>CAXAJV010000309.1:382154-726154 GCA_963969225.1 Xylocopa violacea | reverse complement strand
AAAGTTCCCACGGAGACGTAGAGGCCAACTCGCCAGGAATGATGTCAAATATTACCGCCGAGATTTTAGGTTGGGTTAGGTTACGTTATATTACGTTATTGATGTATATAAAGGTCCCGCGGAGACGTAGAGGCCAACAAGCCAGGAATGTGGTCAAATATTATCGCCGAGATGTTAGGTTGGTTTAGGTTAGGTTATATTACGTTATAGATGTATATAAAGGTCCCACGGAGACGTAGAGGCCAACTCGCCAGGATTGATGTCAAATATTACCGCCGAGATGTTATGTTGGGTTAGGTTAGGTTATATTACGTTATTGATGTATATAAAGGTCCCACGGAGGCATAGAGGCCAACAAGCCTGGAATGTGGTCACATATTACCGCCGAGATGAAAGGTTGGGTTAGGTTAGGTTATATTACGTTATTGATGTATATAAATATCCCACGGAGACGTAGAGGCCACCTCGCCAGGTATGTTTTCAAATATTACCGCCGAGACGTTAGGTTGGGTTAGGTTAGGTTATATTACGTTATTGATGTATATGAAGGTCCCACGGAGACGTAGAGGCCAACTCGCAAGGTATGTTGTCAAATATTACCGCGGAGATGTTAGGTTGGGTTAGGTTAAGTTATATTACGTTATTGATGTATATAAAGGCCCTACGGAGACGTAGAGGCCAACTCGCCAGGTATGTTTTCAATTATTACCGCCGATAAGTTAGGTTGGGTTTGGTTAGGTTATATTACGTTATTGATGTATATAAAGGTCCCACGGAGACGGACAAGCCAACTCGCCAGGAATGTTGTCAAATATTACCGCAGAGCAGATAGGTTGGGTTAGGTTATGTTATATTACGTTCTTGATGTATATAAAGATCCCGCGGAGACGTAGAGGCCAACTCGCAAGGTATGTTGTCAAATATTACCGCCGAGATGATAGGTTGGGTTAGGTTAGGTTATATTTCGTTATTGATGTATATAAGGGTCCCACGGAGACGGAGAAGCCAACTCGCCAGGAATGTTATCAAATATTACCGCCGAGATGTTCGGTTGGGTTAGGTTAGGTTATATTACGTTATTGATGTATATAAAGGTCCCACGGAGACGGAGAAGCCAACTCGCCAGGAATGTTGTCAAATATTACCGCCGAGGTGTTAGGTTGGGTTAGGTTCGGTTATATTACGTTCTTGAAGTATATAAACGTCCCACGCAGACGTAGAGGCCAACAAGCCAGGAATGTTGTCAAATATTACCGTCGAGATGATAGGTTGGGTTACGTTAGGTAATATTACGTTATTGATGTATATGAAGGTCAAACGGAGACCTAGAGGCCAACTCGAAAGGAATGTTGTCAAATATTACCGGCGAGATGTTAGGTTGGGTTAGGTTAGGTTATATTTCGTTATTGATGTATATGAAGGTCCCACGGAGACGTAGAGGCCGACTCGCCAGGTATGTGGTCAAATATTACCGCGGAGATGTTAGGTTGGGTTAGGTTACGTTATTTTACGTTATTGATGTATATGATGGTCAAACGGAGACGTAGAAGCCATCTCGCCAGGAATGATGTCAAATATTACCGCCGAGATGTTAGGGTGGGTTAGGTTACGTTATATTACGTTATTGATGTATATAAAGGTCCCACGGAGACATAGAGGCCAACAAGCCAGGAATGTGGTCAAATATTACCGGCGAGATGTTAGGTTGGGTTAGGTAAGGTTATATTACGTTATTGATGTATATAAAGCTCCCACGGGGACGTAGAGGCCAACTCGCCAGGAATGTTTTCAAATATTATCGCCGAGATGTTAGGTTGGGTTAGGTTAGGTTATATTACGTTATAGTTCTCTATGACGGCCCCACGGAGACGTAGAGTCCAACAAGCCAGGAATGTGGTCAAATATTACCGCCGAAATGTTATATTGGGTTAGCTTATGTTATATTATGTTATTGATGTATATAAATATCCCACGGAGACGTAGAGGCCACCTCGCCAGGTATGTTTTCAAATATTACCGCCGAGACGTTAGGTTGGGTTAGGTTAGGTTATATTACGTTATTGATATATGTAAAGGTCCCACGGAGACGGAGAAGCCAACTCGCCAGGAATGTGGTCAAATATTACCGCCGAGATGTTAGATTGGGTTAGGTTAGGTTATATGACGATATTGATGTATATAAAGTTCCCACGGAGACGTAGAGGCCAACTCGCCAGGAATGATGTCAAATATTACCGCCGAGATTTTAGGTTGGGTTAGGTTACGTTATATTACGTTATTGATGTATATAAAGGTCCCGCGGAGACGTAGAGGCCAACAAGCCAGGAATGTGGTCAAATATTATCGCCGAGATGTTAGGTTGGTTTAGGTTAGGTTATATTACGTTATAGATGTATATAAAGGTCCCACGGAGACGTAGAGGCCAACTCGCCAGGATTGATGTCAAATATTACCGCCGAGATGTTATGTTGGGTTAGGTTAGGTTATATTACGTTATTGATGTATATAAAGGTCCCACGGAGGCATAGAGGCCAACAAGCCTGGAATGTGGTCACATATTACCGCCGAGATGAAAGGTTGGGTTAGGTTAGGTTATATTACGTTATTGATGTATATAAATGTCCCGCGAAGACATAGAGGCCAACAAGCCAGGAATGTGGTCAAATATTACCGCCGAGATGTTAGGTTGGGTTAGGTTAGGTTATATTACGTTATTGATGTATATAAGGGTCCTACGGAGACGTAGAGGCCAACTCGCCAAGTATGTTTTCAATTATTACCGCCGAGAAGTTATGTTGGGTTAGGTTTGGTTATATTACGTTATTGATGTAGATAAAGGTCCCACGGAGACGGAGAAGCCAACTCGCCAGGAATATTGTCAAATATTACCGCCGAGAAGATAGGTTGGGTTAGGTTATGTTATATTACGTTCTTGATGTATATAAAGATCCCGCGGAGACGTAGAGGCCAACTCGCAAGGTATGTTGTCAAATATTACCGCCGAGATGTTCGGTTGGGTTAGGTTAGGTTATATTACGTTATTGATGTATATAAAGGTCCCACGGAGACGGAGAAGCCAACTCGCCAGGAATGTTGTCAAATATTACCGCCGAGATGTTAGGTTGGGTTAGGTTAGGTTATATTACGTTCTTGAAGTATATAAACGTCCCACGCAGACGTAGAGGCCAACAAGCCAGGAATGTTGTCAAATATTACCGTCGAGATGATAGGTTGGGTTACGTTAGGTAATATTACGTTATTGATGTATATGAAGGTCAAACGGAGACCTAGAGGCCAACTCGAAAGGAATGTTGGCAAATATTACCGGCGAGATGTTAGGTTGGGTTAGGTTAGGTTATATTTCGTTATTGATGTATATGAAGGTCCCACGGAGACGTAGAGGCCGACTCGCCAGGTATGTGGTCAAATATTACCGCGGAGATGTTAGGTTGGGTTAGGTTACGTTATTTTACGTTATTGATGTATATGATGGTCAAACGGAGACGTAGAAGCCATCTCGCCAGGAATGATGTCAAATATTACCGCCGAGATGTTAGGGTGGGTTAGGTTACGTTATATTACGTTATTGATGTATATAAAGGTCCCACGGAGACATAGAGGCCAACAAGCCAGGAATGTGGTCAAATATTACCGGCGAGATGTTAGGTTGGGTTAGGTTACGTTATATTACGTTATTGATGTATATAAAGATCCCACGGAGATGTAGAGGCCAACTCGCCAGGAGTGATGTCAAATATTACCGCCGCGATGATAGTTTGGGTTAGGTTACGTTATATTACGTTATTGATGTATATAAAGGTCCCACGGAGACGGAAAAGCCAACTCGCCAGGAATGTTGTCAAATATTACCGCCGAGAGGGTAGGTTGGGTTAGGTTATGTTATATTACGTTCTTGATGTATATAAAGATCACACGGAGACGTAGAGGCCAATTCGCCAGGTATGTTGTCAAATATTACCGCCGAGATGATAGGTTGGGTTAGGTTAGGTTATATTTCGTTATTGATGTATATGAAGGTCCCACGGAGACGTAGAGGCCAACTCGCAAGGTATGTTGTCAAATATTACCGCGGAGATGTTAGGTTGGGTTAGGTTAAGTTATATTACGTTATTGATGTATATAAAGGTCCTACGGAGACGTAGAGGCCAACACGCCAGGTATGTTTTCAATTATTACCGCCGATAAGCTAGGTTGGGTTTGGTTAGGTTATATTACGTTATTGATGTATATAAAGGTCCCACGGAGACGGACAAGCCAACTCGCCAGGAATGTTGTCAAATATTACCGCAGAGCAGATAGGTTGGGTTAGGTTATGTTATATTACGTTCTTGATGTATATAAATATCACACGGAGACGTAGAGGCCAATTCGCAAGGTATGTTGTCAAATATTACCGCCGAGATGATAGGTTGGGTTAGGTTAGGTTATATTTCGTTATTGATGTACATGAAGGTCCCACGGAGACGTAGAGGCCAACTCGCCAGGTATGTGGTCAAATATTACCGCGGAGATGTTAGGTTGGGTTAGGTTAGGTTATATTACGTTATTGATGTATATAAAGGTCCCACGGAGACGGAGAAGCCAACTCGCCAGGAATGTTGTCAAATATTACCGCCGAGGTGTTAGGTTGGGTTAGGTTAGGTTATATTACGTTCTTGAAGTATATAAACGTCCCACGCAGACGTAGAGGCCAACAAGCCAGGAATGTTGTCAAATATTACCGTCGAGATGATAGGTTGGGTTACGTTAGGTAATATTACGTTATTGATGTATATGAAGGTCAAACGGAGACCTAGAGGCCAACTCGAAAGGAATGTTGGCAAATATTACCGGCGAGATGTTAGGTTGGGTTAGGTTAGGTTATATTTCGTTATTGATGTATATGAAGGTCCCACGGAGACGTAGAGGCCGACTCGCCAGGTATGTGGTCAAATATTACCGCGGAGATGTTAGGTTGGGTTAGGTTACGTTATTTTACGTTATTGATGTATATGATGGTCAAACGGAGACGTAGAAGCCATTTCGCCAGGAATGATGTCAAATATTACCGCCGAGATGTTAGGGTGGGTTAGGTTACGTTATATTACGTTATTGATGTATATAAAGGTCCCACGGAGACATAGAGGCCAACAAGCCAGGAATGTGGTCAAATATTACCGGCGAGATGTTAGGTTGGGTTAGGTAAGGTTATATTACGTTATTGATGTATATAAAGGTCCCACGGGGACGTAGAGGCCAACTCACCAGGTATGTGGTCAAATATAACCGCGGAGGTGTTAGGTTGGGTTAGGTTACGTTATATTACGTTATTGATGTATATAAAGATCCCACGGAGATGTAGAGGCCAACTCGCCAGGAGTGATGTCAAATATTACCGCCGCGATGATAGTTTGGGTTAGGTTACGTTATATTACGTTATTGATGTATATAAAGGTCCCACGGAGACGGAAAAGCCAACTCGCCAGGAATGTTGTCAAATATTACCGCCGAGAGGGTAGGTTGGGTTAGGTTAGGTTATATTTCGTTATTGATGTATATGAAGGTCCCACGGAGACGTAGAGGCCAACTCGCAAGGTATGTTGTCAAATATTACCGCGGAGATGTTAGGTTGGGTTAGGTTAAGTTATATTACGTTATTGATGTATATAAAGGTCCTACGGAGACGTAGAGGCCAACACGCCAGGTATGTTTTCAATTATTACCGCCGATAAGCTAGGTTGGGTTTGGTTAGGTTATATTACGTTATTGATGTATATAAAGGTCCCACGGAGACGGACAAGCCAACTCGCCAGGAATGTTGTCAAATATTACCGCAGAGCAGATAGGTTGGGTTAGGTTATGTTATATTACGTTCTTGATGTATATAAATATCACACGGAGACGTAGAGGCCAATTCGCAAGGTATGTTGTCAAATATTACCGCCGAGATGATAGGTTGGGTTAGGTTAGGTTATATTTCGTTATTGATGTACATGAAGGTCCCACGGAGACGTAGAGGCCAACTCGCCAGGTATGTGGTCAAATATTACCGCGGAGATGTTAGGTTGGGTTAGGTTAGGTTATATTACGTTATTGATGTATATAAGCGTCCTACGGAGACGTAGAGGCCAACTCGCCAGGTATGTTTTCAATTATTACCGCCGAGAAGTTATGTTGGGTTAGGTTTGGTTATATTACGTTATTGATGTAGATAAAGGTCCCACGGAGACGGAGAAGCCAACTCGCCAGGAATATTGTCAAATATTACCGCCGATAAGATAGGTTGGGTTAGGTTATGTTATATTACGTTCTTGATGTATATAAAGATCCCGCGGAGACGTAGAGGCCAACTCGCAAGGTATGTTGTCAAATATTACCGCCGAGATGTTCGGTTGGGTTAGGTTAGGTTATATTACGTTATTGATGTATATAAAGGTCCCACGGAGACGGAGAAGCCAACTCGCCAGGAATTTTGTCAAATATTACCGCCGAGATGTTAGGTTGGGTTAGGGTAGGTTATATTACGTTCTTGAAGTATATAAACGTCCCACGCAGACGTAGAGGCCAACAAGCCAGGAATGTTGTCAAATATTACCGTCGAGATGATAGGTTGGGTGACGTTAGGTAATATTACGTTATTGATGTATATGAAGGTCAAACGGAGACCTAGAGGCCAACTCGAAAGGAATGTTGTCAAATATTACCGGCGAGATGTTAGGTTGGGTTAGGTTAGGTTATATTTCGTTATTGATGTATATGAAGGTCCCACGGAGACGTAGAGGCCGACTCGCCAGGTATGTGGTCAAATATTACCGCGGAGATGTTAGGTTGGGATAGGTTACGTTATATTACGTTATTGATGTATATGATGGTCAAACGGAGACGTAGAAGCCATCTCGCCAGGAATGATGTCAAATATTACCGCCGAGATGTTAGGGTGGGTTAGGTTACGTTATATTACGTTATTGATGTATATAAAGGTCCCACGGAGACACAGAGGCCAACAAGCCAGGAATGTGGTCAAATATTACCGGCGAGATGTTAGGTTGGGTTAGGTAAGGTTATATTACGTTATTGATGTATATAAAGGTCCCACGGGGAAGTAGAGGCCAACTCACCAGGTATGTGGTCAAATATTACCGCGGAGATGTTAGGTTGGTTTAGGTTACGTTATATTACGTTATTGATGTATATGATGGTCAAACAGAGACGTAGAAGCCATCTCGCCAGGAATGATGTCAAATATTACCGCCGAGATGTTAGGTTGGGTTAGGTTAGGCTATATTACGTTATTAATGTATATAAAGGTCCCACGGAGACATAGAGGCCAACACGCCAGGAATGTGGTCAAATATTACCGGCGAGATGTTAGGTTGGGTTAGGTAAGGTTATATTACGTTATTGATGTATATAAAGCTCCCACGGGGACGTAGAGGCCAAGTCGCCAGGAATGTTTTCAAATATTACCGCCGAGATGTTAGGTTGGGTTGGGTTAGGTTATATTACGTTCTTGAAGTATATAAAGGTCCCACGCAGACGTAGAGGCCAACAAGCCAGGAATGTTGTCAAATACTACCGTCGAGATGATAGGTTGGGTTACGTTAGGTAATATTACGTTATTGATGTATATGAAGGTCAAACGGAGACCTAGAGGCCAACTCGAAAGGAATGTTGTCAAATATTACCGGCGAGATGTTAGGTTGGGTTAGGTTAGGTTATATTTCGTTATTGATGTATATGAAGGTCCCACGGAGACGTAGAGGCCAACAAGACAGGAATGTGGTCAAATATTACCGCCGAGATGTTAGGTTGGGTTAGGTTAGGTTATATTACGTTATTGATGTATATAAAGGTCACACGGGGACGTAGAGGCCAACAAGACAGGAATGTGGTCAAATATTACCGCCGAGATGTTAGGTTGGGTTAGGTTAGGTTATATTACGATATTGATCTATATAAAGCTCCCACGGAGACGTAGGGGCCAACTCGCCAGGAATGATGTCAAATATTACCGCCGAGATTTTAGGTTGGGTTAGGTTAGGTTATATTACGTTATTGATGTATATAAAGGTCCCACGGAGACATAGAGGCCAACAAGCCTGGAATGTGGTCAAATATTACCGCCGAGATGAAAGGTTGGGTTAGGTTAGGTTATATTACGTTATTGATGTATATAAAGGTCCTACGGAGACGTAGAGGCCAACTCGCCAGGTATGTTTTCAATTATTACCGCCGATAAGTTAGGTTGGGTTTGGTTAGGTTATATT
The DNA here is from genome assembly GCA_963969225.1 of Xylocopa violacea. Taxonomy (NCBI): domain Eukaryota; kingdom Metazoa; phylum Arthropoda; class Insecta; order Hymenoptera; family Apidae; genus Xylocopa; species Xylocopa violacea. The sequence continues at coordinate 717,887 of CAXAJV010000309.1, read as the reverse complement.
ACGTTATTGATGTATATAAAGGTCCCACGGAGAAGGACAAGCCAACTCGCCAGGAATGTTGTCAAATATTACCGCAGAGAAGGTAGGTTGGGTTAGGTTAGGTTATATTTCGTTATTGATGTATATGAAGGTCCCACGGAGACGTAGAGGCCAACTCGCCAGGTATGTGGTCAAATATTACCGCGGAGATGTTAGGTTGGGTTAGGTTAGGTTATATTACGATATTGATGTATATAAAGTTCCCACGGAGACGTAGAGGCCAACTCGCCAGGAATGATGTCAAATATTACCGCCGAGATTTTAGGTTGGGTTAGGTTACGTTATATTACGTTATTGATGTATATAAAGGTCCCGCGGAGACGTAGAGGCCAACAAGCCAGGAATGTGGTCAAATATTATCGCCGAGATGTTAGGTTGGTTTAGGTTAGGTTATATTACGTTATAGATGTATATAAAGGTCCCACGGAGCCGTAGAGGCCAACTCGCCAGGATTGATGTCAAATATTACCGCCGAGATGTTATGTTGGGTTAGGTTAGGTTATATTACGTTATTGATGTATATAAAGGTCCCACGGAGGCATGGAGGCCAACAAGCCTGGAATGTGGTCGCATATTACCGCCGAGATGAAAGGTTGGGTTAGGTTAGGTTATATTACGTTATTGATGTATATAAAGGTCCCGCGAAGACATAGAGGCCAACAAGCCAGGAATGTGGTCAAATATTACCGCCGAGATGTTAGGTTGGGTTAGGTTAGGTTATATTACGTTATTGATGTATATAAAGGTCCCACGGAGACGGAGAAGCCAACTCGCCAGGAATGTTGTGAAATATTACCGCAGAGATGTTAGGTTGGGTTAGGTTAGGTTATATTACGTTCTTGAAGTATGTAAACGTCCCACGCAGACGTAGAGGCCAACAAGCCAGGAATGTTGTCAAATATTACCGTCGAGATGATAGGTTGGGTTACGTTAGGTAATATTACGTTATTGATGTATATGAAGGTCAAACGGAGACCTAGAGGCCAACTCGAAAGGAATGTTGTCAAATATTACCGGCGAGATGTTAGGTTGGGTTAGGTTAGGTTATATTTCGTTATTGATGTATATAAAGGTCCCACGGGGACGTAGAGGCCAACTCACCAGGTATGTGGTCAAATATTACCGCGGAGATGTTAGGTTGGGTTAGGTTACGTTATACTACGTTATTGATGTATATGATGGTCAAACAGAGACGTAGAAGCCATCTCGCCAGGAATGATGTCAAATATTACCGCCGAGATGTTAGGTTGGGTTAGGTTAAGTTATATTACGTTATTGATGTATATAAAGGTCCTACGGAGACGTAGAGGCCAACTCGCCAGGTATGTTTTCAATTATTACCGCCGATAAGTTAGGCTGGGTTTGGTTAGATTATATTACGTTATTGATGTATATAAAGGTCCCACGGAGACGGACAAGCCAACTCGCCAGGAATGTTGTCAAATATTACCGCAGAGCAGATAGGTTGGGTTAGGTTATGTTATATTACGTTCTTGATGTATATAAATATCACACGGAGACGTAAAGGCCAATTCGCCAGGTATGTTGTCAAATATTACCGCCGAGATGATAGGTTGGGTTAGCTTAGGTTATATTTCGTTATTGATGTATATGAAGGTACCACGGAGACGTAGAGGCCAACTCGCCAGGTATGTGGTCAAATATTACCGCGGAGATGTTAGGTTGGGTTAGGTTAGGTTATATTACGATATTGATGTATATAAAGTTCCCGCGCAGACGTAGAGGCCAACAAGCCAGGAATGTTGTCAAATATTACCGCCGAGATGTTAGGGTGGGTTAGGTTACGTTATATTACGTTATTGATGTATATAAAGGTCCCACGGAGACATAGAGGCCAACAAGCCAGGAATGTGGTCAAATATTACCGGCGAGATGTTAGGTTGGGTTAGGTAAGGTTATATTACGTTATTGATGTATATAAAGGTCCCACGGGAAAGTAGAGGCCAACTCACCAGGTATGTGGTCAAATATTACCGCGGAGATGTTAGGTTGGGTTAGCTTAGGTTATATTTCGTTATTGATGTATATAAAGCTCCCACGGGGACGTAGAGGCCAAGTCGCCAGGAATGTTTTCAAATATTACCGCCGAGATGTTAGGTTGGGTTGGGTTAGGTTATATTACGTTCTTGAAGTATATAAAGGTCCCACGCAGACGTAGAGGCCAACAAGCCAGGAATGTTGTCAAATACTACCGTCGAGATGATAGGTTGGGTTACGTTAGGTAATATTACGTTATTCATGTATATGAAGGTCAAACGGAGACCTAGAGGCCAACTCGAAAGGAATGTTGTCAAATATTACCGGCGAGATGTTAGGTTGGGTTAGGTTAGGTTATATTTCGTTATTGATGTATATGAAGGTCCCACGGAGACGTAGAGGCCAACAAGACAGGAATGTGGTCAAATATTACCGCCGAGATGTTAGGTTGGGTTAGGTTAGGTTATATTACGTTATTGATGTATATAAAGGTCACACGGGGACGTAGAGGCCAACAAGACAGGAATGTGGTCAAATATTACCGCCGAGATGTTAGGTTGGGTTAGGTTAGGTTATATTACGATATTGATCTATATAAAGCTCCCACGGAGACGTAGGGGCCAACTCGCCAGGAATGATGTCAAATATTACCGCCGAGATTTTAGGTTGGGTTAGGTTAGGTTATATTACGTTATTGATGTATATAAAGGTCCCACGGAGACATAGAGGCCAACAAGCCTGGAATGTGGTCAAATATTACCGCCGAGATGAAAGGTTGGGTTAGGTTAGGTTATATTACGTTATTGATGTATATAAAGGTCCTACGGAGACGTAGAGGCCAACTCGCCAGGTATGTTTTCAATTATTACCGCCGATAAGTTAGGTTGGGTTTGGTTAGGTTATATTACGTTATTGATGTATATAAAGGTCCCACGGAGAAGGACAAGCCAACTCGCCAGGAATGTTGTCAAATATTACCGCAGAGAAGGTAGGTTGGGTTAGGTTAGGTTATATTTCGTTATTGATGTATATGAAGGTCCCACGGAGACGTAGAGGCCAACTCGCCAGGTATGTGGTCAAATATTACCGCGGAGATGTTAGGTTGGGTTAGGTTAGGTTATATTACGATATTGATGTATATAAAGTTCCCACGGAGACGTAGAGGCCAACTCGCCAGGAATGATGTCAAATATTACCGCCGAGATTTTAGGTTGGGTTAGGTTACGTTATATTACGTTATTGATGTATATAAAGGTCCCGCGGAGACGTAGAGGCCAACAAGCCAGGAATGTGGTCAAATATTATCGCCGAGATGTTAGGTTGGTTTAGGTTAGGTTATATTACGTTATAGATGTATATAAAGGTCCCACGGAGCCGTAGAGGCCAACTCGCCAGGATTGATGTCAAATATTACCGCCGAGATGTTATGTTGGGTTAGGTTAGGTTATATTACGTTCTTGAAGTATGTAAACGTCCCACGCAGACGTAGAGGCCAACAAGCCAGGAATGTTGTCAAATATTACCGTCGAGATGATAGGTTGGGTTACGTTAGGTAATATTACGTTATTGATGTATATGAAGGTCAAACGGAGACCTAGAGGCCAACTCGAAAGGAATGTTGTCAAATATTACCGGCGAGATGTTAGGTTGGGTTAGGTTAGGTTATATTTCGTTATTGATGTATATAAAGGTCCCACGGGGACGTAGAGGCCAACTCACCAGGTATGTGGTCAAATATTACCGCGGAGATGTTAGGTTGGGTTAGGTTACGTTATACTACGTTATTGATGTATATGATGGTCAAACAGAGACGTAGAAGCCATCTCGCCAGGAATGATGTCAAATATTACCGCCGAGATGTTAGGTTGGGTTAGGTTAAGTTATATTACGTTATTGATGTATATAAAGGTCCTACGGAGACGTAGAGGCCAACTCGCCAGGTATGTTTTCAATTATTACCGCCGATAAGTTAGGCTGGGTTTGGTTAGATTATATTACGTTATTGATGTATATAAAGGTCCCACGGAGACGGACAAGCCAACTCGCCAGGAATGTTGTCAAATATTACCGCAGAGCAGATAGGTTGGGTTAGGTTATGTTATATTACGTTCTTGATGTATATAAATATCACACGGAGACGTAAAGGCCAATTCGCCAGGTATGTTGTCAAATATTACCGCCGAGATGATAGGTTGGGTTAGCTTAGGTTATATTTCGTTATTGATGTATATGAAGGTACCACGGAGACGTAGAGGCCAACTCGCCAGGTATGTGGTCAAATATTACCGCGGAGATGTTAGGTTGGGTTAGGTTAGGTTATATTACGATATTGATGTATATAAAGTTCCCGCGCAGACGTAGAGGCCAACAAGCCAGGAATGTTGTCAAATATTACCGCCGAGATGTTAGGGTGGGTTAGGTTACGTTATATTACGTTATTGATGTATATAAAGGTCCCACGGAGACATAGAGGCCAACAAGCCAGGAATGTGGTCAAATATTACCGGCGAGATGTTAGGTTGGGTTAGGTAAGGTTATATTACGTTATTGATGTATATAAAGGTCCCACGGGAAAGTAGAGGCCAACTCACCAGGTATGTGGTCAAATATTACCGCGGAGATGTTAGGTTGGTTTAGGTTACGTTATATTACGTTATTGATGTATATGATGGTCAAACAGAGACGTAGAGGCCAACTCGCAAGGTATGTTGTCAAATATTACCGCCGAGATGTTCGGTTGGGTTAGGTTAGGTTATATTACGTTATTGATGTATATAAAGGTCCCACGGAGACGGAGAAGCCAACTCGCCAGGAATGTTGTCAAATATTACCGCAGAGATGTTAGGTTGGGTTAGGTTAGGTTATATTACGTTCTTGAAGTATATAAACGTCCCACGCAGACGTAGAGGCCAACAAGCCAGGAATGTTGTCAAATATTACCGTCGAGATGATAGGTTGGGTTACGTTAGGTAATATTACGTTATTGATGTATATGAAGGTCAAACGGAGACCTAGAGGCCAACTCGAAAGGAATGTTGTCAAATATTACCGGCGAGATGTTAGGTTGGGTTAGGTTAGGTTATATTTCGTTATTGATGTATATAAAGGTCCCACGGGGACGTAGAGGCCAACTCACCAGGTATGTGGTCAAATATTACCGCGGAGATGTTAGGTTGGGTTAGGTTACGTTATATTACGTTATTGATGTATATGATGGTCAAACAGAGACGTAGAAGCCATCTCGCCAGGAATGATGTCAAATATTACCGCCGAGATGTTAGGTTGGGTTAGGTTAGGTTATATTACGTTATTAATGTATATAAAGGTCCCACGGAGACATAGAGGCCAACAAGCCAGGAATGTGGTCAAATATTACCGGCGAGATGTTAGGTTGGGTTAGGTAAGGTTATATTACGTTACTGATGTATATAAAGCTCCCACGGGGACGTAGTGGCCAACTCGCCAGGAATGTTTTCAAATATTACCGCCGAGATGATAGGTTGGGTTACGTTAGGTAATATTACGTTATTGATGTATATGAAGGTCAAACGGAGACCTAGAGGCCAACTCGAAAGGAATGTTGTCAAATATTACCGGCGAGATGTTAGGTAGGGTTAGGTTAGGTTATATTTCGCTATTGATGTATATGAAGGTCCCACGGAGACGTAGAGGCCAACAAGACAGGAATGTGGTCAAATGTTACCGCCGAGATGTTAGGTTGGGTTAGGTTACGTTATATTACGTTATTGATGTATATAAAGGTCCCGCGGAGACGTAGAGGCCAACAAGCCTGGAATGTGGTCAAATATTATCGCCGAGATGTTAGGTTGGTTTAGGTTAGGTTATATTACATTATAGATGTATATAAAGGTCCCACGGAGACGTAGAGGCCAACTCGCCAGGATTGATGTCAAATATTACCGCCGAGATGTTAGGTTGGGTTAGGTTAGGTTATATTACGTTATTGATGTATATAAAGGTCCCACGGAAGCATAGAGGCCAACAAGCCAGGAATGTGGTCAAATATTACCGCCGAGATGTTAGGTTGGGTTATGTTAGGTTATATTACGTTATTGATGTATATAAGGGTCCTACGGAGACGTAGAGGCCAACTCGCCAGGAATGATGTCAAATATTACCGCCGAGATTTTAGGTTGGGCTAGGTAAGGTTATATTACGTTATTGATGTATATAAAGGTCCCACGGAGACGTAGAGGCCAACAAGACAGGAATGTGGTCAAATATTACCGCCGAGATGTTAGGTTGGGTTAGGTTACGTTATATTACGTTATTGATGTATATAAAGGCCCCGCGGAGACGTAGAGGCCAACAAGCCAGGAATGTGGTCAAATATTATCGCCGAGATGTTAGGTTGGTTTAGGTTAGGTTATATTACGTTATAGATGTATATAAAGGTCCCACGGAGACGTAGAGGCCAACTCGCCAGGATTGATGTCAAATATTACCGCCGAGATGTTAGGTTGGGTTAGGTTACGTTATATTACGTTATTGATGTATATAAAGGTCCCACGGAAGCATAGAGGCCAACAAGCCTGGAATGTGGTCAAATATTACCGCCGAGATGAAAGGTTGGGTTAGGTTAGGTTATATTACGTTATTGATGTATATAAGGGTCCTACGGAGACGTAGAGGCCAACTCGCCAGTTATGTTTTCAATTATTACCGCCGAGAAGTTATGTTGGGTTAGGTTTGGTTATATTACGTTATTGATGTAAATAAAGGTCCCACGGAGACGGAGAAGCCAACTCGCCAGGAATGTTGTCAAATCTTACCGCCGAGAAGGTAGGTTGGGTTAGATTATGTTATATTACGTTCTTGATGTATATAAAGGTCCCACGGAGACGGACAAGCCAACTCGCCAGGAATGTTGTCAAATATTACCGCAGAGCAGATAGGTTGGGTTAGGTTATGTTATGTTACGTTCTTGATGTATATAAAGATCCCGCGGAGACGTAGAGGCCAACTCGCAAGGTATGTTGTCAAATATTACCGCCGAGATGATAGGTTGGGTTAGGTTAGGTTATATTTCGTTCTTGATGTATATAAGGTTCCCACGGAGACGGAGAAGCCAACTCGCGAGGAATGTTGTCAAATATTACCGCCGAGATGTTAGGTTGGGTTAGGTTAGGTTATATTACGTTCTTGAATTATATAAAGGTCCCACGCAGACGTAGAGGCCAACAAGCCAGGAATGTTGTCAAATACTACCGTCGAGATGATAGGTTGGGTTACGTTAGGTAATATTACGTTATTCATGTATATGAAGGTCAAACGGAGACCTAGAGGCCAACTCGCCAGGTATGTTTTCAATTATTACCGCCGATAAGTTAGGTTGGGTTAGGTAATGTTATATTACGTTCTTGATGTATATAAAGATCACACGGAGACGTAGAGTCCAATTCGCCAGGTATGTTGTCAAATATTACCGCCGAGATGATAGGTTGGCTTAGGTTAGGTTATATTTCGTTATTGATGTATATGAAGGTCCCACGGAGACGTAGAGGCCAACTCGCCAGGTATGTGGTCAAATATTACCGCGGAGATGTTAGGTTGGGTTAGGTTAGGTTATATTACGATATTGATGTATATAAAGTTCCCACGGAGACGTAGAGGCCAACTCGCCAGGAATGATGTCAAATATTACCGCCGAGATTTTAGGTTGGGTTAGGTAAGGTTATATTACGTTATTGATGTATATAAAGGTCCCACGGAGACGTAGAGGCCAGCAAGACAGGAATGTGGTCAAATATTACCGCCGAGATGTTAGGTTGGGTTAGGTTACGTTATATTACGTTATTGATGTATATAAAGGTCCCGCGGAGACGTAGAGGCCAACAAGCCAGGAATGTGGTCAAATATTATCGCCGAGATGTTAGGTTGGTTTAGGTTAGGTTATATTACGTTATAGATGTATATAAAGGTCCCACGGAGACGTAGAGGCCAACTCGCCAGGATTGATGTCAAATATTACCGCCGAGATGTTAGGTTGGGTTAGGTTAGGTTATATTACGTTATTGATGTATATAAAGGTCCCACGGAGACATAGAGGCCAACAAGCCTGGAATGTGGTCAAATATTACCGCCGAGATGAAAGGTTGGGTTAGGTTAGGTTATATTACGTTAGTGATGTATATAAAGGTCCCGCGGAGACATGGAGGCCAACAAGCCAGGAATGTGGTCAAATATTACCGCCGAGATGTTAGGTTGGGTTAGGTTAGGTTATATTACGTTATTGATGTATATAAAGGTCACACGGAGACGTAGAGGCCAACAAGGCAGGAATGTGGTCAAATATTACCGCCGAGATGTTAGGTTGGGTTAGGTTAGGTTATATTACGATATTGATCTATATAAAGCTCCCACGGAGGCGTAGAGGCCAATTCGCCAGGTATGTTGTCAAATATTACCGCCGAGATGATAGGTTGGGTTAGGTGAGGTTATATTTCGTTATTGATGTATATGAAGGTCCCACGGAGACGTAGAGGCCAACTCGCCAGGTATGTGGTCAAATATTACCGCGGAGATGTTAGGTTGGGTTAGGTTAGGTTATATTACGTTATTGATGTATATAAGGGTCCTACGGAGACGTAGAGGCCAACTCGCCAGGTATGTTTTCAATTATTACCGCCGAGAAGTTATGTTGGGTTAGGTTTGGTTATATTACGTTATTGATGTAGATAAAGGTCCCACGGAGACGGAGGAGCCAACTCGCCAGGAATATTGTCAAATATTACCGCCGAGAAGAAAGGTTGGGTTAGGTTATGTTATATTACGTTCTTGATGTATATAAAGATCCCGCGGAGACGTAGAGGCCAACTCGCAAGGTATGTTGTCAAATATTACCGCCGAGATGTTCGGTTGGGTTAGGTTAGGTTATATTACGTTATTGATGTATATAAAGGTCCCACGGAGACGGAGAAGCCAACTCGCCAGGAATGTTGTCAAATATTACCGCCGAGATGTTAGGTTGGGTTAGGTTAAGTTATATTACGTTCTTGAAGTATATAAACGTCCCACGCAGACGTAGAGGCCAACAAGCCAGGAATGTTGTCAAATATTACCATCGAGATGATAGGTTGGGTTACGTTAGGTAATATTACGTTATTGATGTATATGAAGGTCAAACGGAGACCTAGAGGCCAACTCGAAAGGAATGTTGTCAAATATTACCGGCGAGATGTTAGGTTGGGTTAGGTTAGGTTATATTTCGTTATTGATGTATATGAAGGTCCCACGGAGACGTAGAGGCCGACTCGCCAGGAATGATGTCAAATATTACCGCCGAGATGTTAGGGTGGGTTAGGTTACGTTATATTACGTTATTGATGTATATAAAGGTCCCACGGAGACATAGAGGCCAACAAGACAGGAATGTGGTCAAATATTACCGGCGAGATGTTAGGTTGGGTTAGGTAAGGTTATATTACGTTATTGATGTATATAAAGGTCCCACGGGGACGTAGAGGCCAACTCGCCAGGTATGTGTTCAAATATTACCGCGGAGATGTTAGGTTGGGTTAGGTTACGTTATATTACGTAATTGATGTATATGATGGTCAAACGGAGACGTAGAAGCCATCTCGCCAGGAATGATGTCAAATATTACCGCCGAGATGTTATGTTGGGTTAGGTTAGGTTATATTACGTTATTGATGTATATAAAGGTCCCACGGAGACATAGAGGCCAACAAGCCAGGAATGTGGTCAAATATTACCGGCGAGATGTTAGGTTGGGTTAGGTAAGGTTATATTACGTTATTGATGTATATAACGCTCCCACGAGGACGTAGAGGCCAACTCGCCAGGATTGATGTCAAATATTAGCGCCGAGATGTTAGGTTGGGTTAGGTTAGGTTATATTACGTTATTGATGTATATAAAGGTCCCACGGAGACATAGAGGCCAACAAGCCTGGAATGTGGTCAAATATTACCGCCGAGATGAAAGGTTGGGTTAGGTTAGGTTATATTACGTTATTGATGTATATAAAGGTCCCGCGGAGACGTAGAGGCCAGCAAGACAGGAATGTGGTCAAATATTACCGCCGAGATGTTAGGTTGGGTTAGGTTAGGTTATATTACGTTATAGATGTATATAAAGGTCCCACGGAGACGTAGAGGCCAACTCGCCAGGATTGATGTCAAATATTACCGCCGAGATGTTAGGTTGGGTTAGGTTAGGTTATATTACGTTATTGATGTATATAAAGGTCCCACGGAGACGTAGAGGCCAACTCGCCAGGATTGATGTCAAATATTACCGCCGAGATGTTAGGTTGGGTTAGGTTACGTTATATTACGTTATTGATGTATATAAAGGTCCCACGGAAGCATAGAGGCCAACAAGCCTGGAATGTGGTCAAATATTACCGCCGAGATGAAAGGTTGGGTTAGGTTAGGTTATATTACGTTATTGATGTATATAAAGGTCCCGCTGAGACGTAGAGGCCAACAAGCCAGGAATGTGGTCAAATATTATCGCCGAGATGTTAGGTTGGTTTAGGTTAGGTTATATTACGTTATAGATGTATATAAAGGTCCCACGGAGACGTAGAGGCCAACTCGCCAGGATTGATGTCAAATATTACCGCCGAGATGTTAGGTTGGGTTAGGTTAGGTTATATTACGTTATTGATGCATATAAAGGTCCCACGGAGGCATAGAGGCCAACAAGCCTGGAATGTGGTCAAATATTACCGCCGAGATGAAAGGTTGGGTTAGGTTAGGTTATATTACGTTATTGATGTATATAAAGGTCCCGCGGAGACATAGAGGCCAACAAGCCAGGAATGTGGTCAAATATTACCGCCGAGATGTTAGGTTGGGTTAGGTTAGGTTATATTACGTTATTGATGTATATAAGGGTCCTACGGAGACGTAGAGGCCAACTCGCCAGGTATGTTTTCAATTATTACCGCCGAGAAGTTATGTTGGGTTAGGTTTGGTTATATTACGTTATTGATGTAGATAAAGGTCCCACGGAGACGGAGAAGCCAACTCGCCAGGAATATTGTCAAATATTACCGCCGAGAAGAAAGGTTGGGTTAGGTTATGTTATATTACGTTCTTGATGTATATAAAGATCCCGCGGAGACGTAGAGGCCAACTCGCAAGGTATGTTGTCAAATATTACCGCCGAGATGTTCGGTTGGGTTAGGTTAGGTTATATTACGTTATTGATGTATATAAAGGTCCCACGGAGACGGAGAAGCCAACTCGCCAGGAATGTTGTCAAATATTACCGCCGAGATGTTAGGTTGGGTTAGGTTAAGTTATATTACGTTCTTGAAGTATATAAACGTCCCACGCAGACGTAGAGGCCAACAAGCCAGGAATGTTGTCAAATATTACCATCGAGATGATAGGTTGGGTTACGTTAGGTAATATTACGTTATTGATGTATATGAAGGTCAAACGGAGACCTGGAGGCCAACTCGAAAGGAATGTTGTCAAATATTACCGGCGAGATGTTAGGTTGGGTTAGGTTAGGTTATATTTCGTTATTGATGTATATGAAGGTCCCACGGAGACGTAGAGGCCGACTCGCCAGGTATGTGGTCAAATATTACCGCGGAGATGTTAGGTTGGGTTAGGTTACGTAATATTACGTTATTGATGTATATGATGGTCAAACGGCGACGTAGAAGCCATCTCGCCAGGAATGATGTCAAATATTACCGCCGAGATGTTAGGGTGGGTTAGGTTACGTTATATTACGTTATTGATGTATATAAAGGTCCCACGGAGACATAGAGGCCAACAAGACAGGAATGTGGTCAAATATTACCGGCGAGATGTTAGGTTGGGTTAGGTAAGGTTATATTACGTTATTGATGTATATAAAGGTCCCACGGGGACGTAGAGGCCAACTCGCCAGGTATGTGTTCAAATATTACCGCGGAGATGTTAGGTTGGGTTAGGTTACGTAATATTACGTTATTGATGTATATGATGGTCAAACGGCGACGTAGAAGCCATCTCGCCAGGAATGATGTCAAATATTACCGCCGAGATGTTAGGGTGGGTTAGGTTACGTTATATTACGTTATTGATGTATATAAAGGTCCCGCGGAGACATGGAGGCCAACAAGCCAGGAATGTGGTCAAATATTACCGCCGAGATGTTAGGTTGGGTTAGGTTAGGTTATATTACGTTATTGATGTATATAAAGGTCACACGGAGACGTACAGGCCAACAAGGCAGGAATGTGGTCAAATATTACCGCCGAGATGTTAGGTTGGGTTAGGTTAGGTTATATTACGATATTGATCTATATAAAGCTCCCACGGAGACGTAGAGGCCAACTCGCCAGGAATGATGTCAAATATTACCGCCGAGATTTTAGGTTGGGTTAGGTTAGGTTATATTACGTTATTGATGTATATAAAGGTCCCACGGAGACATAGAGACCAACATGCCTGGAATGTGGTCAAATATTACCGCCGAGATGAAAGGTTGGGTTAGGTTAGGTTATATTACGTTATTGATGTATATAAAGGCCCTACGGAGACGTAGAGGCCAACTCGCCAGGTATGTTTTCAATTATTACCGCCGATAAGTTAGGTTGGGTTTGGTTAGGTTATATTACGTTATTGATGTATTTAAAGGTCTCACGGAGACGGACAAGCCAACTCGCCAGGAATGTTGTCAAATATTACCGCAGAGAAGATAGGTTGGGTTAGGTAATGTTATATTACGTTCTTGATGTATATAAAGATCACACGGAGGCGTAGAGGCCAATTCGCCAGGTATGTTGTCAAATATTACCGCCGAGATGATAGGTTGGGTTAGGTGAGGTTATATTTCGTTATTGATGTATATGAAGGTCCCACGGAGACGTAGAGGCCAACTCGCCAGGTATGTGGTCAAATATTACCGCGGAGATGTTAGGTTGGGTTAGGTTAGGTTATATTACGATATTGATGTATATAAAGTTCCCACGGAGACGTAGAGGCCAACTCGCCAGGAATGATGTCAAATATTACCGCCGAGATTTTAGGTTGGGTTAGGTAAGGTTATATTACGTTATTGATGTATATAAAGGTCCCACGGAGACGTAGAGGCCAGCAAGACAGGAATGTGGTCAAATATTACCGCCGAGATGTTAGGTTGGGTTAGGTTAGGTTATATTACGTTATTGATGTATATAAAGGTCACACGGAGACGTAGAGGCCAACAAGGCAGGAATGTGGTCAAATTTTACCGCCGAGATGTTAGGTTGGGTTTGGTTAGGTTATATTACGTTATTGATGTATATAAAGGTCTCACGGAGACGGACAAGCCAACTCGCCAGGTATGTGGTCAAATATTACCGCGGAGATGTTAGGTTGGGTTAGGTTAGGTTATATTACGATATTGATGTATATAAAGTTCCCACGGAGACGTAGAGGCCAACTCGCCAGGAATGATGTCAAATATTACCGCCGAGATTTTAGGTTGGGTTAGGTAAGGTTATATTACGTTATTGATGTATATAAAGGTCCCACGGAGACGTAGAGGCCAGCAAGACAGGAATGTGGTCAAATATTACCGCCGAGATGTTAGGTTGGGTTAGGTTACGTTATATTACGTTATTGATGTATATAAAGGTCCCGCGGAGACGTAGAGGCCAACAAGCCAGGAATGTGGTCAAATATTATCGCCGAGATGTTAGGTTGGTTTAGGTTAGGTTATATTACGTTATAGATGTATATAAAGGTCCCACGGAGACGTAGAGGCCAACTCGCCAGGATTGATGCCAAATATTACCGCCGAGATGTTAGGTTGGGTTAGGTTAGGTTATATTACGTTATTGATGTATATAAAGGTCCCACGGAGACATAGAGGCCAACAAGCCTGGAATGTGGTCAAATATTACCGCCGAGATGAAAGGTTGGGTTAGGTTAGGTTATATTACGTTATTGATGTATATAAAGGTCCCGCGGAGACATGGAGGCCAACAAGCCAGGAATGTGTTCAAATATTACCGGCGAGATGTTAGGTTGGGTTAGGTAAGGTTATATTACGTTATTGATGTATATAACGCTCCCACGGGGACGTAGAGGCCAACTCGCCAGGATTGATGTCAAATATTACCGCCGAGATGTTAGGTTGGGTTAGGTTAGGTTATATTACGTTATTGATGTATATAAAGGTCCCACGGAGACATAGAGGCCAACAAGCCTGGAATGTGGTCAAATATTACCGCCGAGATGAAAGGTTGGGTGAGGTTATGTTATATTACGTTATTGATGTATATAAAGGTCCCGCGGAGACATGGAGGCCAACAAGCCAGGAATGTGGTCAAATATTACCGCCGAGATGTTAGGTTGGGTTAGGTTAGGTTATATTACGTTATAGATGTATATAAAGGTCCCACGGAGACGTAGAGGCCAACTCGCCAGGATTGATGTCAATTATTACCGCCGAGATGTTAGGTTGGGTTAGGTTAGGTTATATTACGTTATTGATGTATATAAAGGTCCCACGGAGACATAGAGGCCAACAAGCCTGGAATGTGGTCAAATATTACCGCCGAGATGAAAGGTTGGGTTAGGTTAGGTTATATTACGTTATTGATGTATATAAAGGCCCTACGGAGACGTAGAGGCCAACTCGCCAGGTATGTTTTCAATTATTACCGCCGATAAGTTAGGTTGGGTTTGGTTAGGTTATATTACGTTATTGATGTATATAAAGGTCTCACGGAGACGGACAAGCCAACTCGCCAGGAATGTTGTCAAATATTACCGCAGAGAAGATAGGTTGGGTTAGGTAATGTTATATTACGTTCTTGATGTATATAAAGATCACACGGAGGCGTAGAGGCCAATTCGCCAGGTATGTTGTCAAATATTACCGCCGAGATGATAGGTTGGGTTAGGTGAGGTTATATTTCGTTATTGATGTATATGAAGGTCCCACGGAGACGTAGAGGCCAACTCGCCAGGTATGTGGTCAAATATTACCGCGGAGATGTTAGGTTGGGTTAGGTTAGGTTATATTACGATATTGATGTATATGAAGTTCCCACGGAGACGTAGAGGCCAACTCGGCAGGAATGATGTCAAATATTACCGCCGAGATTTTAGGTTGGGTTAGGTAAGGTTATATTACCTTATTGATGTATATAAAGGTCCCACGGAGACGTAGAGGCCAACAAGACAGGAATGTGGTCAAATATTACCGCCGAGATGTTAGGTTGGGTTAGGTTACGTTATATTACGTTATTGATGTATATAAAGGTCCCGCGGAGACGTAGAGGCCAACAAGCCAGGAATGTGGTCAAATATTATCGCCGAGATGTTAGGTTGGTTTAGGTTAGGTTATATTACGTTATAGATGTATATAAAGGTCCCACGGAGACGTAGAAGCCAACTCGCCAGGATTGATGTCAAATATTACCGCCGAGATGTTAGGTTGGGTTAGGTTAGGTTATATTACGTTATTGATGTACATAAAGGTCCCACGGAGGCATAGAGGCCAACAAGCCTGGAATGTGGTCAAATATTACCGCCGAGATGAAAGGTTGGGTTAGGTTAGGTTATATTACGTTATTGATGTCTATAAAGGTCCCGCGGAGACATAGAGGCCAACAAGCCAGGAATGTGGTCAAATATTACCGCCGAGATGTTAGGTTGGGTTAGGTTAGGTTATATTACGTTATTGATGAATATAAGGGTCCTACGGAGACGTAGAGGCCAGCTCGCCAGGTATGTTTTCAATTATTACCGCCGAGAAGTTATGTTGGGTTAGGTTTGGTTATATTACGTTATTGATGTAGATAAAGGTCCCACGGAGACGGAGAAGCCAACTCGCCAGGAATATTGTCAAATATTACCGCCGAGAAGAAAGGTTGGGTTAGGTTATGTTATATTACGTTCTTGATGTATATAAAGATCCCGCGGAGACGTAGAGGCCAACTCGCAAGGTATGTTGTCAAATATTACCGCCGAGATGTTCGGTTGGGTTAGGTTAGGTTATATTACGTTATTGATGTATATAAAGGTCCCACGGAGACGGAGAAGCCAACTCGCCAGGAATGTTGTCAAATATTACCGCCGAGATGTTAGGTTGGGTTAGGTTAAGTTATATTACGTTCTTGAAGTATATAAACGTCCCACGCAGACGTAGAGGCCAACAAGCCAGGAATGTTGTCAAATATTACCATCGAGATGATAGGTTGGGTTACGTTAGGTAATATTACGTTATTGATGTATATGAAGGTCAAACGGAGACCTAGAGGCCAACTCGAAAGGAATGTTGTCAAATATTACCGGCGAGATGTTAGGTTCGGTTAGGTTAGGTTATATTTCGTTATTGATGTATATGAAGGTCCCACGGAGACGTAGAGGCCGACTCGCCAGGTATGTGGTCAAATATTACCGCGGAGATGTTAGGTTGGGTTAGGTTACGTTATATTACGTTATTGATGTATATGATGGTCAAACGGCGACGTAGAAGCCATCTCGCCAGGAATGATGTCAAATATTACCGCCGAGATGTTAGGGTGGGTTAGGTTACGTTATATTACGTTATTGATGTATATAAAGGTCCCACGGAGACGGAGAAGCCAACTCGCCAGGAATGTTGTCAAATATTACCGCCGAGATGTTAGGTTTGGTTAGGTTAAGTTATATTACGTTCTTGAAGTATATAAACGTCCCACGCAGACGTAGAGGCCAACAAGCCAGGAATGTTGTCAAATATTACCGTCGAGATGATAGGTTGGGTTACGTTAGGTAATATTACGTTATTGATGTATATGAAGGTCAAACGGAGACCTGGAGGCCAACTCGAAAGGAATGTTGTCAAATATTACCGGCGAGATGTTAGGTTGGGTTAGGTTAGGTTATATTTCGTTATTGATGTATATGAAGGTCCCACGGAGACGTAGAGGCCGACTCGCCAGGTATGTGGTCAAATATTACCGCGGAGATGTTAGGTTGGGTTAGGTTACGTTATATTACGTTATTGATGTATATGATGGTCAAACGGCGACGTAGAAGCCATCTCGCCAGGAATGATGTCAAATATTACCGCCGAGATGTTAGGGTGGGTTAGGTTACGTTATATTACGTTATTGATGTATATAAAGGTCCCACGGAGACATAGAGGCCAACAAGCCAGTAATGATGTCAAATATTACCACCGAGATGTTAGGTTGGGTTAGGTTAGGTTATATTACGTTATTGATGTATATAAAGGTCCCACGGAGACATAGAGGCCAACAAGCCAGGAATGTGGTCAAATATTACCGGCGAGATGTTAGGTTGGGTTAGGTAAGGTTATATTACGTTATTGATGTATATAAAGGTCCCACGGGGACGTAGAGGCCAACTCGCCAGGAATGTTGTCAAATATTACCGCCGAGATGTTAGACTGGGTTAGGTTAGGTTATATTACGTTATTGATGTATATAAAGGTCCCACGCAGACGTAGAGGCCAACAAGACAGGAATGTGGTCAAATATTACCGCCGAGATGTTAGGTTGGGTTAGGTTAGGTTATATTACGTTATTGATGTATATAAAGGTCCCACGAAGACATAGAGGCCAACTCGCCAGGTATGTTGTCAAATATTACCGCCGAGATGTTCGGTTGGGTAAGGTTAGGTTATATTACGTTATTGATGTATATAAAGTTCCCACGGAGACGTAGAGGCCAACTCGCCAGGAATGATGTCAAATATTACCGCCGAGATGATAGATTGGGTTACGTTAGGTAATATTACGTTATTGATGTATATGAAGGTCAAACGGAGACCTAGAGGCCAACTCGAAAGGAATGTTGTCAAATATTACCGGCGAGATGTTAGGTTGGGTTAGGGTAGGTTATATTTCGTTATTGATGTATATGAAGGTCCCACGGAAACGAAGTGGCCAACTCGCCAGGTATGTGGTCAAATATTACCGCGGAGATGTTAGGTTGGGTTAGGTTATGTTATATTACGTTATTGATGTATATGATGGTCAAACGGAGACGTAGAAGCCATCTCGCCAGGAATGATGTCAAATATTACCGCCGAGATGTTATGTTGGGTTAGGTTAGGTTATATTACGTTATTGATGTATATAAAGGTCCCACGGAGACATAGAGGCCAACAAGCCAGGAATGTGGTCAAATAATACCGGCGAGATGTTAGGTTGGGTTAGGTAAGGTTATATTACGTTATTGATGTATATAACGCTCCCACGGGGACGTAGAGGCCAACTCGCCAGGAATGTTTTCAAATATTACCGCCAAGATGTTAGGTTGGGTTAGGTTAGGTTATATTACGTTATAGCTCTCTATGACGGCCCCACGGAGACGTAGAGTCCAACAAGCCAGGGATATGGTCAAATATTACCGCCGAGATGTTATATTGGGTTAGCTTATGTTATATTATGTTATTGATGTATATAAATATCCCACGGAGACGTAGAGGCCACCTCGCCAGGTATGTTTTCAAATATTACAGCCGAGACGTTAGGTTGGGTTAGGTTAGGTTATATTACGTCATTGATGTATATAAAGGTCCCACGGAGACGTAGAGGCCAACTCGCCAGGATTGATGTCAAATATTACCGCCGAGGTGTTAGGTTGCGTTAGGTTAGGTTATATTACGTTATTGATGTATATAAAGATCCCACGGAGACGTAGAGGCCAACTCGCCAGGAATGATGTCAAATATTACCGCCGCGATGATAGGTTGGGTTAGGTAACGTTATATTACGTTATCGATGTATATAAAGGTCCCACGGAGACGGAGAAGCCAACTCGCCGGGAATGTTGTCATATATTACCGCCGAGAAGATAGGTTGGGTTAGGTTATGTTATATTACGTTCTTGATGTATATAAAGATCACACGGAGACGTAGAGGCCAATTCGCCAGGTATGTTGTCAAATATTACCGCCGAGATGATAGGTTGGGTTAGGTTAGGTTATATTTCGTTATTGATGTATATGAAGGTCCCACGGAGACGTAGAGGCCAACTCGCAAGGTATGTTGTCAAATATTACCGCGGAGATGTTAGGTTGTGCTAGGTTCGGTTATATTTCGTTATTGATGTATATGAAGGTCCCACGGAGACGTAGAGGCCAACTCGCAAGGTATGTTGTCAAATATTACCGCGGAGATGTTAGGTTGGGTTAGGTTAAGTTATATTACGTTATTGATGTATATAAAGGTCCTACGGATACGGAGAAGCCAACTCGCCAGGAATGTTGTCAAATATTACCGCCGAGATGTTAGGTTGGGTTAGGTTAGGTTATATTACGTTCTTGAAGTATATAAAGGTCCCACGCAGACGTAGAGGCCAACAAGCCAGGAATGTTGTCAAATACTACCGTCGAGATGTTAGGTTGGGTTAGGTTAGGTTATATTACGTTATTGATGTATATAAAGATCCCACGGAGACGTAGAGGCCAACTCGCCAGGAATGTTGTCAAATATTACCGCCGCGATGATAGGTTGGGTTAGGTTACGTTATATTACGTTATTGATGTGTATAAAGGTCCCACGGAGACGGAGAATCCAACTCGCCAGGAATGTTGTCAAATCTTACCGCCGAGAAGATAGGTTGGGTTAGGTTATCTTATCTTACGTTCTTGATGTATATAAAGATCACACGGAGACGTAGAGGCCAATTCGCCAGGTATGTTGTCAAATATTACCGCCGAGATGTTAGGTTGGGTTAGGTTAGGTTATATTACGTTATTGATGTATATGAAGGTCCCACGGAGACGTAGAGGCCGACTCGCCAGGAATGATGTCAAATATTACCGCCGCGATGATAGGTTGGGTTAGGTTACGTTATACTACGTTATTGATGTATATCAAGGTCCCACGGAGACGGAGAAGCCAACTCGCCAGGAATGTTGTCAAATATTACCGCCGAGAAGATAGGTTGGGTTAGGTTATGTTATATTACGTTCTTGATGTATATAAAGATCACACGGAGACGTAGAGGCCAATTCGCCAGGTATGTTGTCAAATATTACCGCCGAGATGATAGGTTGGGTTAGGTTATGTTATATTACGTTCTTGATGTATATAAAGATCACACGGAGACGTAGAGGCCAATTCGCCAGGTATGTTGTCAAATATTACCGCCGAGACGATAGGTTGGGTTAGGTTCGGTTATATTTCGTTATTGATGTATATGAAGGTCCCACGGAGACGTAGAGTCCAACTCGCCGGGAATGATGTCAAATACTACCGCCGCGATGCTAGGTTGGGTTAGGTTAGGTTATATTACGTTATTGATGTATATAAAGGTCCCACGGAGACGTAGATGCCAACTCGCCAGGAATGTTTTCAAATATTACCGCCGAGATGTTAAGTTGGGTTAGGTTAGGTTATATTACGTTATAGTTCTCTATGACGGCCCCGCGGAGACGTAGAGTCCAACAAGCCAGGAATGTGGTCAAATATTACCGCCGAGATGTTATATTGGGTTAGCTTATGTTATATTATGTTATTGATGTATATAAATATCCCACGGAGACGTAGAGGCCACCTCGCCAGGTATGTTTTCAAATATTACCGTCGATACGTTAGGTTGGGTTAGGTTAGGTTATATTACGTTATTGATGTATATAAAGGTCCCACGGAGACGGAGAAGCCAACTCGCCAGGAATGTTGTCAAATATTACCGCCGAGAAGGTAGGTTGGGTTAGGTTATGATATATTACGTTCTTGATGTATATAAAGATCCCACGGAGACGTAGAGGCCAACTCGCCAGGAATGATGTCAAATATTACCGCCGCGATGATAGGTTGGGTTAGGTTAGGTTATATTTCGTTATTGATGTATATGAAGGTCCCACGGAGACGTAGAGGCCAACTCGCAAGGTATGTTGTCAAATATTACCGCGGAGATGTTAGGTTGTGCTAGGTTCGGTTATATTTCGTTATTGATGTATATGAAGGTCCCACGGAGACGTAGAGGCCAACTCGAAAGGTATGTTGTCAAATATTACCGCGGAGATGTTAGGTTGGGTTAGGTTAAGTTATATTACGTTATTGATGTATATAAAGGTCCCACGGATACGGAGAAGCCAACTCGCCAGGAATGTTGTCAAATATTACCGCCGAGATGTTAGGTTGGGTTAGGTTAGGTTATATTACGTTCTTGAAGTATATAAAGGTCCCACGCAGACGTAGAGGCCAACAAGCCAGGAATGTTGTCAAATACTACCGTCGAGATGATAGGTTGGGTTACGTTAGGTAATATTTCGTTATTGATGTATATGAAGGTCAAACGGAGACGTAGAGGCCAATTCGCCAGGTATGTTGTCAAATATTACCGCCGAGATGATAGGTTGGGTTAGGTTAGGTTATATTACGTTATAGTTCTCTATGACGGCCCCACGGAGACGTAGAGGCCAACTCGCAAGGTATGTTGTCATATATTACCGCGGAGATGTTAGGTTGGGTTAGGTTAAGTTATATTACGTTATTGATGTATATAAAGGTCCCACGGAGACGTAGAGTCCAACTCGCCGGGAATGATGTCAAATACTACCGCCGCGATGCTAGGTTGGGTTAGCTTAGGTTATATTACGTTATTGATGTATATAAAGGTCCCACGGAGACGTAGATGCCAACTCGCCAGGAATGTTTTCAAATATTACCGCCGAGACGTTAGGTTGGGTTAGGTTAGGTTATATTACGTTATTGATGTATATAAAGATCCCACGGAGACGTAGAGGCCAACTCGCCAGGAATGTTGTCAAATATTACCGCCGCGATGATAGGTTGGGTTAGGTTACGTTATATTACGTTATTGATGTGTATAAAGGTCCCACGGAGACGGAGAATCCAACTGGCCAGGAATGTTGTCAAATCTTACCGCCGAGAAGATA
Source organism: Xylocopa violacea (assembly GCA_963969225.1). Lineage (NCBI taxonomy): Eukaryota > Metazoa > Arthropoda > Insecta > Hymenoptera > Apidae > Xylocopa > Xylocopa violacea. The sequence goes on along the minus strand of CAXAJV010000309.1, from coordinate 696,002 downwards.
GGTTGGGTTAGGTTATGTTATCTTACGTTCTTGATGTATATAAAGATCACACGGAGACGTAGAGGCCAATTCGCCAGGTATGTTGTCAAATATTACCGCCGAGATGATAGGTTGGGTTAGGTTAGGTTATATTTCGTTATTGATGTATACGAAGGTCCCACGGAGACGTAGAGGCCGACTCGCCAGGAATGATGTCAAATATTACCGCCGCGATGATAGGTTGGGTTAGGTTACGTTATATTACGTTATTGATGTATATCAAGGTCCCACGGAGACGGAGAAGCCAACTCGCCAGGAATGTTGTCAAACATTACCGCCGAGAAGATAGGTTGGGTTAGGTTATGTTATATTACGTTCTTGATGTATATAAAGATCACACGGAGACGTAGAGGCCAATTCGCCAGGTATGTTGTCAAATATTACCGCCGAGATGATAGGTTGGGTTAGGTTATGTTATATTACGTTCTTGATGTATATAAAGATCACACGGAGACGTAGAGGCCAATTCGCCAGGTATGTTGTCAAATATTACCGCCGAGAAGATAGGTTGGGTTAGGTTAGGTTATATTACGTTATTGATGTATATAAAGGTCCCACGGAGACATAGAGGCCAACAAGCCAGGAATGTGGTCAAATATTACCGGCGAGATGTTAGGTTGGGTTAGGTAAGGTTATATTACGTTATTGATGTATATAAAGCTCCCACGGGGACGTAGAGGCCAACTCGCCAGGAATGTCTTCAAATATTACCGCCGAGATGTTAGGTTGGGGTAGGTTAGGTTATATTACGTTATTGATGTATATAAAGATCCCACGGAGACGTAGAGGCCAACTCGCCAGGTATGTGGTCAAATATTACCGCGGAGATGTTAGGTTGGGTTAGGTTAGGTTATATTACGATATTGATGTATATAAAGTTCCCACGGAGACGTAGAGGCCAACTCGCCAGGAATGATGTCAAATATTACCGCCGAGATTTTAGGTTGGGTTAGGTAAGGTTATATTACGTTATTGATGTATATAAAGGTCCCACGGAGACGTAGAGGCCAACAAGACAGGAATGTGGTCAAATATTACCGCCGAGATGTTAGATTGGGTTAGGTTAGGTTATATTACGTTATTGATGTATATAAAGATGCCACGGAGATGTAGAGGCCAACTCGCCAGGAATGATGTCAAATATTACCGCCGCGATGATAGGTTGGGTTAGGTTACGTTATATTACGTTATTGATGTATATAAAGGTCCCACGGAGACGGAGAAGCCAACTCGCCAGGAATGTTGTCAAATATTACCGCCGAGAAGGTAGGTTGGGTTAGGTTATGTTATATTACGTTCTTGATGTATATAAAGATCCCACGGAGACGTAGAGGCCAACTCGCCAGGAATGATGTCAAATATTACCGCCGCGATGATAGGTTGGGTTAGGTTAGGTTATATTTCGTTATTGATGTATATGAAGGTCCCACGGAGACGTAGAGGCCAACTCGCAAGGTATGTTGTCAAATATTACCGCGGAGATGTTAGGTTGTGCTAGGTTCGGTTATATTTCGTTATTGATGTATATGAAGGTCCCACGGAGACGTAGAGGCCAACTCGCAAGGTATGTTGTCAAATATTACCGCGGAGATGTTAGGTTGGGTTAGGTTAAGTTATATTACGTTACTGATGTATATAAAGGTCCCACGGATACGGAGAAGCCAACTCGCCAGGAATGTTGTCAAATATTACCGCCGAGATGTTAGGTTGGGTTAGGTTAGGTTATATTACGTTCTTGAAGTATATAAAGGTCCCACGCAGACGTAGAGGCCAACAAGCCAGGAATGTTGTCAAATACTACCGTCGAGATGATAGGTTGGGTTACGTTAGGTAATATTTCGTTATTGATGTATATGAAGGTCAAACGGAGACGTAGAGGCCAATTCGCCAGGTATGTTGTCAAATATTACCGCCGAGATGATAGGTTGGGTTAGGTTAGGTTATATTACGTTATAGTTCTCTATGACGGCCCCACGGAGACGTAGAGGCCAACTCGCAAGGTATGTTGTCATATATTACCGCGGAGATGTTAGGTTGGGTTAGGTTAAGTTATATTACGTTATTGATGTATATAAAGGTCCCACGGAGACGTAGAGGCCAACAAGACAGGAATGTGGTCAAATATTACCGCCGAGATGTTAGATTGGGTTAGGTTAGGTTATATTACGTTATTGATGTATATAAAGATGCCACGGAGATGTAGAGGCCAACTCGCCAGGAATGATGTCAAATATTACCGCCGCGATGATAGGTTGGGTTAGGTTACGTTATATTACGTTATTGATGTATATAAAGGTCCCACGGAGACGGAGAAGCCAACTCGCCAGGAATGTTGTCAAATATTACCGCCGAGAAGGTAGGTTGGGTTAGGTTATGTTATATTACGTTCTTGATGTATATAAAGATCCCACGGAGACGTAGAGGCCAACTCGCCAGGAATGATGTCAAATATTACCGCCGCGATGATAGGTTGGGTTAGGTTAGGTTATATTTCGTTATTGATGTATATGAAGGTCCCACGGAGACGTAGAGGCCAACTCGCAAGGTATGTTGTCAAATATTACCGCGGAGATGTTAGGTTGTGCTAGGTTCGGTTATATTTCGTTATTGATGTATATGAAGGTCCCACGGAGACGTAGAGGCCAACTCGCAAGGTATGTTGTCAAATATTACCGCGGAGATGTTAGGTTGGGTTAGGTTAAGTTATATTACGTTACTGATGTATATAAAGGTCCCACGGATACGGAGAAGCCAACTCGCCAGGAATGTTGTCAAATATTACCGCCGAGATGTTAGGTTGGGTTAGGTTAGGTTATATTACGTTCTTGAAGTATATAAAGGTCCCACGCAGACGTAGAGGCCAACAAGCCAGGAATGTTGTCAAATACTACCGTCGAGATGATAGGTTGGGTTACGTTAGGTAATATTTCGTTATTGATGTATATGAAGGTCAAACGGAGACGTAGAGGCCAATTCGCCAGGTATGTTGTCAAATATTACCGCCGAGATGATAGGTTGGGTTAGGTTAGGTTATATTACGTTATAGTTCTCTATGACGGCCCCACGGAGACGTAGAGGCCAACTCGCAAGGTATGTTGTCATATATTACCGCGGAGATGTTAGGTTGGGTTAGGTTAAGTTATATTACGTTATTGATGTATATAAAGGTCCCACGGAGACGTAGAGTCCAACTCGCCGGGAATGATGTCAAATACTACCGCCGCGATGCTAGGTTGGGTTAGCTTAGGTTATATTACGTTATTGATGTATATAAAGGTCCCACGGAGACGTAGATGCCAACTCGCCAGGAATGTTTTCAAATATTACCGCCGAGACGTTAGGTTGGGTTAGGTTAGGTTATATTACGTTATTGATGTATATAAAGATCCCACGGAGACGTAGAGGCCAACTCGCCAGGAATGTTGTCAAATATTACCGCCGCGATGATAGGTTGGGTTAGGTTACGTTATATTACGTTATTGATGTGTATAAAGGTCCCACGGAGACGGAGAATCCAACTCGCCAGGAATGTTGTCAAATCTTACCGCCGAGAAGATAGGTTGGGTTAGGTTATGTTATCTTACGTTCTTGATGTATATAAAGATCACACGGAGACGTAGAGGCCAATTCGCCAGGTATGTTGTCAAATATTACCGCCGAGATGATAGGTTGGGTTAGGTTAGGTTATATTTCGTTATTGATGTATATGAAGGTCCCACGGAGACGTAGAGGCCGACTCGCCAGGAATGATGTCAAATATTACCGCCGCGATGATAGGTTGTGTTAGGTTACGTTATATTACGTTATTGATGTATATCAAGGTCCCACGGAGACGGAGAAGCCAACTCGCCAGGAATGTTGTCAAATATTACCGCCGAGAAGATAGGTTGGGTTAGGTTATGTTATATTACGTTCTTGATGTATATAAAGATCACACGGAGACGTAGAGGCCAATTCGCCAGGTATGTTGTCAAATATTACCGCCGAGATGATAGGTTGGGTTAGGTTATGTTATATTACGTTCTTGATGTATATAAAGATCACACGGAGACGTAGAGGCCAATTCGCCAGGTATGTTGTCAAATATTACCGCCGAGACGATAGGTTGGGTTAGGTTCGGTTATATTTCGTTATTGATGTATATGAAGGTCCCACGGAGACGTAGAGTCCAACTCGCCGGGAATGATGTCAAATACTACCACCGCGATGCTAGGTTGGGTTAGGTTAGGTTATATTACGTTATTGATGTATATAAAGGTCCCACGGAGACGGAGAAGCCAACTCGCCAGGAATGTGGTCAAACATTACCGCCGGGATGTTAGGTTGGGTTAGGTTAGGTTATATTACGTTATTGATGTATATAAAGATCCCACGGAGACGTAGAGGCCAACTCGCCAGGAATGTTGTCAAATATTACCGCCGCGATGATAGGTTGGGTTAGGTTACGTTATATTACGTTATTGATGTGTATAAAGGTCCCACGGAGACGGAGAATCCAACTCGCCAGGAATGTTGTCAAATCTTACCGCCGAGAAGATAGGTTGGGTTAGGTTATGTTATCTTACGTTCTTGATGTATATAAAGATCACACGGAGACGTAGAGGCCAATTCGCCAGGTATGTTGTCAAATATTACCGCCGAGAAGATAGGTTGGGTTAGGTTAGGTTATATTACGTTATTGATGTATATAAAGGTCCCACGGAGACATAGAGGCCAACAAGCCAGGAATGTGGTCAAATATTACCGGCGAGATGTTAGGTTGGGTTAGGTAAGGTTATATTACGTTATTGATGTATATAAAGCTCCCACGGGGACGTAGAGGCCAACTCGCCAGGAATGTCTTCAAATATTACCGCCGAGATGTTAGGTTGGGTTAGGTTAGGTTATATTACGTTATTGATGTATATAAAGATCCCACGGAGACGTAGAGGCCAACTCGCCAGGTATGTGGTCAAATATTACCGCGGAGATGTTAGGTTGGGTTAGGTTAGGTTATATTACGATATTGATGTATATAAAGTTCCCACGGAGACGTAGAGGCCAACTCGCCAGGAATGATGTCAAATATTACCGCCGAGATTTTAGGTTGGGTTAGGTAAGGTTATATTACGTTATTGATGTATATAAAGGTCCCACGGAGACGTAGAGGCCAACAAGACAGGAATGTGGTCAAATATTACCGCCGAGATGTTAGATTGGGTTAGGTTAGGTTATATTACGTTATTGATGTATATAAAGATGCCACGGAGATGTAGAGGCCAACTCGCCAGGAATGATGTCAAATATTACCGCCGCGATGATAGGTTGGGTTAGGTTACGTTATATTACGTTATTGATGTATATAAAGGTCCCACGGAGACGGAGAAGCCAACTCGCCAGGAATGTTGTCAAATATTACCGCCGAGAAGGTAGGTTGGGTTAGGTTATGTTATATTACGTTCTTGATGTATATAAAGATCCCACGGAGACGTAGAGGCCAACTCGCCAGGAATGATGTCAAATATTACCGCCGCGATGATAGGTTGGGTTAGGTTACGTTATATTACGTTATCGATGTATATAAAGGTCCCACGGAGACGGAGAAGCCAACTCGCCGGGAATGTTGTCATATATTACCGCCGAGAAGATAGGTTGGGTTAGGTTATGTTATATTACGTTCTTGATGTATATAAAGGTCCCACGGAGGCATAGAGGCCAACAAGCCTGGAATGTTTTCAAATATTACCGCCGAGATGAAAGGTTGGGTTAGGTTAGGTTATATTACGTTATTGATGTATATAAAGGTCCCGCGGAGACATAGAGTCCAACAAGCCAGGAATGTGGTCAAATATTACCGCCGAGATGTTAGGTTGGATTAGGTTAGGTTATATTACGTTATTGATGTATATAAGGGTCCTACGGAGACGTAGAGGCCAACCCGCCAGGAATGATGTCAAATATTACCGCCGAGATGTTAGGTTGGGTTAGGTTACGTTATATTACGTTATTGATGTATATAAAGGTCCCGCGGAGACGTAGAGGTCAACAAGCCAGGAATGTGGTCAAATATTATCGCCGAGATGTTAGGTTGGTTTAGGTTAGGTTATATTACGTTATAGATGTATATAAAGGTCCCACGGAGACGTAGAGGCCAACTCGCCAGGATTGATGTCAAATATTACCGCCGAGATGTTAGGTTGGGTTAGGTTACGTTATATTACGTTATTGATGTATATAAAGGTCCCACGGAGGCATAGAGGCCAACAAGCCTGGAATGTGGTCAAATATTACCGCCGAGATGAAAGGTTGGGTTAGGTTAGGTTATATTACGTTATTGATGTATATAAGGGTCCTACGGAGACGTAGAGGCCAACTCGCCAGGTATGTTTTCAATTATTACCGCCGAGAAGTTATGTTGGGTTAGGTTTGGTTATATTACGTTATTCATGTAAATAAAGGTCCCACGGAGACGGAGAAGCCAACTCGCCAGGAATGTTGTCAAATATTACCGCCGAGAAGGTAGGTTGGGTTAGGTTATGTTATATTACGTTCTTGATGTATATAAAGGTCCCACGGAGACGGACACACCAACTCTCCAGGAATGTTGTCAAATATTACCGCAGAGCAGATAGGTTGGGTTAGGTTATGTTATGTTACGTTCTTGATGTATATGAAGGTCCCACGGAGACGGAGAAGCCAACTCGCGAGGAATGTTGTCAAATATTACCGCCGAGATGTTAGGTTGGGTTAGGTTAGGTTATATTACGTTCTTGAATTATATAAAGGTCCCACGCAGACGTAGAGGCCAACAAGCCAGGAATGTTGTCAAATACTACCGTCGAGATGATAGGTTGGGTTACGTTAGGTAATATTACGTTATTCATGTATATGACGGTCAAACGGAGACCTAGAGGCCAACTCGCCAAGTATGTTTTCAATTATTACCGCCGATAAGTTAGGTTGGGTTAGGTAATGTTATATTACGTTCTTGATGTATATAAAGATCACACGGAGACGTAGAGGCCAATTCGCCAGGTATGTTGTCAAATATTACCGCCGAGATGATAGGTTGGGTTAGGTTAGGTTATATTTCGTTATTGATGTATATGAAGGTCCCACGGAGACGTAGAGGCCAACTCGCCAGGTATGTGGTCAAATATTACCGCGGAGATGTTAGGTTGGGTTAGGTTAGGTTATATTACGATATTGATTTATATAAAGTTCCCACGGAGACGTAGAGGCCAACTCGCCAGGAATGATGTCAAATATTACCGCCGAGATTTTAGGTTGGGTTAGGTAAGGTTATATTACGTTATTGATGTATATAAAGGTCCCACGGAGACGCAGAGGCCAGCAAGACAGGAATGTGGTCAAATATTACCGCCGAGATGTTAGATTGGGTTAGGTTAGGTTATATTACGTTATTGATGTATGTAAAGGTCCCACGGAGGCATAGAGGCCAACAAGCCTGGAATGTGGTCAAATATTACCGCCGAGATGAAAGGTTGGGTTAGGTTAGGTTATATTACGTTATTGATGTATATAAAGGTCACACGGAGACGTAGAGGCCAACAAGACAGGAATGTGGTCAAATATTACCGCCGAGATGTTAGGTTGGGTTAGGTTAGGTTATATTACGATATTGATCTATATAAAGCTCCCACGGAGACGTAGAGGCCAACTCGCCAGGAATGATGTCAAATATTACCGCCGAGATTTTAGGTTGGGTTAGGTTAGGTTATATTACGTTATTGACGTATATAAAGGTCCCACGGAGACATAGAGACCAACATGCCTGGAATGTGGTCAAATATTACCGCAGAGATGAAAGGTTGGGTTAGGTTAGGTTATATTACGTTATTGATGTATATAAAGGTCCTACGGAGACGTAGAGGCCAACTCGCCAGGTATGTTTTCAATTATTACCGCCGATAAGTTAGGTTGGGTTTGGTTAGGTTATATTACGTTATTGATGTATATAAAGGTCCCACGGAGACGGACAAGCCAACTCGCCAGGAATGTTGTCAAATATTACCGCAGATAAGATAGGTTGGGTTAGGTAATGTTATATTACGTTCTTGATGTATATAAAGATCACACGGAGGCGTAGAGGCTAATTCGCCAGGTATGTTGTCAAATATTACCGCCGAGATGATAGGTTGGGTTAGGTGAGGTTATATTTCGTTATTGATGTATATGAAGGTCCCACGGAGACGTAGAGGCCAACTCGCCAGGTATGTGGTCAAATATTACCGCGGAGATGTTAGGTTGGGTTAGGTTAGGTTATATTACGATATTGATGTATATAAAGTTCCCACGGAGACGTAGAGGCCAACTCGCCAGGAATGATGTCAAATATTACCGCCGAGATTTTAGGTTGGGTTAGGTAAGGTTATATTACGTTATTGATGTATATAAAGGTCCCACGGAGACGTAGAAGCCAACTCGCCAGGAATGTGGTCAAATATTACCGCCGAGATGTTAGGTTGGGTTAGGTTACGTTATATTACGTTATTGATGTATATGATGGTCAAACGGCGACGTAGAAGCCATCTCGCCAGGAATGATGTCAAATATTACCGCCGAGATGTTAGGGTGGGTTAGGTTACGTTATATTACGTTATTGATGTATATAAAGGTCCCACGGAGACATAGAGGCCAACAAGCCAGGAATGTGGTCAAATATTACCGGCGAGATGTTAGGTTGGGTTAGGTTACGTTATATTACGTTATTGATGTGTATAAAGGTCCCACGGAGACGGAGAATCCAACTCGCCAGGAATGTTGTCAAATCTTACCGCCGAGAAGATAGGTTGGGTTAGGTTATGTTATCTTACGTTCTTGATGTATATAAAGATCACACGGAGACGTAGAGGCCAATTCGCCAGGTATGTTGTCAAATATTACCGCCGAGAAGATAGGTTGGGTTAGGTTAGGTTATATTACGTTATTGATGTATATAAAGGTCCCACGGAGACATAGAGGCCAACAAGCCAGGAATGTGGTCAAATATTACCGGCGAGATGTTAGGTTGGGTTAGGTAAGGTTATATTACGTTATTGATGTATATAAAGCTCCCACGGGGACGTAGAGGCCAACTCGCCAGGAATGTCTTCAAATATTACCGCCGAGATGTTAGGTTGGGTTAGGTTAGGTTATATTACGTTATTGATGTATATAAAGATCCCACGGAGACGTAGAGGCCAACTCGCCAGGTATGTGGTCAAATATTACCGCGGAGATGTTAGGTTGGGTTAGGTTAGGTTATATTACGATATTGATGTATATAAAGTTCCCACGGAGACGTAGAGGCCAACTCGCCAGGAATGATGTCAAATATTACCGCCGAGATTTTAGGTTGGGTTAGGTAAGGTTATATTACGTTATTGATGTATATAAAGGTCCCACGGAGACGTAGAGGCCAACAAGACAGGAATGTGGTCAAATATTACCGCCGAGATGTTAGATTGGGTTAGGTTAGGTTATATTACGTTATTGATGTATATAAAGATGCCACGGAGATGTAGAGGCCAACTCGCCAGGAATGATGTCAAATATTACCGCCGAGATGATAGGTTGGGTTAGGTTACGTTATATTACGTTATTGATGTATATAAAGGTCCCACGGAGACGGAGAAGCCAACTCGCCAGGAATGTTGTCAAATATTACCGCCGAGAAGGTAGGTTGGGTTAGGTTATGTTATATTACGTTCTTGATGTATATAAAGATCCCACGGAGACGTAGAGGCCAACTCGCCAGGAATGATGTCAAATATTACCGCCGCGATGATAGGTTGGGTTAGGTTACGTTATATTACGTTATCGATGTATATAAAGGTCCCACGGAGACGGAGAAGCCAACTCGCCGGGAATGTTGTCATATATTACCGCCGAGAAGATAGGTTGGGTTAGGTTATGTTATATTACGTTCTTGATGTATATAAAGGTCCCACGGAGGCATAGAGGCCAACAAGCCTGGAATGTTTTCAAATATTACCGCCGAGATGAAAGGTTGGGTTAGGTTAGGTTATATTACGTTATTGATGTATATAAAGGTCCCGCGGAGACATAGAGTCCAACAAGCCAGGAATGTGGTCAAATATTACAGCCGAGATGTTAGGTTGGATTAGGTTAGGTTATATTACGTTATTGATGTATATAAGGGTCCTACGGAGACGTAGAGGCCAACCCGCCAGGAATGATGTCAAATATTACCGCCGCGATGATAGGTTGGGTTAGGTTACGTTATATTACGTTATCGATGTATATAAAGGTCCCACGGAGACGGAGAAGCCAACTCGCCGGGAATGTTGTCATATATTACCGCCGAGAAGATTGGTTGGGTTAGGTTATGTTATATTACGTTCTTGATGTATATAAAGATCACACGGAGACGTAGAGGCCAATTCGCCAGGTATGTTGTCAAATATTACCGCCGAGATGATAGGTTGGGTTAGGTTAGGTTATATTTCGTTATTGATGTATATAAAGGTCCTACGGAGACGTAGAGGCCAACTCGCCAGGTATGTTTTCAATTATTACCGCCGATAAGTTAGGTTGGGTTTGGTTAGGTTATATTACGTTATTGATGTATATAAAGGTCCCACGGAGACGGACAAGCCAACTCGCCAGGAATGTTGTCAAATATTACCGCAGATAAGATAGGTTGGGTTAGGTAATGTTATATTACGTTCTTGATGTATATAAAGATCACACGGAGGCGTAGAGGCTAATTCGCCAGGTATGTTGTCAAATATTACCGCCGAGATGATAGGTTGGGTTAGATGAGGTTATATTTCGTTATTGATGTATATGAAGGTCCCACGGAGACGTAGAGGCCAACTCGCCAGGTATGTGGTCAAATATTACCGCGGAGATGTTAGGTTGGGTTAGGTTAGGTTATATTACGATATTGATGTATATAAAGTTCCCACGGAGACGTAGAGGCCAATTCGCCAGGAATGATGTCAAATATTACCGCCGAGATTTTAGGTTGGGTTAGGTAAGGTTATATTACGTTATTGATGTATATAAAGGTCCCACGGAGACGTAGAAGCCAACTCGCCAGGAATGTGGTCAAATATTACCGCCGAGATGTTAGGTTGGGTTAGGTTACGTTATATTACGTTATTGATGTATATGATGGTCAAACGGCGACGTAGAAGCCATCTCGCCAGGAATGATGTCAAATATTACCGCCGAGATGTTAGGGTGGGTTAGGTTACGTTATATTACGTTATTGATGTATATAAAGGTCCCACGGAGACATAGAGGCCAACAAGCCAGGAATGTGGTCAAATATTACCGGCGAGATGTTAGGTTGGGTTAGGTAAGGTTATATTACGTTATTGATGTATATAAAGGTCCCACGGGGACGTAGAGGCCAACTCGCCAGGTATGTGGTCAAATATTACCGCGGAGATGTTAGGTTGGGTTAGGTTACGTTATATTACGTTATTGATGTATATGATGGTCAAACGGAGACGTAGAAGCCATCTCGCCAGGAATGATGTCAAATATTACCGCCGAGATGTTAGTTTGGCTTAGGTTAGGTTATATTACGTTATTGATGTATATAAAGGTCCCACGGAGACATAGAGGCCAACAAGCCAGGAATGTGGTCAAATATTAGCGGCGAGATGTTAGGTTGGGTTAGGTAAGGTTATATTACGTTATTGATGTATATAAAGCTCCCACGGGGACGTAGAGGCCAACTCGCCAGGAATTTTTTCAAATATTACCGCCGAGATGTCAGGTTGGGTTAGGTTAGGTTATATTACGTTATAGTTCTCTATGACGGCCCCACGGAGACGTAGAGTCCAACAAGCCAGGAATGTGGTCAAATATTACCGCCGAGATGTTATATTGGGTTAGCTTATGTTATATTATGTTATTGATGAATATAAATATCCCACGGAGACGTAGAGGCCACTTCGCCAGGTATGTTTTCAAATATTACCGCCGAGACGTTAGGTTGGGTTAGGTTAGGTTATATTACGTCATTGATGTATATAAAGGTCCCACGGAGACGGAGAAGCCAACTCGCCAGGAATGTGGTCAAATATTACCGCCGAGATGTTAGGTTGGGTTAGGTTAGGTTATATTACGTTATTGATGTATATAAAGATCCCACGGAGACGTAGAGGCCAACTCGCCAGGAATGATGTCAAATATTACCGCCGCGATGATAGGTTGGGTTAGGTTACGTTATATTACGTTATCGATGTATATAAAGGTCCCACGGAGACGGAGAAGCCAACTCGCCGGGAATGTTGTCATATATTACCGCCGAGAAGATTGGTTGGGTTAGGTTATGTTATATTACGTTCTTGATGTATATAAAGATCACACGGAGACGTAGAGGCCAATTCGCCAGGTATGTTGTCAAATATTACCGCCGAGATGATAGGTTGGGTTAGGTTAGGTTATATTTCGTTATTGATGTATATGAAGGTCCCACGGAGACGTAGAGGCCAACTCGCAAGGTATGTTGTCAAATATTACCGCGGAGATGTTAGGTTGTGCTAGGTTCGGTTATATTTCGTTATTGATGTATATGAAGGTCCCACGGAGACGTAGAGGCCAACTCGCAAGGTATGTTGTCAAATATTACCGCGGAGATGTTAGGTTGGGTTAGGTTAAGTTATATTACGTTATTGATGTATATGAAGGTCCCACGGAGACGTAGAGGCCAACTCGCAAGGTATGTTGTCAAATATTACCGGCGAGATGTTAGGTTGGGTTAGGTAAGGTTATATTACGTTATTGATGTATATAAAGCTCCCACGGGGACGTAGAGGCCAACTCGCCAGGAATGTTTTCAAATATTACCGCCGAGATGTTAGGTTGGGTTAGGTTAGGTTATATTACGTTATTGATGTATATAAAGATCCCACGGAGACGTAGAGGCCAACTCGCCAGGTATGTGGTCAAATATTACCGCGGAGATGTTAGGTTGGGTTAGGTTAGGTTATATTACGATATTGATGTATATAAAGTTCCCACGGAGACGTAGAGGCCAACTCGCCAGGAATGATGTCAAATATTACCGCCGAGATTTTAGGTTGGGTTAGGTAAGGTTATATTACGTTATTGATGTATATAAAGGTCCCACGGAGACGTAGAGGCCAACAAGACAGGAATGTGGTCAAATATTACCGCCGAGATGTTAGATTGGGTTAGGTTAGGTTATATTACGTTATTGATGTATATAAAAGTCCCACGGAGATGTAGAGGCCAACTCGCCAGGAATGATGTCAAATATTACCGCCGCGATGATAGGTTGGGTTAGGTTACGTTATATTACGTTATTGATGTATATAAAGGTCCCACGGAGACGGAGAAGCCAACTCGCCAGGAATGTTGTCAAATATTACCGCCGAGAAGGTAGGTTGGGTTAGGTTATGTTATATTACGTTATTGATGTATATAAAGGTCCCACGGAGGCATAGAGGCCAACAAGCCTGGAATGTTTTCAAATATTACCGCCGAGATGAAAGGTTGGGTTAGGTTAGGTTATATTACGTTATTGATGTATATAAGGGTCCTACGGAGACGTAGAGGCCAACTCGCCAGGTATGTTTTCAATTATTACCGCCGAGAAGTTATGTTGGGTTAGGTTTGGTTATATTACGTTATTGATGTAAATAAAGGTCCCACGGAGACGGAGAAGCCAACTCGCCAGGAATGTTGTCAAATATTACCGCCGAGAAGGTAGGTTGGGTTAGGTTATGTTATATTACGTTCTTGATGTATATAAAGGTCCCACGGAGACGGACACACCAACTCTCCAGGAATGTTGTCAAATATTACCGCAGAGCAGATAGGTTGGGTTAGGTTATGTTATGTTACGTTCTTGATGTATATGAAGGTCCCACGGAGACGGAGAAGCCAACTCGCGAGGAATGTTGTCAAATATTACCGCCGAGATGTTAGGTTGGGTTAGGTTAGGTTATATTACGTTCTTGAATTATATAAAGGTCCCACGCAGACGTAGAGGCCAACAAGCCAGGAATGTTGTCAAATACTACCGTCGAGATGATAGGTTGGGTTACGTTAGGTAATATTACGTTATTCATGTATATGAAGGTCAAACGGAGACCTAGAGGCCAACTCGCCAGGTATGTTTTCAATTATTACCGCCGATAAGTTAGGTTGGGTTAGGTAATGTTATATTACGTTCTTGATGTATATAAAGATCACACGGAGACGTAGAGGCCAATTCGCCAGGTATGTTGTCAAATATTACCGCCGAGATGATAGGTTGGGTTAGGTTAGGTTATATTTCGTTATTGATGTATATGAAGGTCCCACGGAGACGTAGAGGCCAACTCGCCAGGTATGTGGTCAAATATTACCGCGGAGATGTTAGGTTGGGTTAGGTTAGGTTATATTACGATATTGATTTATATAAAGTTCCCACGGAGACGTAGAGGCCAACTCGCCAGGAATGATGTCAAATATTACCGCCGAGATTTTAGGTTGGGTTAGGTAAGGTTATATTACGTTATTGATGTATATAAAGGTCCCACGGAGACGTAGAGGCCAGCAAGACAGGAATGTGGTCAAATATTACCGCCGAGATGTTAGGTTGGGTTAGGTTACGTTATATTACGTTATTGATGTATATAAAGGTCCCGCGGAGACGTAGAGGCCAACTCGCCAGGATTGATGTCAAATATTACCGCCGAGATGTTAGGTTGGGTTAGGTTAGGTTATATTACGTTACTGATGTATGTAAAGGTCCCACGGAGGCATAGAGGCCAACAAGCCTGGAATGTGGTCAAATATTACCGCCGAGATGAAAGGTTGGGTTAGGTTAGGTTATATTACGTTATTGATGTATATAAAGGTCACACGGAGACGTAGAGGCCAACAAGACAGGAATGTGGTCAAATATTACCGCCGAGATGTTAGGTTGGGTTAGGTTAGGTTATATTACGATATTGATCTATATAAAGCTCCCACGGAGACGTAGAGGCCAACTCGCCAGGAATGATGTCAAATATTACCGCCGAGATTTTAGGTTGGGTTAGGTTAGGTTATATTACGTTATTGATGTATATAAAGGTCCCACGGAGACATAGAGACCAACATGCCTGGAATGTGGTCAAATATTACCGCAGAGATGAAAGGTTGGGTTAGGTTAGGTTATATTACGTTATTGATGTATATAAAGGTCCTACGGAGACGTAGAGGCCAACTCGCCAGGTATGTTTTCAATTATTACCGCCGATAAGTTAGGTTGGGTTTGGTTAGGTTATATTACGTTATTGATGTATATAAAGGTCCCACGGAGACGGACAAGCCAACTCGGCAGGAATGTTGTCAAATATTACCGCAGATAAGATAGGTTGGGTTAGGTAATGTTATATTACGTTCTTGATGTATATAAAGATCAGACGGAGGCGTAGAGGCTAATTCGCCAGGTATGTTGTCAAATATTACCGCCGAGATGATAGGTTGGGTTAGGTGAGGTTATATTTCGTTATTGATGTATATGAAGGTCCCACGGAGACGTAGAGGCCAACTCGCCAGGTATGTGGTCAAATATTACCGCGGAGATGTTAGGTTGGGTTAGGTTAGGTTATATTACGATATTGATGTATATAAAGTTCCCACGGAGACGTAGAGGCCAACTCGCCAGGAATGATGTCAAATATTACCGCCGAGATTTTAGGTTGGGTTAGGTAAGGTTATATTACTTTATTGATGTATATAAAGGTCCCACGGAGACGTAGAAGCCAACTCGCCAGGAATGTGGTCAAATATTACCGCCGAGATGTTAGGTTGGGTTAGGTTACGTTATATTACGTTATTGATGTATATGATGGTCAAACGGCGACGTAGAAGCCATCTCGCCAGGAATGATGTCAAATATTACCGCCGAGATGTTAGGGTGGGTTAGGTTACGTTATATTACGTTATTGATGTATATAAAGGTCCCACGGAGACATAGAGGCCAACAAGCCAGGAATGTGGTCAAATATTACCGGCGAGATGTTAGGTTGGGTTAGGTAAGGTTATATTACGTTATTGATGTATATAAAGGTCCCACGGGGACGTAGAGGCCAACTCGCCAGGTATGTGGTCAAATATTACCGCGGAGATGTTAGGTTGGGTTAGGTTACGTTATATTACGTTATTGATGTATATGATGGTCAAACGGAGACGTAGAAGCCATCTCGCCAGGAATGATGTCAAATATTACCGCCGAGATGTTAGTTTGGCTTAGGTTAGGTTATATTACGTTATTGATGTATATAAAGGTCCCACGGAGACATAGAGGCCAACAAGCCAGGAATGTGGTCAAATATTAGCGGCGAGATGTTAGGTTGGGTTAGGTAAGGTTATATTACGTTATTGATGTATATAAAGCTCCCACGGGGACGTAGAGGCCAACTCGCCAGGAATTTTTTCAAATATTACCGCCGAGATGTCAGGTTGGGTTAGGTTAGGTTATATTACGTTATAGTTCTCTATGACGGCCCCACGGAGACGTAGAGTCCAACAAGCCAGGAATGTGGTCAAATATTACCGCCGAGATGTTATATTGGGTTAGCTTATGTTATATTATGTTATTGATGAATATAAATATCCCACGGAGACGTAGAGGCCACTTCGCCAGGTATGTTTTCAAATATTACCGCCGAGACGTTAGGTTGGGTTAGGTTAGGTTATATTACGTCATTGATGTATATAAAGGTCCCACGGAGACGGAGAAGCCAACTCGCCAGGAATGTGGTCAAATATTACCGCCGAGATGTTAGGTTGGGTTAGGTTAGGTTATATTACGTTATTGATGTATATAAAGATCCCACGGAGACGTAGAGGCCAACTCGCCAGGAATGATGTCAAATATTACCGCCGCGATGATAGGTTGGGTTAGGTTACGTTATATTACGTTATCGATGTATATAAAGGTCCCACGGAGACGGAGAAGCCAACTCGCCGGGAATGTTGTCATATATTACCGCCGAGAAGATTGGTTGGGTTAGGTTATGTTATATTACGTTCTTGATGTATATAAAGATCACACGGAGACGTAGAGGCCAATTCGCCAGGTATGTTGTCAAATATTACCGCCGAGATGATAGGTTGGGTTAGGTTAGGTTATATTTCGTTATTGATGTATATGAAGGTCCCACGGAGACGTAGAGGCCAACTCGCAAGGTATGTTGTCAAATATTACCGCGGAGATGTTAGGTTGTGCTAGGTTCGGTTATATTTCGTTATTGATGTATATGAAGGTCCCACGGAGACGTAGAGGCCAACTCGCAAGGTATGTTGTCAAATATTACCGCGGAGATGTTAGGTTGGGTTAGGTTAAGTTATATTACGTTATTGATGTATATAAAGGTCCCACGGATACGGAAAAGCCAACTCGCCAGGAATGTTGTCAAATATTACCGCCGAGATGTTAGGTTGGGTTAGGTTAGGTTATATTACGTTCTTGAAGTATATAAAGGTCCCACGCAGACGTAGAGGCCAACAAGCCAGGAATGTTGTCAAATACTACCGTCGAGATGATAGGTTGGGTTACGTTAGGTAATATTTCGTTATTGATGTATATGAAGGTCAAACGGAGACGTAGAGGCCAATTCGCCAGGTATGTTGTCAAATATTACCGCCGAGATTTTAGGTTGGGTTAGGTAAGGTTATATTACGTTATTGATGTATATAAAGGTCCCACGGAGACGTAGAGGCCAACAAGACAGGAATGTGGTCAAATATTACCGCCGAGATGTTAGATTGGGTTAGGTTAGGTTATATTACGTTATTGATGTATATAAAAGTCCCACGGAGATGTAGAGGCCAACTCGCCAGGAATGATGTCAAATATTACCGCCGCGATGATAGGTTGGGTTAGGTTACGTTATATTACGTTATTGATGTATATAAAGGTCCCACGGAGACGGAGAAGCCAACTCGCCAGGAATGTTGTCAAATATTACCGCCGAGAAGGTAGGTTGGGTTAGGTTATGTTATATTACGTTATTGATGTATATAAAGGTCCCACGGAGGCATAGAGGCCAACAAGCCTGGAATGTTTTCAAATATTACCGCCGAGATGAAAGGTTGGGTTAGGTTAGGTTATATTACGTTATTGATGTATATAAGGGTCCTACGGAGACGTAGAGGCCAACTCGCCAGGTATGTTTTCAATTATTACCGCCGAGAAGTTATGTTGGGTTAGGTTTGGTTATATTACGTTATTGATGTAAATAAAGGTCCCACGGAGACGGAGAAGCCAACTCGCCAGGAATGTTGTCAAATATTACCGCCGAGAAGGTAGGTTGGGTTAGGTTATGTTATATTACGTTCTTGATGTATATAAAGGTCCCACGGAGACGGACACACCAACTCTCCAGGAATGTTGTCAAATATTACCGCAGAGCAGATAGGTTGGGTTAGGTTATGTTATGTTACGTTCTTGATGTATATGAAGGTCCCACGGAGACGGAGAAGCCAACTCGCGAGGAATGTTGTCAAATATTACCGCCGAGATGTTAGGTTGGGTTAGGTTAGGTTATATTACGTTCTTGAATTATATAAAGGTCCCACGCAGACGTAGAGGCCAACAAGCCAGGAATGTTGTCAAATACTACCGTCGAGATGATAGGTTGGGTTACGTTAGGTAATATTACGTTATTCATGTATATGAAGGTCAAACGGAGACCTAGAGGCCAACTCGCCAGGTATGTTTTCAATTATTACCGCCGATAAGTTAGGTTGGGTTAGGTAATGTTATATTACGTTCTTGATGTATATAAAGATCACACGGAGACGTAGAGGCCAATTCGCCAGGTATGTTGTCAAATATTACCGCCGAGATGATAGGTTGGGTTAGGTTAGGTTATATTTCGTTATTGATGTATATGAAGGTCCCACGGAGACGTAGAGGCCAACTCGCCAGGTATGTGGTCAAATATTACCGCGGAGATGTTAGGTTGGGTTAGGTTAGGTTATATTACGATATTGATTTATATAAAGTTCCCACGGAGACGTAGAGGCCAACTCGCCAGGAATGATGTCAAATATTACCGCCGAGATTTTAGGTTGGGTTAGGTAAGGTTATATTACGTTATTGATGTATATAAAGGTCCCACGGAGACGTAGAGGCCAGCAAGACAGGAATGTGGTCAAATATTACCGCCGAGATGTTAGGTTGGGTTAGGTTACGTTATATTACGTTATTGATGTATATAAAGGTCCCGCGGAGACGTAGAGGCCAACTCGCCAGGATTGATGTCAAATATTACCGCCGAGATGTTAGGTTGGGTTAGGTTAGGTTATATTACGTTATTGATGTATGTAAAGGTCCCACGGAGGCATAGAGGCCAACAAGCCTGGAATGTGGTCAAATATTACCGCCGAGATGAAAGGTTGGGTTAGGTTAGGTTATATTACGTTATTGATGTATATAAAGGTCACACGGAGACGTAGAGGCCAACAAGACAGGAATGTGGTCAAATATTACCGCCGAGATGTTAGGTTGGGTTAGGTTAGGTTATATTACGATATTGATCTATATAAAGCTCCCACGGAGACGTAGAGGCCAACTCGCCAGGAATGATGTCAAATATTACCGCCGAGATTTTAGGTTGGGTTAGGTTAGGTTATATTACGTTATTGATGTATATAAAGGTCCCACGGAGACATAGAGACCAACATGCCTGGAATGTGGTCAAATATTACCGCAGAGATGAAAGGTTGGGTTAGGTTAGGTTATATTACGTTATTGATGTATATAAAGGTCCTACGGAGACGTAGAGGCCAACTCGCCAGGTATGTTTTCAATTATTACCGCCGATAAGTTAGGTTGGGTTTGGTTAGGTTATATTACGTTATTGATGTATATAAAGGTCCCACGGAGACGGACAAGCCAACTCGGCAGGAATGTTGTCAAATATTACCGCAGATAAGATAGGTTGGGTTAGGTAATGTTATATTACGTTCTTGATGTATATAAAGATCAGACGGAGGCGTAGAGGCTAATTCGCCAGGTATGTTGTCAAATATTACCGCCGAGATGATAGGTTGGGTTAGGTGAGGTTATATTTCGTTATTGATGTATATGAAGGTCCCACGGAGACGTAGAGGCCAACTCGCCAGGTATGTGGTCAAATATTACCGCGGAGATGTTAGGTTGGGTTAGGTTAGGTTATATTACGATATTGATGTATATAAAGTTCCCACGGAGACGTAGAGGCCAACTCGCCAGGAATGATGTCAAATATTACCGCCGAGATTTTAGGTTGGGTTAGGTAAGGTTATATTACGTTATTGATGTATATAAAGGTCCCACGGAGACGTAGAAGCCAACTCGCCAGGAATGTGGTCAAATATTACCGCCGAGATGTTAGGTTGGGTTAGGTTACGTTATATTACGTTATTGATGTATATGATGGTCAAACGGCGACGTAGAAGCCATCTCGCCAGGAATGATGTCAAATATTACCGCCGAGATGTTAGGGTGGGTTAGGTTACGTTATATTACGTTATTGATGTATATAAAGGTCCCACGGAGACATAGAGGCCAACAAGCCAGGAATGTGGTCAAATATTACCGGCGAGATGTTAGGTTGGGTTAGGTAAGGTTATATTACGTTATTGATGTATATAAAGCTCCCACGGGGACGTAGAGGCCAACTCGCCAGGAATGTCTTCAAATATTACCGCCGAGATGTTAGGTTGGGGTAGGTTAGGTTATATTACGTTATTGATGTATATAAAGATCCCACGGAGACGTAGAGGCCAACTCGCCAGGTATGTGGTCAAATATTACCGCGGAGATGTTAGGTTGGGTTAGGTTAGGTTATATTACGATATTGATGTATATAAAGTTCCCACGGAGACGTAGAGGCCAACTCGCCAGGAATGATGTCAAATATTACCGCCGAGATTTTAGGTTGGGTTAGGTAAGGTTATATTACGTTATTGATGTATATAAAGGTCCCACGGAGACGTAGAGGCCAACAAGACAGGAATGTGGTCAAATATTACCGCCGAGATGTTAGATTGGGTTAGGTTAGGTTATATTACGTTATTGATGTATATAAAGATGCCACGGAGATGTAGAAGCCAACTCGCCAGGAATGATGTCAAATATTACCGCCGCGATGATAGGTTGGGTTAGGTTACGTTATATTACGTTATTGATGTATATAAAGGTCCCACGGAGACGGAGAAGCCAACTCGCCAGGAATGTTGTCAAATATTACCGCCGAGAAGGTAGGTTGGGTTAGGTTATGTTATATTACGTTCTTGATGTATATAAAGATCCCACGGAGACGTAGAGGCCAACTCGCCAGGAATGATGTCAAATATTACCGCCGCGATGATAGGTTGGGTTAGGTTAGGTTATATTTCGTTATTGATGTATATGAAGGTCCCACGGAGACGTAGAGGCCAACTCGCAAGGTATGTTGTCAAATATTACCGCGGAGATGTTAGGTTGTGCTAGGTTCGGTTATATTTCGTTATTGATGTATATGAAGGTCCCACGGAGACGTAGAGGCCAACTCGCAAGGTATGTTGTCAAATATTACCGCGGAGATGTTAGGTTGGGTTAGGTTAAGTTATATTACGTTACTGATGTATATAAAGGTCCCACGGATACGGAGAAGCCAACTCGCCAGGAATGTTGTCAAATATTACCGCCGAGATGTTAGGTTGGGTTAGGTTAGGTTATATTACGTTCTTGAAGTATATAAAGGTCCCACGCAGACGTAGAGGCCAACAAGCCAGGAATGTTGTCAAATACTACCGTCGAGATGATAGGTTGGGTTACGTTAGGTAATATTTCGTTATTGATGTATATGAAGGTCAAACGGAGACGTAGAGGCCAATTCGCCAGGTATGTTGTCAAATATTACCGCCGAGATGATAGGTTGGGTTAGGTTAGGTTATATTACGTTATAGTTCTCTATGACGGCCCCACGGAGACGTAGAGGCCAACTCGCAAGGTATGTTGTCATATATTACCGCGGAGATGTTAGGTTGGGTTAGGTTAAGTTATATTACGTTATTGATGTATATAAAGGTCCCACGGAGACGTAGAGGCCAACAAGACAGGAATGTGGTCAAATATTACCGCCGAGATGTTAGATTGGGTTAGGTTAGGTTATATTACGTTATTGATGTATATAAAGATGCCACGGAGATGTAGAGGCCAACTCGCCAGGAATGATGTCAAATATTACCGCCGCGATGATAGGTTGGGTTAGGTTACGTTATATTACGTTATTGATGTATATAAAGGTCCCACGGAGACGGAGAAGCCAACTCGCCAGGAATGTTGTCAAATATTACCGCCGAGAAGGTAGGTTGGGTTAGGTTATGTTATATTACGTTCTTGATGTATATAAAGATCCCACGGAGACGTAGAGGCCAACTCGCCAGGAATGATGTCAAATATTACCGCCGCGATGATAGGTTGGGTTAGGTTAGGTTATATTTCGTTATTGATGTATATGAAGGTCCCACGGAGACGTAGAGGCCAACTCGCAAGGTATGTTGTCAAATATTACCGCGGAGATGTTAGGTTGTGCTAGGTTCGGTTATATTTCGTTATTGATGTATATGAAGGTCCCACGGAGACGTAGAGGCCAACTCGCAAGGTATGTTGTCAAATATTACCGCGGAGATGTTAGGTTGGGTTAGGTTAAGTTATATTACGTTACTGATGTATATAAAGGTCCCACGGATACGGAGAAGCCAACTCGCCAGGAATGTTGTCAAATATTACCGCCGAGATGTTAGGTTGGGTTAGGTTAGGTTATATTACGTTCTTGAAGTATATAAAGGTCCCACGCAGACGTAGAGGCCAACAAGCCAGGAATGTTGTCAAATACTACCGTCGAGATGATAGGTTGGGTTACGTTAGGTAATATTTCGTTATTGATGTATATGAAGGTCAAACGGAGACGTAGAGGCCAATTCGCCAGGTATGTTGTCAAATATTACCGCCGAGATGATAGGTTGGGTTAGGTTAGGTTATATTACGTTATAGTTCTCTATGACGGCCCCACGGAGACGTAGAGGCCAACTCGCAAGGTATGTTGTCATATATTACCGCGGAGATGTTAGGTTGGGTTAGGTTAAGTTATATTACGTTATTGATGTATATAAAGGTCCCACGGAGACGTAGAGTCCAACTCGCCGGGAATGATGTCAAATACTACCGCCGCGATGCTAGGTTGGGTTAGCTTAGGTTATATTACGTTATTGATGTATATAAAGGTCCCACGGAGACGTAGATGCCAACTCGCCAGGAATGTTTTCAAATATTACCGCCGAGACGTTAGGTTGGGTTAGGTTAGGTTATATTACGTTATTGATGTATATAAAGATCCCACGGAGACGTAGAGGCCAACTCGCCAGGAATGTTGTCAAATATTACCGCCGCGATGATAGGTTGGGTTAGGTTACGTTATATTACGTTATTGATGTGTATAAAGGTCCCACGGAGACGGAGAATCCAACTCGCCAGGAATGTTGTCAAATCTTACCGCCGAGAAGATAGGTTGGGTTAGGTTATGTTATCTTACGTTCTTGATGTATATAAAGATCACACGGAGACGTAGAGGCCAATTCGCCAGGTATGTTGTCAAATATTACCGCCGAGATGATAGGTTGGGTTAGGTTAGGTTATATTTCGTTATTGATGTATATGAAGGTCCCACGGAGACGTAGAGGCCGACTCGCCAGGAATGATGTCAAATATTACCGCCGCGATGATAGGTTGTGTTAGGTTACGTTATATTACGTTATTGATGTATATCAAGGTCCCACGGAGACGGAGAAGCCAACTCGCCAGGAATGTTGTCAAATATTACCGCCGAGAAGATAGGTTGGGTTAGGTTATGTTATATTACGTTCTTGATGTATATAAAGATCACACGGAGACGTAGAGGCCAATTCGCCAGGTATGTTGTCAAATATTACCGCCGAGATGATAGGTTGGGTTAGGTTATGTTATATTACGTTCTTGATGTATATAAAGATCACACGGAGACGTAGAGGCCAATTCGCCAGGTATGTTGTCAAATATTACCGCCGAGACGATAGGTTGGGTTAGGTTCGGTTATATTTCGTTATTGATGTATATGAAGGTCCCACGGAGACGTAGAGTCCAACTCGCCGGGAATGATGTCAAATACTACCACCGCGATGCTAGGTTGGGTTAGGTTAGGTTATATTACGTTATTGATGTATATAAAGGTCCCACGGAGACGGAGAAGCCAACTCGCCAGGAATGTGGTCAAACATTACCGCCGGGATGTTAGGTTGGGTTAGGTTAGGTTATATTACGTTATTGATGTATATAAAGATCCCACGGAGACGTAGAGGCCAACTCGCCAGGAATGTTGTCAAATATTACCGCCGCGATGATAGGTTGGGTTAGGTTACGTTATATTACGTTATTGATGTGTATAAAGGTCCCACGGAGACGGAGAATCCAACTCGCCAGGAATGTTGTCAAATCTTACCGCCGAGAAGATAGGTTGGGTTAGGTTATGTTATCTTACGTTCTTGATGTATATAAAGATCACACGGAGACGTAGAGGCCAATTCGCCAGGTATGTTGTCAAATATTACCGCCGAGAAGATAGGTTGGGTTAGGTTAGGTTATATTACGTTATTGATGTATATAAAGGTCCCACGGAGACATAGAGGCCAACAAGCCAGGAATGTGGTCAAATATTACCGGCGAGATGTTAGGTTGGGTTAGGTAAGGTTATATTACGTTATTGATGTATATAAAGCTCCCACGGGGACGTAGAGGCCAACTCGCCAGGAATGTCTTCAAATATTACCGCCGAGATGTTAGGTTGGGTTAGGTTAGGTTATATTACGTTATTGATGTATATAAAGATCCCACGGAGACGTAGAGGCCAACTCGCCAGGTATGTGGTCAAATATTACCGCGGAGATGTTAGGTTGGGTTAGGTTAGGTTATATTACGATATTGATGTATATAAAGTTCCCACGGAGACGTAGAGGCCAACTCGCCAGGAATGATGTCAAATATTACCGCCGAGATTTTAGGTTGGGTTAGGTAAGGTTATATTACGTTATTGATGTATATAAAGGTCCCACGGAGACGTAGAGGCCAACAAGACAGGAATGTGGTCAAATATTACCGCCGAGATGTTAGATTGGGTTAGGTTAGGTTATATTACGTTATTGATGTATATAAAGATGCCACGGAGATGTAGAGGCCAACTCGCCAGGAATGATGTCAAATATTACCGCCGCGATGATAGGTTGGGTTAGGTTACGTTATATTACGTTATTGATGTATATAAAGGTCCCACGGAGACGGAGAAGCCAACTCGCCAGGAATGTTGTCAAATATTACCGCCGAGAAGGTAGGTTGGGTTAGGTTATGTTATATTACGTTCTTGATGTATATAAAGATCCCACGGAGACGTAGAGGCCAACTCGCCAGGAATGATGTCAAATATTACCGCCGCGATGATAGGTTGGGTTAGGTTACGTTATATTACGTTATCGATGTATATAAAGGTCCCACGGAGACGGAGAAGCCAACTCGCCGGGAATGTTGTCATATATTACCGCCGAGAAGATAGGTTGGGTTAGGTTATGTTATATTACGTTCTTGATGTATATAAAGGTCCCACGGAGGCATAGAGGCCAACAAGCCTGGAATGTTTTCAAATATTACCGCCGAGATGAAAGGTTGGGTTAGGTTAGGTTATATTACGTTATTGATGTATATAAAGGTCCCGCGGAGACATAGAGTCCAACAAGCCAGGAATGTGGTCAAATATTACCGCCGAGATGTTAGGTTGGATTAGGTTAGGTTATATTACGTTATTGATGTATATAAGGGTCCTACGGAGACGTAGAGGCCAACCCGCCAGGAATGATGTCAAATATTACCGCCGAGATGTTAGGTTGGGTTAGGTTACGTTATATTACGTTATTGATGTATATAAAGGTCCCGCGGAGACGTAGAGGTCAACAAGCCAGGAATGTGGTCAAATATTATCGCCGAGATGTTAGGTTGGTTTAGGTTAGGTTATATTACGTTATAGATGTATATAAAGGTCCCACGGAGACGTAGAGGCCAACTCGCCAGGATTGATGTCAAATATTACCGCCGAGATGTTAGGTTGGGTTAGGTTACGTTATATTACGTTATTGATGTATATAAAGGTCCCACGGAGGCATAGAGGCCAACAAGCCTGGAATGTGGTCAAATATTACCGCCGAGATGAAAGGTTGGGTTAGGTTAGGTTATATTACGTTATTGATGTATATAAGGGTCCTACGGAGACGTAGAGGCCAACTCGCCAGGTATGTTTTCAATTATTACCGCCGAGAAGTTATGTTGGGTTAGGTTTGGTTATATTACGTTATTCATGTAAATAAAGGTCCCACGGAGACGGAGAAGCCAACTCGCCAGGAATGTTGTCAAATATTACCGCCGAGAAGGTAGGTTGGGTTAGGTTATGTTATATTACGTTCTTGATGTATATAAAGGTCCCACGGAGACGGACACACCAACTCTCCAGGAATGTTGTCAAATATTACCGCAGAGCAGATAGGTTGGGTTAGGTTATGTTATGTTACGTTCTTGATGTATATGAAGGTCCCACGGAGACGGAGAAGCCAACTCGCGAGGAATGTTGTCAAATATTACCGCCGAGATGTTAGGTTGGGTTAGGTTAGGTTATATTACGTTCTTGAATTATATAAAGGTCCCACGCAGACGTAGAGGCCAACAAGCCAGGAATGTTGTCAAATACTACCGTCGAGATGATAGGTTGGGTTACGTTAGGTAATATTACGTTATTCATGTATATGACGGTCAAACGGAGACCTAGAGGCCAACTCGCCAAGTATGTTTTCAATTATTACCGCCGATAAGTTAGGTTGGGTTAGGTAATGTTATATTACGTTCTTGATGTATATAAAGATCACACGGAGACGTAGAGGCCAATTCGCCAGGTATGTTGTCAAATATTACCGCCGAGATGATAGGTTGGGTTAGGTTAGGTTATATTTCGTTATTGATGTATATGAAGGTCCCACGGAGACGTAGAGGCCAACTCGCCAGGTATGTGGTCAAATATTACCGCGGAGATGTTAGGTTGGGTTAGGTTAGGTTATATTACGATATTGATTTATATAAAGTTCCCACGGAGACGTAGAGGCCAACTCGCCAGGAATGATGTCAAATATTACCGCCGAGATTTTAGGTTGGGTTAGGTAAGGTTATATTACGTTATTGATGTATATAAAGGTCCCACGGAGACGCAGAGGCCAGCAAGACAGGAATGTGGTCAAATATTACCGCCGAGATGTTAGATTGGGTTAGGTTAGGTT
This sequence comes from Xylocopa violacea, assembly GCA_963969225.1. Taxonomy (NCBI): domain Eukaryota; kingdom Metazoa; phylum Arthropoda; class Insecta; order Hymenoptera; family Apidae; genus Xylocopa; species Xylocopa violacea. Next base: position 668,624 of record CAXAJV010000309.1, on the reverse strand, counting down.
ATATTACGTTATTGATGTATGTAAAGGTCCCACGGAGGCATAGAGGCCAACAAGCCTGGAATGTGGTCAAATATTACCGCCGAGATGAAAGGTTGGGTTAGGTTAGGTTATATTACGTTATTGATGTATATAAAGGTCACACGGAGACGTAGAGGCCAACAAGACAGGAATGTGGTCAAATATTACCGCCGAGATGTTAGGTTGGGTTAGGTTAGGTTATATTACGATATTGATCTATATAAAGCTCCCACGGAGACGTAGAGGCCAACTCGCCAGGAATGATGTCAAATATTACCGCCGAGATTTTAGGTTGGGTTAGGTTAGGTTATATTACGTTATTGACGTATATAAAGGTCCCACGGAGACATAGAGACCAACATGCCTGGAATGTGGTCAAATATTACCGCAGAGATGAAAGGTTGGGTTAGGTTAGGTTATATTACGTTATTGATGTATATAAAGGTCCTACGGAGACGTAGAGGCCAACTCGCCAGGTATGTTTTCAATTATTACCGCCGATAAGTTAGGTTGGGTTTGGTTAGGTTATATTACGTTATTGATGTATATAAAGGTCCCACGGAGACGGACAAGCCAACTCGCCAGGAATGTTGTCAAATATTACCGCAGATAAGATAGGTTGGGTTAGGTAATGTTATATTACGTTCTTGATGTATATAAAGATCACACGGAGGCGTAGAGGCTAATTCGCCAGGTATGTTGTCAAATATTACCGCCGAGATGATAGGTTGGGTTAGGTGAGGTTATATTTCGTTATTGATGTATATGAAGGTCCCACGGAGACGTAGAGGCCAACTCGCCAGGTATGTGGTCAAATATTACCGCGGAGATGTTAGGTTGGGTTAGGTTAGGTTATATTACGATATTGATGTATATAAAGTTCCCACGGAGACGTAGAGGCCAACTCGCCAGGAATGATGTCAAATATTACCGCCGAGATTTTAGGTTGGGTTAGGTAAGGTTATATTACGTTATTGATGTATATAAAGGTCCCACGGAGACGTAGAAGCCAACTCGCCAGGAATGTGGTCAAATATTACCGCCGAGATGTTAGGTTGGGTTAGGTTACGTTATATTACGTTATTGATGTATATGATGGTCAAACGGCGACGTAGAAGCCATCTCGCCAGGAATGATGTCAAATATTACCGCCGAGATGTTAGGGTGGGTTAGGTTACGTTATATTACGTTATTGATGTATATAAAGGTCCCACGGAGACATAGAGGCCAACAAGCCAGGAATGTGGTCAAATATTACCGGCGAGATGTTAGGTTGGGTTAGGTTACGTTATATTACGTTATTGATGTGTATAAAGGTCCCACGGAGACGGAGAATCCAACTCGCCAGGAATGTTGTCAAATCTTACCGCCGAGAAGATAGGTTGGGTTAGGTTATGTTATCTTACGTTCTTGATGTATATAAAGATCACACGGAGACGTAGAGGCCAATTCGCCAGGTATGTTGTCAAATATTACCGCCGAGAAGATAGGTTGGGTTAGGTTAGGTTATATTACGTTATTGATGTATATAAAGGTCCCACGGAGACATAGAGGCCAACAAGCCAGGAATGTGGTCAAATATTACCGGCGAGATGTTAGGTTGGGTTAGGTAAGGTTATATTACGTTATTGATGTATATAAAGCTCCCACGGGGACGTAGAGGCCAACTCGCCAGGAATGTCTTCAAATATTACCGCCGAGATGTTAGGTTGGGTTAGGTTAGGTTATATTACGTTATTGATGTATATAAAGATCCCACGGAGACGTAGAGGCCAACTCGCCAGGTATGTGGTCAAATATTACCGCGGAGATGTTAGGTTGGGTTAGGTTAGGTTATATTACGATATTGATGTATATAAAGTTCCCACGGAGACGTAGAGGCCAACTCGCCAGGAATGATGTCAAATATTACCGCCGAGATTTTAGGTTGGGTTAGGTAAGGTTATATTACGTTATTGATGTATATAAAGGTCCCACGGAGACGTAGAGGCCAACAAGACAGGAATGTGGTCAAATATTACCGCCGAGATGTTAGATTGGGTTAGGTTAGGTTATATTACGTTATTGATGTATATAAAGATGCCACGGAGATGTAGAGGCCAACTCGCCAGGAATGATGTCAAATATTACCGCCGAGATGATAGGTTGGGTTAGGTTACGTTATATTACGTTATTGATGTATATAAAGGTCCCACGGAGACGGAGAAGCCAACTCGCCAGGAATGTTGTCAAATATTACCGCCGAGAAGGTAGGTTGGGTTAGGTTATGTTATATTACGTTCTTGATGTATATAAAGATCCCACGGAGACGTAGAGGCCAACTCGCCAGGAATGATGTCAAATATTACCGCCGCGATGATAGGTTGGGTTAGGTTACGTTATATTACGTTATCGATGTATATAAAGGTCCCACGGAGACGGAGAAGCCAACTCGCCGGGAATGTTGTCATATATTACCGCCGAGAAGATAGGTTGGGTTAGGTTATGTTATATTACGTTCTTGATGTATATAAAGGTCCCACGGAGGCATAGAGGCCAACAAGCCTGGAATGTTTTCAAATATTACCGCCGAGATGAAAGGTTGGGTTAGGTTAGGTTATATTACGTTATTGATGTATATAAAGGTCCCGCGGAGACATAGAGTCCAACAAGCCAGGAATGTGGTCAAATATTACAGCCGAGATGTTAGGTTGGATTAGGTTAGGTTATATTACGTTATTGATGTATATAAGGGTCCTACGGAGACGTAGAGGCCAACCCGCCAGGAATGATGTCAAATATTACCGCCGCGATGATAGGTTGGGTTAGGTTACGTTATATTACGTTATCGATGTATATAAAGGTCCCACGGAGACGGAGAAGCCAACTCGCCGGGAATGTTGTCATATATTACCGCCGAGAAGATTGGTTGGGTTAGGTTATGTTATATTACGTTCTTGATGTATATAAAGATCACACGGAGACGTAGAGGCCAATTCGCCAGGTATGTTGTCAAATATTACCGCCGAGATGATAGGTTGGGTTAGGTTAGGTTATATTTCGTTATTGATGTATATAAAGGTCCTACGGAGACGTAGAGGCCAACTCGCCAGGTATGTTTTCAATTATTACCGCCGATAAGTTAGGTTGGGTTTGGTTAGGTTATATTACGTTATTGATGTATATAAAGGTCCCACGGAGACGGACAAGCCAACTCGCCAGGAATGTTGTCAAATATTACCGCAGATAAGATAGGTTGGGTTAGGTAATGTTATATTACGTTCTTGATGTATATAAAGATCACACGGAGGCGTAGAGGCTAATTCGCCAGGTATGTTGTCAAATATTACCGCCGAGATGATAGGTTGGGTTAGATGAGGTTATATTTCGTTATTGATGTATATGAAGGTCCCACGGAGACGTAGAGGCCAACTCGCCAGGTATGTGGTCAAATATTACCGCGGAGATGTTAGGTTGGGTTAGGTTAGGTTATATTACGATATTGATGTATATAAAGTTCCCACGGAGACGTAGAGGCCAATTCGCCAGGAATGATGTCAAATATTACCGCCGAGATTTTAGGTTGGGTTAGGTAAGGTTATATTACGTTATTGATGTATATAAAGGTCCCACGGAGACGTAGAAGCCAACTCGCCAGGAATGTGGTCAAATATTACCGCCGAGATGTTAGGTTGGGTTAGGTTACGTTATATTACGTTATTGATGTATATGATGGTCAAACGGCGACGTAGAAGCCATCTCGCCAGGAATGATGTCAAATATTACCGCCGAGATGTTAGGGTGGGTTAGGTTACGTTATATTACGTTATTGATGTATATAAAGGTCCCACGGAGACATAGAGGCCAACAAGCCAGGAATGTGGTCAAATATTACCGGCGAGATGTTAGGTTGGGTTAGGTAAGGTTATATTACGTTATTGATGTATATAAAGGTCCCACGGGGACGTAGAGGCCAACTCGCCAGGTATGTGGTCAAATATTACCGCGGAGATGTTAGGTTGGGTTAGGTTACGTTATATTACGTTATTGATGTATATGATGGTCAAACGGAGACGTAGAAGCCATCTCGCCAGGAATGATGTCAAATATTACCGCCGAGATGTTAGTTTGGCTTAGGTTAGGTTATATTACGTTATTGATGTATATAAAGGTCCCACGGAGACATAGAGGCCAACAAGCCAGGAATGTGGTCAAATATTAGCGGCGAGATGTTAGGTTGGGTTAGGTAAGGTTATATTACGTTATTGATGTATATAAAGCTCCCACGGGGACGTAGAGGCCAACTCGCCAGGAATTTTTTCAAATATTACCGCCGAGATGTCAGGTTGGGTTAGGTTAGGTTATATTACGTTATAGTTCTCTATGACGGCCCCACGGAGACGTAGAGTCCAACAAGCCAGGAATGTGGTCAAATATTACCGCCGAGATGTTATATTGGGTTAGCTTATGTTATATTATGTTATTGATGAATATAAATATCCCACGGAGACGTAGAGGCCACTTCGCCAGGTATGTTTTCAAATATTACCGCCGAGACGTTAGGTTGGGTTAGGTTAGGTTATATTACGTCATTGATGTATATAAAGGTCCCACGGAGACGGAGAAGCCAACTCGCCAGGAATGTGGTCAAATATTACCGCCGAGATGTTAGGTTGGGTTAGGTTAGGTTATATTACGTTATTGATGTATATAAAGATCCCACGGAGACGTAGAGGCCAACTCGCCAGGAATGATGTCAAATATTACCGCCGCGATGATAGGTTGGGTTAGGTTACGTTATATTACGTTATCGATGTATATAAAGGTCCCACGGAGACGGAGAAGCCAACTCGCCGGGAATGTTGTCATATATTACCGCCGAGAAGATTGGTTGGGTTAGGTTATGTTATATTACGTTCTTGATGTATATAAAGATCACACGGAGACGTAGAGGCCAATTCGCCAGGTATGTTGTCAAATATTACCGCCGAGATGATAGGTTGGGTTAGGTTAGGTTATATTTCGTTATTGATGTATATGAAGGTCCCACGGAGACGTAGAGGCCAACTCGCAAGGTATGTTGTCAAATATTACCGCGGAGATGTTAGGTTGTGCTAGGTTCGGTTATATTTCGTTATTGATGTATATGAAGGTCCCACGGAGACGTAGAGGCCAACTCGCAAGGTATGTTGTCAAATATTACCGCGGAGATGTTAGGTTGGGTTAGGTTAAGTTATATTACGTTATTGATGTATATGAAGGTCCCACGGAGACGTAGAGGCCAACTCGCAAGGTATGTTGTCAAATATTACCGGCGAGATGTTAGGTTGGGTTAGGTAAGGTTATATTACGTTATTGATGTATATAAAGCTCCCACGGGGACGTAGAGGCCAACTCGCCAGGAATGTTTTCAAATATTACCGCCGAGATGTTAGGTTGGGTTAGGTTAGGTTATATTACGTTATTGATGTATATAAAGATCCCACGGAGACGTAGAGGCCAACTCGCCAGGTATGTGGTCAAATATTACCGCGGAGATGTTAGGTTGGGTTAGGTTAGGTTATATTACGATATTGATGTATATAAAGTTCCCACGGAGACGTAGAGGCCAACTCGCCAGGAATGATGTCAAATATTACCGCCGAGATTTTAGGTTGGGTTAGGTAAGGTTATATTACGTTATTGATGTATATAAAGGTCCCACGGAGACGTAGAGGCCAACAAGACAGGAATGTGGTCAAATATTACCGCCGAGATGTTAGATTGGGTTAGGTTAGGTTATATTACGTTATTGATGTATATAAAAGTCCCACGGAGATGTAGAGGCCAACTCGCCAGGAATGATGTCAAATATTACCGCCGCGATGATAGGTTGGGTTAGGTTACGTTATATTACGTTATTGATGTATATAAAGGTCCCACGGAGACGGAGAAGCCAACTCGCCAGGAATGTTGTCAAATATTACCGCCGAGAAGGTAGGTTGGGTTAGGTTATGTTATATTACGTTATTGATGTATATAAAGGTCCCACGGAGGCATAGAGGCCAACAAGCCTGGAATGTTTTCAAATATTACCGCCGAGATGAAAGGTTGGGTTAGGTTAGGTTATATTACGTTATTGATGTATATAAGGGTCCTACGGAGACGTAGAGGCCAACTCGCCAGGTATGTTTTCAATTATTACCGCCGAGAAGTTATGTTGGGTTAGGTTTGGTTATATTACGTTATTGATGTAAATAAAGGTCCCACGGAGACGGAGAAGCCAACTCGCCAGGAATGTTGTCAAATATTACCGCCGAGAAGGTAGGTTGGGTTAGGTTATGTTATATTACGTTCTTGATGTATATAAAGGTCCCACGGAGACGGACACACCAACTCTCCAGGAATGTTGTCAAATATTACCGCAGAGCAGATAGGTTGGGTTAGGTTATGTTATGTTACGTTCTTGATGTATATGAAGGTCCCACGGAGACGGAGAAGCCAACTCGCGAGGAATGTTGTCAAATATTACCGCCGAGATGTTAGGTTGGGTTAGGTTAGGTTATATTACGTTCTTGAATTATATAAAGGTCCCACGCAGACGTAGAGGCCAACAAGCCAGGAATGTTGTCAAATACTACCGTCGAGATGATAGGTTGGGTTACGTTAGGTAATATTACGTTATTCATGTATATGAAGGTCAAACGGAGACCTAGAGGCCAACTCGCCAGGTATGTTTTCAATTATTACCGCCGATAAGTTAGGTTGGGTTAGGTAATGTTATATTACGTTCTTGATGTATATAAAGATCACACGGAGACGTAGAGGCCAATTCGCCAGGTATGTTGTCAAATATTACCGCCGAGATGATAGGTTGGGTTAGGTTAGGTTATATTTCGTTATTGATGTATATGAAGGTCCCACGGAGACGTAGAGGCCAACTCGCCAGGTATGTGGTCAAATATTACCGCGGAGATGTTAGGTTGGGTTAGGTTAGGTTATATTACGATATTGATTTATATAAAGTTCCCACGGAGACGTAGAGGCCAACTCGCCAGGAATGATGTCAAATATTACCGCCGAGATTTTAGGTTGGGTTAGGTAAGGTTATATTACGTTATTGATGTATATAAAGGTCCCACGGAGACGTAGAGGCCAGCAAGACAGGAATGTGGTCAAATATTACCGCCGAGATGTTAGGTTGGGTTAGGTTACGTTATATTACGTTATTGATGTATATAAAGGTCCCGCGGAGACGTAGAGGCCAACTCGCCAGGATTGATGTCAAATATTACCGCCGAGATGTTAGGTTGGGTTAGGTTAGGTTATATTACGTTACTGATGTATGTAAAGGTCCCACGGAGGCATAGAGGCCAACAAGCCTGGAATGTGGTCAAATATTACCGCCGAGATGAAAGGTTGGGTTAGGTTAGGTTATATTACGTTATTGATGTATATAAAGGTCACACGGAGACGTAGAGGCCAACAAGACAGGAATGTGGTCAAATATTACCGCCGAGATGTTAGGTTGGGTTAGGTTAGGTTATATTACGATATTGATCTATATAAAGCTCCCACGGAGACGTAGAGGCCAACTCGCCAGGAATGATGTCAAATATTACCGCCGAGATTTTAGGTTGGGTTAGGTTAGGTTATATTACGTTATTGATGTATATAAAGGTCCCACGGAGACATAGAGACCAACATGCCTGGAATGTGGTCAAATATTACCGCAGAGATGAAAGGTTGGGTTAGGTTAGGTTATATTACGTTATTGATGTATATAAAGGTCCTACGGAGACGTAGAGGCCAACTCGCCAGGTATGTTTTCAATTATTACCGCCGATAAGTTAGGTTGGGTTTGGTTAGGTTATATTACGTTATTGATGTATATAAAGGTCCCACGGAGACGGACAAGCCAACTCGGCAGGAATGTTGTCAAATATTACCGCAGATAAGATAGGTTGGGTTAGGTAATGTTATATTACGTTCTTGATGTATATAAAGATCAGACGGAGGCGTAGAGGCTAATTCGCCAGGTATGTTGTCAAATATTACCGCCGAGATGATAGGTTGGGTTAGGTGAGGTTATATTTCGTTATTGATGTATATGAAGGTCCCACGGAGACGTAGAGGCCAACTCGCCAGGTATGTGGTCAAATATTACCGCGGAGATGTTAGGTTGGGTTAGGTTAGGTTATATTACGATATTGATGTATATAAAGTTCCCACGGAGACGTAGAGGCCAACTCGCCAGGAATGATGTCAAATATTACCGCCGAGATTTTAGGTTGGGTTAGGTAAGGTTATATTACTTTATTGATGTATATAAAGGTCCCACGGAGACGTAGAAGCCAACTCGCCAGGAATGTGGTCAAATATTACCGCCGAGATGTTAGGTTGGGTTAGGTTACGTTATATTACGTTATTGATGTATATGATGGTCAAACGGCGACGTAGAAGCCATCTCGCCAGGAATGATGTCAAATATTACCGCCGAGATGTTAGGGTGGGTTAGGTTACGTTATATTACGTTATTGATGTATATAAAGGTCCCACGGAGACATAGAGGCCAACAAGCCAGGAATGTGGTCAAATATTACCGGCGAGATGTTAGGTTGGGTTAGGTAAGGTTATATTACGTTATTGATGTATATAAAGGTCCCACGGGGACGTAGAGGCCAACTCGCCAGGTATGTGGTCAAATATTACCGCGGAGATGTTAGGTTGGGTTAGGTTACGTTATATTACGTTATTGATGTATATGATGGTCAAACGGAGACGTAGAAGCCATCTCGCCAGGAATGATGTCAAATATTACCGCCGAGATGTTAGTTTGGCTTAGGTTAGGTTATATTACGTTATTGATGTATATAAAGGTCCCACGGAGACATAGAGGCCAACAAGCCAGGAATGTGGTCAAATATTAGCGGCGAGATGTTAGGTTGGGTTAGGTAAGGTTATATTACGTTATTGATGTATATAAAGCTCCCACGGGGACGTAGAGGCCAACTCGCCAGGAATTTTTTCAAATATTACCGCCGAGATGTCAGGTTGGGTTAGGTTAGGTTATATTACGTTATAGTTCTCTATGACGGCCCCACGGAGACGTAGAGTCCAACAAGCCAGGAATGTGGTCAAATATTACCGCCGAGATGTTATATTGGGTTAGCTTATGTTATATTATGTTATTGATGAATATAAATATCCCACGGAGACGTAGAGGCCACTTCGCCAGGTATGTTTTCAAATATTACCGCCGAGACGTTAGGTTGGGTTAGGTTAGGTTATATTACGTCATTGATGTATATAAAGGTCCCACGGAGACGGAGAAGCCAACTCGCCAGGAATGTGGTCAAATATTACCGCCGAGATGTTAGGTTGGGTTAGGTTAGGTTATATTACGTTATTGATGTATATAAAGATCCCACGGAGACGTAGAGGCCAACTCGCCAGGAATGATGTCAAATATTACCGCCGCGATGATAGGTTGGGTTAGGTTACGTTATATTACGTTATCGATGTATATAAAGGTCCCACGGAGACGGAGAAGCCAACTCGCCGGGAATGTTGTCATATATTACCGCCGAGAAGATTGGTTGGGTTAGGTTATGTTATATTACGTTCTTGATGTATATAAAGATCACACGGAGACGTAGAGGCCAATTCGCCAGGTATGTTGTCAAATATTACCGCCGAGATGATAGGTTGGGTTAGGTTAGGTTATATTTCGTTATTGATGTATATGAAGGTCCCACGGAGACGTAGAGGCCAACTCGCAAGGTATGTTGTCAAATATTACCGCGGAGATGTTAGGTTGTGCTAGGTTCGGTTATATTTCGTTATTGATGTATATGAAGGTCCCACGGAGACGTAGAGGCCAACTCGCAAGGTATGTTGTCAAATATTACCGCGGAGATGTTAGGTTGGGTTAGGTTAAGTTATATTACGTTATTGATGTATATAAAGGTCCCACGGATACGGAAAAGCCAACTCGCCAGGAATGTTGTCAAATATTACCGCCGAGATGTTAGGTTGGGTTAGGTTAGGTTATATTACGTTCTTGAAGTATATAAAGGTCCCACGCAGACGTAGAGGCCAACAAGCCAGGAATGTTGTCAAATACTACCGTCGAGATGATAGGTTGGGTTACGTTAGGTAATATTTCGTTATTGATGTATATGAAGGTCAAACGGAGACGTAGAGGCCAATTCGCCAGGTATGTTGTCAAATATTACCGCCGAGATTTTAGGTTGGGTTAGGTAAGGTTATATTACGTTATTGATGTATATAAAGGTCCCACGGAGACGTAGAGGCCAACAAGACAGGAATGTGGTCAAATATTACCGCCGAGATGTTAGATTGGGTTAGGTTAGGTTATATTACGTTATTGATGTATATAAAAGTCCCACGGAGATGTAGAGGCCAACTCGCCAGGAATGATGTCAAATATTACCGCCGCGATGATAGGTTGGGTTAGGTTACGTTATATTACGTTATTGATGTATATAAAGGTCCCACGGAGACGGAGAAGCCAACTCGCCAGGAATGTTGTCAAATATTACCGCCGAGAAGGTAGGTTGGGTTAGGTTATGTTATATTACGTTATTGATGTATATAAAGGTCCCACGGAGGCATAGAGGCCAACAAGCCTGGAATGTTTTCAAATATTACCGCCGAGATGAAAGGTTGGGTTAGGTTAGGTTATATTACGTTATTGATGTATATAAGGGTCCTACGGAGACGTAGAGGCCAACTCGCCAGGTATGTTTTCAATTATTACCGCCGAGAAGTTATGTTGGGTTAGGTTTGGTTATATTACGTTATTGATGTAAATAAAGGTCCCACGGAGACGGAGAAGCCAACTCGCCAGGAATGTTGTCAAATATTACCGCCGAGAAGGTAGGTTGGGTTAGGTTATGTTATATTACGTTCTTGATGTATATAAAGGTCCCACGGAGACGGACACACCAACTCTCCAGGAATGTTGTCAAATATTACCGCAGAGCAGATAGGTTGGGTTAGGTTATGTTATGTTACGTTCTTGATGTATATGAAGGTCCCACGGAGACGGAGAAGCCAACTCGCGAGGAATGTTGTCAAATATTACCGCCGAGATGTTAGGTTGGGTTAGGTTAGGTTATATTACGTTCTTGAATTATATAAAGGTCCCACGCAGACGTAGAGGCCAACAAGCCAGGAATGTTGTCAAATACTACCGTCGAGATGATAGGTTGGGTTACGTTAGGTAATATTACGTTATTCATGTATATGAAGGTCAAACGGAGACCTAGAGGCCAACTCGCCAGGTATGTTTTCAATTATTACCGCCGATAAGTTAGGTTGGGTTAGGTAATGTTATATTACGTTCTTGATGTATATAAAGATCACACGGAGACGTAGAGGCCAATTCGCCAGGTATGTTGTCAAATATTACCGCCGAGATGATAGGTTGGGTTAGGTTAGGTTATATTTCGTTATTGATGTATATGAAGGTCCCACGGAGACGTAGAGGCCAACTCGCCAGGTATGTGGTCAAATATTACCGCGGAGATGTTAGGTTGGGTTAGGTTAGGTTATATTACGATATTGATTTATATAAAGTTCCCACGGAGACGTAGAGGCCAACTCGCCAGGAATGATGTCAAATATTACCGCCGAGATTTTAGGTTGGGTTAGGTAAGGTTATATTACGTTATTGATGTATATAAAGGTCCCACGGAGACGTAGAGGCCAGCAAGACAGGAATGTGGTCAAATATTACCGCCGAGATGTTAGGTTGGGTTAGGTTACGTTATATTACGTTATTGATGTATATAAAGGTCCCGCGGAGACGTAGAGGCCAACTCGCCAGGATTGATGTCAAATATTACCGCCGAGATGTTAGGTTGGGTTAGGTTAGGTTATATTACGTTATTGATGTATGTAAAGGTCCCACGGAGGCATAGAGGCCAACAAGCCTGGAATGTGGTCAAATATTACCGCCGAGATGAAAGGTTGGGTTAGGTTAGGTTATATTACGTTATTGATGTATATAAAGGTCACACGGAGACGTAGAGGCCAACAAGACAGGAATGTGGTCAAATATTACCGCCGAGATGTTAGGTTGGGTTAGGTGAGGTTATATTTCGTTATTGATGTATATGAAGGTCCCACGGAGACGTAGAGGCCAACTCGCCAGGTATGTGGTCAAATATTACCGCGGAGATGTTAGGTTGGGTTAGGTTAGGTTATATTACGATATTGATGTATATAAAGTTCCCACGGAGACGTAGAGGCCAACTCGCCAGGAATGATGTCAAATATTACCGCCGAGATTTTAGGTTGGGTTAGGTAAGGTTATATTACGTTATTGATGTATATAAAGGTCCCACGGAGACGTAGAAGCCAACTCGCCAGGAATGTGGTCAAATATTACCGCCGAGATGTTAGGTTGGGTTAGGTTACGTTATATTACGTTATTGATGTATATGATGGTCAAACGGCGACGTAGAAGCCATCTCGCCAGGAATGATGTCAAATATTACCGCCGAGATGTTAGGGTGGGTTAGGTTACGTTATATTACGTTATTGATGTATATAAAGGTCCCACGGAGACATAGAGGCCAACAAGCCAGGAATGTGGTCAAATATTACCGGCGAGATGTTAGGTTGGGTTAGGTAAGGTTATATTACGTTATTGATGTATATAAAGGTCCCACGGGGACGTAGAGGCCAACTCGCCAGGTATGTGGTCAAATATTACCGCGGAGATGTTAGGTTGGGTTAGGTTACGTTATATTACGTTATTGATGTATATGATGGTCAAACGGAGACGTAGAAGCCATCTCGCCAGGAATGATGTCAAATATTACCGCCGAGATGTTAGTTTGGCTTAGGTTAGGTTATATTACGTTATTGATGTATATAAAGGTCCCACGGAGACATAGAGGCCAACAAGCCAGGAATGTGGTCAAATATTAGCGGCGAGATGTTAGGTTGGGTTAGGTAAGGTTATATTACGTTATTGATGTATATAAAGCTCCCACGGGGACGTAGAGGCCAACTCGCCAGGAATTTTTTCAAATATTACCGCCGAGATGTCAGGTTGGGTTAGGTTAGGTTATATTACGTTATAGTTCTCTATGACGGCCCCACGGAGACGTAGAGTCCAACAAGCCAGGAATGTGGTCAAATATTACCGCCGAGATGTTATATTGGGTTAGCTTATGTTATATTATGTTATTGATGAATATAAATATCCCACGGAGACGTAGAGGCCACTTCGCCAGGTATGTTTTCAAATATTACCGCCGAGACGTTAGGTTGGGTTAGGTTAGGTTATATTACGTCATTGATGTATATAAAGGTCCCACGGAGACGGAGAAGCCAACTCGCCAGGAATGTGGTCAAATATTACCGCCGAGATGTTAGGTTGGGTTAGGTTAGGTTATATTACGTTATTGATGTATATAAAGATCCCACGGAGACGTAGAGGCCAACTCGCCAGGAATGATGTCAAATATTACCGCCGCGATGATAGGTTGGGTTAGGTTACGTTATATTACGTTATCGATGTATATAAAGGTCCCACGGAGACGGAGAAGCCAACTCGCCGGGAATGTTGTCATATATTACCGCCGAGAAGATTGGTTGGGTTAGGTTATGTTATATTACGTTCTTGATGTATATAAAGATCACACGGAGACGTAGAGGCCAATTCGCCAGGTATGTTGTCAAATATTACCGCCGAGATGATAGGTTGGGTTAGGTTAGGTTATATTTCGTTATTGATGTATATGAAGGTCCCACGGAGACGTAGAGGCCAACTCGCAAGGTATGTTGTCAAATATTACCGCGGAGATGTTAGGTTGTGCTAGGTTCGGTTATATTTCGTTATTGATGTATATGAAGGTCCCACGGAGACGTAGAGGCCAACTCGCAAGGTATGTTGTCAAATATTACCGCGGAGATGTTAGGTTGGGTTAGGTTAAGTTATATTACGTTATTGATGTATATAAAGGTCCCACGGATACGGAGAAGCCAACTCGCCAGGAATGTTGTCAAATATTACCGCCGAGATGTTAGGTTGGGTTAGGTTAGGTTATATTACGTTCTTGAAGTATATAAAGGTCCCACGCAGACGTAGAGGCCAACAAGCCAGGAATGTTGTCAAATACTACCGTCGAGATGATAGGTTGGGTTACGTTAGGTAATATTTCGTTATTGATGTATATGAAGGTCAAACGGAGACGTAGAGGCCAATTCGCCAGGTATGTTGTCAAATATTACCGCCGAGATGATAGGTTGGGTTAGGTTAGGTTATATTACGTTGTAGTTCTCTATGACGGCCCCACGGAGACGTAGAGGCCAACTCGCAAGGTATGTTGTCATATATTACCGCGGAGATGTTAGGTTGGGTTAGGTTAAGTTATATTACGTTATTGATGTATATAAAGGTCCCACGGAGACGTAGAGTCCAACTCGCCGGGAATGATGTCAAATACTACCGCCGCGATGCTAGGTTGGGTTAGGTTAGGTTATATTACGTTATTGATGTATATAAAGGTCCCACGGAGACGTAGATGCCAACTCGCCAGGAATGTTTTCAAATATTACCGCCGAGACGTTAGGTTGGGTTAGGTTAGGTTATATTACGTTATTGATGTATATAAAGGTCCCACGGAGACGGAGAAGCCAACTCGCCAGGAATGTGGTCAAATATTACCGCCGAGACGTTAGGTTGGGTTAGGTTAGGTTATATTACGTTATTGATGTATATAAAGGTCCCACGGAGACGGAGAAGCCAACTCGCTATTAATGTGGTCAAATATTACCGCCGAGATGTTAGGTTGGGTTAGGTTAGGTTATATTACGTTATTGATGTATATAAAGATCCCACGGAGACGTAGAGGCCAACTCGCCAGGAATGATGTCAAATATTACCGCCGCGATGATAGGTTGGGTTAGGTAAGGTTATATTACGTTATTGATGTATATAAAGCTCCCACGGGGACGAAGAGGCCAACTCGCCAGGAATGTTTTCAAATATTACCGCCGAGATGTCAGGTTGGGTTAGGTTAGGTTATATTACGTTATAGTTCTCTATGACGGCCCCACGGAGACGTAGAGTCCAACAAGCCAGGAATGTGGTCAAATATTACCGCCGAGATGTTATATTGGGTTAGCTTATGTTATATTATGTTATTGATGAATATAAATATCCCACGGAGACGTAGAGGCCACTTCGCCAGGTATGTTTTCAAATATTACCGCCGAGACGTTAGGTTGGGTTAGGTTAGGTTATATTACGTTATTGATGTATATAAAGGTTCCACGGAGACGGAGAAGCCAACTCGCCAGGAATGTGGTCAAATATTACCGCCGAGATGTTATATTGGATTAGCTTATGTTATATTATGTTATTGATGTATATAAATATCCCACGGAGACGTAGAGGCCAATTGGCCAGGTATGTTGGCAAATATTACCGCCGAGATGATAGGTTGGTTTAGGTTAGATTATATTTCGTTATTGATGTATATAAGGGTCCTACGGAGACGTAGAGGCCAACTCGCCAGGTATGTGGTCAAATATTACCGCGGAGATGTTAGGTTGGGTTAGGTTAGGTTATATTACGATATTGATGTATATAAAGTTCCCACGGAGACGTAGAGGCCAACTCGCCAGGAATGATGTCAAATATTACCGCCGAGATTTTAGGTTGGGTTAGGTAAGGTTATATTACGTTATTGATGTATATAAAGGTCCCACGGAGACGTAGAGGCCAACAAGACAGGAATGTGGTCAAATATTACCGCCGAGATGTTAGATTGGGTTAGGTTAGGTTATATTACGTTATTGATGTATATAAAGATCCCACGGAGATGTAGAGGCCAACTCGCCAGGAATGATGTCAAATATTACCGCCGCGATGATAGGTTGGGTTAGGTTACGTTATATTACGTTATTGATGTATATAAAGGTCCCACGGAGACGGAGAAGCCAACTCGCCAGGAATGTTGTCAAATATTACCGCCGAGAAGGTAGGTTGGGTTAGGTTATGTTATATTACGTTCTTGATGTATATAAAGATCACACGGAGACGTAGAGGCCAATTCGCCAGGTATGTTGTCAAATATTACCGCCGAGATGATAGGTTGGGTTAGGTTAGGTTATATTTCGTTATTGATGTATATGAAGGACCCACGGAGACGTAGAGGCCAACTCGCAAGGTATGTTGTCAAATATTACCGCGGAGATGTTAGGTTGGGTTAGGTTAAGTTATATTACGTTATTGATGTATATAAAGGTCCTACGGAGACGTAGATGCCAACTCGCCAGGTATGTTTTCAATTATTACCGCCGATAAGTTAGGTTGGGTTTGGTTAGGTTATATTACGTTATTGATGTATATAAAGGTCCCACGGAGACGGAGAAGTCAACTCGCCAGGAATGTTGTCAAATATTACCGCCGAGAAGGTAGGTTGGGTTAGGTAATGTTATATTACGTTATTGATGTATATAAAGATCCCACGGCGACGTAGCGGCCAACTCGCCAGGTATGTTGTCAAATACTACCGTCGAGATGATAGATTGGGTTACGTTAGGTAATATTACGTTATTGATGTATATGAAGGTCAAACGGAGACCTAGAGGCCAACTCGAAAGGAATGTTGTCAAATATTACCGGCGAGATGTTAGGTTGGGTTAGGGTAGGTTATATTTCGTTATTGATGTATATGAAGGTCCCACGGAAACGAAGTGACCAACTCGCCAGGTATGTGGTCAAATATTACCGCGGAGATGTTAGGTTGGGTTAGGTTACGTTATATTACGTTATTGATGTATATGATGGTCAAACGGAGACGTAGAAGCCATCTCGCCAGGAATGATGTCAAATATTACCGCCGAGATGTTATGTTGGGTTAGGTTAGGTTATATTACGTTATTGATGTATATAAAGAACCCACGGAGACATAGAGGCCAACAAGCCAGGAATGTGGTCAAATATTACCGGCGAGATGTTAGGTTGGGTTAGGTAAGGTTATATTACGTTATTGATGTATATAACGCTCCCACGGGGACGTAGAGGCCAACTCGCCAGGAATGTTTTCAAATATTACCGCCAAGATGTTAGGTTGGGTTAGGTTAGGTTATATTACGTTATTGATGTATATAAAGATCCCACGGAGACGTAGAGGCCAACTCGCCAGGAATGATGTCAAATATTACCGCCGCGATAATAGGTTGGGTTAGGTTACGTTATATCACGTTATCGATGTATATAAAGGTCCCACGGAGACGGAGAAGCCAACTCGCCGGGAATGTTGTCATATATTACCGCCGAGAAGATTGGTTGGGTTAGGTTATGTTATATTACGTTCTTGATGTATATAAAGATCACACGGACACGTAGAGGCCAATTCGCCAGGTATGTTGTCAAATATTACCGCCGAGATGATAGGTTGGGTTAGGTTAGGTTATATTTCGTTATTGATGTATATGAAGGTCCCACGGAGACGTAGAGGCCAACTCGCAAGGTATGTTGTCAAATATTACCGCGGAGATGTTAGGTTGTGCTAGGTTCGGTTATATTTCGTTATTAATGTATATGAAGGTCCCACGGAGACGTAGAGGCCAACTCGCAAGGTATGTTGTCAAATATTACCGCGGAGATGTTAGGTTGGGTTAGGTTAAGTTATATTACGTTATTGATGTATATAAAGGTCCCACGGATACGGAGAAGCCAACTCGCCAGGAATGTTGTCAAATATTACCGCCGAGATGTTAGGTTGGGTTAGGTTAGGTTATATTACGTTCTTGAAGTATATAAAGGTCCCACGCAGACGTAGAGGCCAACAAGCCAGGAATGTTGTCAAATACTACCGTCGAGATGATAGGTTGGGTTACGTTAGGTAATATTTCGTTATTGATGTATATGAAGGTCAAACGGAGACGTAGAGGCCAATTCGCCAGGTATGTTGTCAAATATTACCGCCGAGATGATAGGTTGGGTTAGGTTAGGTTATATTACGTTGTAGTTCTCTATGACGGCCCCACGGAGACGTAGAGGCCAACTCGCAAGGTATGTTGTCATATATTACCGCGGAGATGTTAGGTTGGGTTAGGTTAAGTTATATTACGTTATTGATGTATATAAAGGTCCCACGGAGACGTAGAGTCCAACTCGCCGGGAATGATGTCAAATACTACCGCCGCGATGCTAGGTTGGGTTAGGTTAGGTTATATTACGTTATTGATGTATAGAAAGGTCCCACGGAGACGTAGATGCCAACTCGCCAGGAATGTTTTCAAATATTACCGCCGAGACGTTAGGTTGGGTTAGGTTAGGTTATATTACGTTATTGATGTATATAAAGGTCCCACGGAGACGGAGAAGCCAACTACCGCTATTAATGTGGTCAAATATTACCGCCGAGATGTTAGGTTGGGTTAGGTTAGGTTATATTACGTTATTGATGTATATAAAGATCCCACGGAGACGTAGAGGCCAACTCGCCAGGAATGATGTCAAATATTACCGCCGCGATGATAGGTTGGGTTAGGTTACGTTATATTACGTTATTGATGTATATGAAGGACCCACGGAGACGTAGAGGCCAACTCGCAAGGTATGTTGTCACATATTACCGCGGAGATGTTAGGTTGGGTTAGGTTAAGTTATATTACGTTATTGATGTATATAAAGGTCCTACGGAGACGTAGAGGCCAACTCGCCAGGTATGTTTTCAATTATTACCGCCGATAAGTTAGGTTGGGTTTGGTTAGGTTATATTACGTTATTGATGTATGTAAAGGTCCCACGGAGACGGACAAGCCAACTCGCCAGGAATGTTGTCAAATATTACCGCAGAGCAGATAGGTTGGGTTAGGTTATGTTATATTACGTTCTTGATGTATGTAAAGATCCCGCGGAGACGTAGGGGCCAACTCGCAAGGTATGTTGTCAAATATTACCGCCGAGATGATAGGTTGGGTTACGTTAGGTTATATTTCGTTATTGATGTATATAAGGGTCCCACGGAGACGGAGAAGCCAACTCGCCAGGAATGGTGTCAAATATTACCGCCGAGATGTTAGGTTGGGTTAGGTTAGGTTATATTACGTTCTTGAAGTATATAAAGGTCCCACGCAGACGTAGAGGCCAACAAGCCAGGAATGTTGTCAAATACTACCGTCGAGATGATAGGTTGGGTTAGGTAACGTTATATTACGTTATTGATGTATATAAAGGTCCCGCGGAGACGTAGAGGCCAACTCGCCAGGAATGATGTCAAATATTACCGCCGAGATTTTAGGTTGGGTTAGGTAAGGTTATATTACGTTATTGATGTATATAAAGGTCCCACGGAGACGTAGAGGCCAGCAAGACAGGAATGTGGTCAAATATTACCGCCGAGATGTTAGGTTGGGTTAGGTTACGTTATATTACGTTATTGATGTATATAAAGGTCCCGCGGAGACGTAGAGGCCAACAAGCCAGGAATGTGGTCAAATATTATCGCCGAGATGTTAGGTTGGTTTAGGTTAGGTTATATTACGTTATAGATGTATATAAAGGTCCCACGGAGACATAGAGACCAACATGCCTGGAATGTGGTCAAATATTACCGCCGAGATGAAAGGTTGGGTTAGGTTAGGTTATATTACGTTATTGATGTATATAAAGGTCCTACGGAGACGTAGAGGCCAACTCGCCAGGTATGTTTTCAATTATTACCGCCGATAAGTTAGGTTGGGTTTGGTTAGGTTATATTACGTTATTGATGTATTTAAAGGTCCCACGGAGACGTAGAGGCCAACTCGCCAGGAATGATGTCAAATATTACCGCCGAGATTTTAGGTTGGGTTAGGTAAGGTTATATTACGTTATTGATGTATATAAAGGTCCCACGGAGACGTAGAGGCCAGCAAGACAGGATTGATGTCAAATATTACCGCCGAGATGTTAGGTTGGGGTAGGTTACGTTATATTACGTTATTGATGTATATAAAGGTCCCACGGAGACGTAGAGTCCAACTCGCCGGGAATGATGTCAAATACTACCGCCGCGATGCTAGGTTGGGTTAGGTTAGGTTATATTACGTTATTGATGTATATAAAGGTCCCACGGAGACGTAGATGCCAACTCGCCAGGAATGTTTTCAAATATTACCGCCGAGACGTTAGGTTGGGTTAGGTTAGGTTATATTACGTTATTGATGTATATAAAGGTCCCACGGAGACGGAGAAGCCAACTACCGCTATTAATGTGGTCAAATATTACCGCCGAGATGTTAGGTTGGGTTAGGTTAGGTTATATTACGTTATTGATGTATATAAAGATCCCACGGAGACGTAGAGGCCAACTCGCCAGGAATGATGTCAAATATTACCGCCGCGATGATAGGTTGGGTTAGGTTACGTTATATTACGTTATTGATGTATATAAAGGTCCCACGGAGACGGAGAAGCCAACTCGCCAGGAATGTTGTCAAATATTACCGCCGAGAAGGTAGGTTGGGTTAGGTTATGTTATATTACGTTCTTGATGTATATAAAGATCACACGGAGACGTAGAGGCCAATTCGCCAGGTATGTTGTCAAATATTACCGCCGAGATGATAGGTTGGGTTAGGTTAGGTTATATTTCGTTATTGATGTATATGAAGGACCCACGGAGACGTAGAGGCCAACTCGCAAGGTATGTTGTCACATATTACCGCGGAGATGTTAGGTTGGGTTAGGTTAAGTTATATTACGTTATTGATGTATATAAAGGTCCTACGGAGACGTAGAGGCCAACTCGCCAGGTATGTTTTCAATTATTACCGCCGATAAGTTAGGTTGGGTTTGGTTAGGTTATATTACGTTATTGATGTATGTAAAGGTCCCACGGAGACGGACAAGCCAACTCGCCAGGAATGTTGTCAAATATTACCGCAGAGCAGATAGGTTGGGTTAGGTTATGTTATATTACGTTCTTGATGTATGTAAAGATCCCGCGGAGACGTAGGGGCCAACTCGCAAGGTATGTTGTCAAATATTACCGCCGAGATGATAGGTTGGGTTACGTTAGGTTATATTTCGTTATTGATGTATATAAGGGTCCCACGGAGACGGAGAAGCCAACTCGCCAGGAATGGTGTCAAATATTACCGCCGAGATGTTAGGTTGGGTTAGGTTAGGTTATATTACGTTCTTGAAGTATATAAAGGTCCCACGCAGACGTAGAGGCCAACAAGCCAGGAATGTTGTCAAATACTACCGTCGAGATGATAGGTTGGGTTAGGTAACGTTATATTACGTTATTGATGTATATAAAGGTCCCGCGGAGACGTAGAGGCCAACAAGCCAGGAATGTGGTCAAATATTATCGCCGAGATGTTAGGTTGGTTTAGGTTAGGTTATATTACGTTATAGATGTATATAAAGGTCCCACGGAGACGTAGAGGCCAACTCGCCAGGATTGATGTCAAATATTACCGCCGAGATGTTAGGTTGGGTTAGGTTACGTTATATTACGTTATTGATGTATATAAAGGTCCCACGGAGGCATAGAGGCCAACAAGCCTGGAATGTGGTCAAATATTACCGCCGAGATGAAAGGTTGGGTTAGGTTAGGTTATATTACGTTATTGATGTATATAAGGGTCCTACGGAGACGTAGAGGCCAACTCGCCAGGTATGTTTTCAATTATTACCGCCGAGAAGTTATGTTGGGTTAGGTTTGGTTATATTACGTTATTGATGTAAATAAAGGTCCCACGGAGACGGAGAAGCCAACTCGCCAGGAATGTTGTCAAATATTACCGCCGAGAAGGTAGGTTGGGTTAGGTTATGTTATATTACGTTCTTGATGTATATAAAGGTCCCACGGAGACGGACAAGCCAACTCGCCAGGAATGTTGTCAAATATTACCGCAGAGCAGATAGGTTGGGTTAGGTTATGTTATGTTACGTTCTTGATGTATATAAAGATCCCGCGGAGACGTAGAGGCCAACTCGCAAGGTATGTTGTCAAATATTACCGCCGAGATGATAGGTTGGGTTAGGTTAGGTTATATTTCGTTATTGATGTATATAAGGGTCCCACGGAGACGGAGAAGCCAACTCGCGAGGAATGTTGTCAAATATTACCGCCGAGATGTTAGGTTGGGTTAGGTTAGGTTATATTACGTTCTTGAATTATATAAAGGTCCCACGCAGACGTAGAGGCCAACAAGCCAGGAGTGTTGTCAAATACTACCGTCGAGATGATAGGTTGGGTTACGTTAGGTAATATTACGTTATTCATGTATATGAAGGTCAAACGGAGACCTAGAGGCCAACTCGCCAGGTATGTTTTCAATTATTACCGCCGATAAGTTAGGTTGGGTTAGGTAATGTTATATTACGTTCTTGATGTATATAAAGATCACACGGAGACGTAGAGGCCAATTCGCCAGGTATGTTGTCAAATATTACCGCCGAGATGATAGGTTGGGTTAGGATAGGTTATATTTCGTTATTGATGTATATGAAGGTCCCACGGAGACGTAGAGGCCAACTCGCCAGGTATGTTGTCAAATATTACCGCGGAGATGTTAGGTTGGGTTAGGTTAGGTTATATTACGTTATTGATGTATATAAAGGTCACACGGAGACGTAGAGGCCAACAAGACAGGAATGTGGTCAAATATTACCGCCGAGATGTTAGGTTGGGTTAGGTTAGGTTATATCACGATATTGATCTATATAAAGCTCCCACGGAGACGTAGAGGCCAACTCGCCAGGAATGATGTCAAATATTACCGCCGAGATTTTAGGTTGGGTTAGGTTAGGTTATATTACGTTATTAATGTATATAAAGGTCCCACGGAGACATAGAGACCAACATGCCTGGAATGTGGTCAAATATTACCGCCGAGATGAAAGGTTGGGTTAGGTTAGGTTATATTACGTTATTGATGTATATAAAGGTCCTACTGAGACGTAGAGGCCAACTCGCCAGGTATGTTTTCAATTATTACCGCCGATAAGTTAGGTTGGGTTTGGTTAGGTTATATTACGTTATTGATGTATTTAAAGGTCCCACGGAGACGTAGAGGCCAACTCGCCAGGAATGATGTCAAATATTACCGCCGAGATTTTAGGTTGGGTTAGGTAAGGTTATATTACGTTATTGATGTATATAAAGGTCCCACGGAGACGTAGAGGCCAGCAAGACAGGAATGTGGTCAAATATTACCGCCGAGATGTTAGGTTGGGTTAGGTTACGTTATATTACGTTATTGATGTATATAAAGGTCCCGCGGAGACGTAGAGGCCAACAAGCCAGGAATGTGGTCAAATATTATCGCCGAGATGTTAGGTTGGTTTAGGTTAGGTTATATTACGTTATAGATGTATATAAAGGTCCCACGGAGACGTAGAGGCCAACTCGCCAGGATTGATGT
Source organism: Xylocopa violacea (assembly GCA_963969225.1). Classification (NCBI taxonomy): domain Eukaryota; kingdom Metazoa; phylum Arthropoda; class Insecta; order Hymenoptera; family Apidae; genus Xylocopa; species Xylocopa violacea. The sequence goes on along the minus strand of CAXAJV010000309.1, from coordinate 645,227 downwards.
CAAATATTACCGCCGAGATGTCAGGTTGGGTTAGGTTAGGTTATATTACGTTCTTGATGTATATAAAGGTCCCACGGAGGCATAGAGGCCAACAAGCCTGGAATGTGGTCAAATATTACCGCCGAGATGAAAGGTTGAGTTAGGTTAGGTTATATTACGTTATTGATGTATATAAAGGTCCCGCGGAGACATGGAGGCCAACAAGACAGGAATGTGGTCAAATATTACCGCCGAGATGTTAGGTTGGGTTAGGTTAGGTTATATTACGATATTGATCTATATAAAGCTCCCACGGAGACGTAGAGGCCAACTCGCCAGGAATGATGTCAAAAGTTACCGCCGAGATTTTAGGTTGGGTTAGGTTAGGTTATATTACGTTATTGATGTATATAAAGGTCCCACGGAGACATAGAGACCAACATGCCTGGAATGTGGTCAAATATTACCGCCGAGATGAAAGGTTGGGTTAGGTTAGGTTATATTACGTTATTGATGTATATAAAGGTCCTACGGAGACGTAGAGGCCAACTCGCCAGGTATGTTTTCAATTATTACCGCCGATAAGTTAGGTTGGGTTTGGTTAGGTTATATTACGTTATTGATGTATTTAAAGGTCCCACGGAGACGTAGAGGCCAACTCGCCAGGAATGATGTCAAATATTACCGCCGAGATTTTAGGTTGGGTTAGGTAAGGTTATATTACGTTATTGATGTATATAAAGGTCCCACGGAGACGTAGAGGCCAGCAAGACAGGAATGTGGTCAAATATTACCGCCGAGATGTTAGGTTGGGTTAGGTTACGTTATATTACGTTATTGATGTATATAAAGGTCCCGCGGAGACGTAGAGGCCAACAAGCCAGGAATGTGGTCAAATATTATCGCCGAGATGTTAGGTTGGTTTAGGTTAGGTTATATTACGTTATAGATGTATATAAAGGTCCCACGGAGACGTAGAGGCCAACTCGCCAGGATTGATGTCAAATATTACCGCCGAGATGTTAGGTTGGGTTAGGTTACGTTATATTACGTTATTGATGTATATAAAGGTCCCACGGAGGCATAGAGGCCAACAAGCCTGGAATGTGGTCAAATATTACCGCCGAGATGAAAGGTTGGGTTAGGTTAGGTTATATTACGTTATTGATGTAAATAAAGGTCCCACGGAGACGGAGAAGCCAACTCGCCAGGAATGTTGTCAAATATTACCGCCGAGAAGGTAGGTTGGGTTAGGTTATGTTATATTACGTTCTTGATGTATATAAAGGTCCCACGGAGACGGACAAGCCAACTCGCCAGGAATGTTGTCAAATATTACCGCAGAGCAGATAAGTTGGGTTAGGTTATGTTATGTTACGTTCTTGATGTATATAAAGATCCCGCGGAGACGTAGAGGCCAACTCGCAAGGTATGTTGTCAAATATTACCGCCGAGATGATAGGTTGGGTTAAGTTAGGTTATATTTCGTTATTGATGTATATAAGGGTCCCACGGAGACGGAGAAGCCAACTCGCGAGGAATGTTGTCAAATATTACCGCCGAGATGTTAGGTTGGGTTAGGTTAGGTTATATTACGTTCTTGAATTATATAAAGGTCCCACGCAGACGTAAAGGCCAACAAGCCAGGAATGTTGTCAAATACTACCGTCGAGATGATAGGTTGGGTTACGTTAGGTAATATTACGTTATTCATGTATATGAAGGTCAAACGGAGACCTAGAGGCCAACTCGCCAGGTATGTTTTCAATTATTACCGCCGATAAGTTAGGTTGGGTTAGGTAATGTTATATTACGTTCTTGATGTATATAAAGATCACACGGAGACGTAGAGGCCAATTCGCCAGGTATGTTGTCAAATATTACCGCCGAGATGATAGGTTGGGTTAGGATAGGTTATATTTCGTTATTGATGTATATGAAGGTCCCACGGAGACGTAGAGGCCAACTCGCCAGGTATGTTGTCAAATATTACCGCGGAGATGTTAGGTTGGGTTAGGTTAGGTTATATTACGTTATTGATGTATATAAAGGTCACACGGAGACGTAGAGGCCAACAAGACAGGAATGTGGTCAAATATTACCGCCGAGATGTTAGGTTGGGTTAGGTTAGGTTATATCACGACATTGATCTATATAAAGCTCCCACGGAGACGTAGAGGCCAACTCGCCAGGAATGATGTCAAATATTACCGCCGAGATTTTAGGTTGGGTTAGGTTAGGTTATATTACGTTATTGATGTATATAAAGGTCCCACGGAGACATAGAGACCAACATGCCTGGAATGTGGTCAAATATTACCGCCGAGATGAAAGGTTGGGTTAGGTTAGGTTATATTACGTTATTGATGTATATAAAGGTCCCACGGAGACGTAGAGGCCAACTCGCCAGGAATGATGTCAAATATTACCGCCGAGATTTTAGGTTGGGTTAGGTAAGGTTATATTACGTTATTGATGTATATAAAGGTCCCACGGAGACGTAGAGGCCAGCAAGACAGGAATGTGGTCAAATATTACCGCCGAGATGTTAGGTTGGGTTAGGTTACGTTATATTACGTTATTGATGTATATAAAGGTCCCGCGGAGACGTAGAGGCCAACAAGCCAGGAATGTGGTCAAATATTATCGCCGAGATGTTAGGTTGGTTTAGGTTAGGTTATATTACGTTATAGATGTATATAAAGGTCCCACGGAGACGTAGAGGCCAACTCGCCAGGATTGATGTCAAATATTACCGCCGAGATGTCAGGTTGGGTTAGGTTAGGTTATATTACGTTCTTGATGTATATAAAGGTCCCACGGAGGCATAGAGGCCAACAAGCCTGGAATGTGGTCAAATATTACCGCCGAGATGAAAGGTTGAGTTAGGTTAGGTTATATTACGTTATTGATGTATATAAAGGTCCCGCGGAGACATGGAGGCCAACAAGACAGGAATGTGGTCAAATATTACCGCCGAGATGTTAGGTTGGGTTAGGTTAGGTTATATTACGATATTGATCTATATAAAGCTCCCACGGAGACGTAGAGGCCAACTCGCCAGGAATGATGTCAAAAGTTACCGCCGAGATTTTAGGTTGGGTTAGGTTAGGTTATATTACGTTATTGATGTATATAAAGGTCCCACGGAGACATAGAGACCAACATGCCTGGAATGTGGTCAAATATTACCGCCGAGATGAAAGGTTGGGTTAGGTTAGGTTATATTACGTTATTGATGTATATAAAGGTCCTACGGAGACGTAGAGGCCAACTCGCCAGGTATGTTTTCAATTATTACCGCCGATAAGTTAGGTTGGGTTTGGTTAGGTTATATTACGTTATTGATGTATTTAAAGGTCCCACGGAGACGTAGAGGCCAACTCGCCAGGAATGATGTCAAATATTACCGCCGAGATTTTAGGTTGGGTTAGGTAAGGTTATATTACGTTATTGATGTATATAAAGGTCCCACGGAGACGTAGAGGCCAGCAAGACAGGAATGTGGTCAAATATTACCGCCGAGATGTTAGGTTGGGTTAGGTTACGTTATATTACGTTATTGATGTATATAAAGGTCCCGCGGAGACGTAGAGGCCAACAAGCCAGGAATGTGGTCAAATATTATCGCCGAGATGTTAGGTTGGTTTAGGTTAGGTTATATTACGTTATAGATGTATATAAAGGTCCCACGGAGACGTAGAGGCCAACTCGCCAGGATTGATGTCAAATATTACCGCCGAGATGTTAGGTTGGGTTAGGTTACGTTATATTACGTTATTGATGTATATAAAGGTCCCACGGAGGCATAGAGGCCAACAAGCCTGGAATGTGGTCAAATATTACCGCCGAGATGAAAGGTTGGGTTAGGTTAGGTTATATTACGTTATTGATGTAAATAAAGGTCCCACGGAGACGGAGAAGCCAACTCGCCAGGAATGTTGTCAAATATTACCGCCGAGAAGGTAGGTTGGGTTAGGTTATGTTATATTACGTTCTTGATGTATATAAAGGTCCCACGGAGACGGACAAGCCAACTCGCCAGGAATGTTGTCAAATATTACCGCAGAGCAGATAAGTTGGGTTAGGTTATGTTATGTTACGTTCTTGATGTATATAAAGATCCCGCGGAGACGTAGAGGCCAACTCGCAAGGTATGTTGTCAAATATTACCGCCGAGATGATAGGTTGGGTTAAGTTAGGTTATATTTCGTTATTGATGTATATAAGGGTCCCACGGAGACGGAGAAGCCAACTCGCGAGGAATGTTGTCAAATATTACCGCCGAGATGTTAGGTTGGGTTAGGTTAGGTTATATTACGTTCTTGAATTATATAAAGGTCCCACGCAGACGTAAAGGCCAACAAGCCAGGAATGTTGTCAAATACTACCGTCGAGATGATAGGTTGGGTTACGTTAGGTAATATTACGTTATTCATGTATATGAAGGTCAAACGGAGACCTAGAGGCCAACTCGCCAGGTATGTTTTCAATTATTACCGCCGATAAGTTAGGTTGGGTTAGGTAATGTTATATTACGTTCTTGATGTATATAAAGATCACACGGAGACGTAGAGGCCAATTCGCCAGGTATGTTGTCAAATATTACCGCCGAGATGATAGGTTGGGTTAGGATAGGTTATATTTCGTTATTGATGTATATGAAGGTCCCACGGAGACGTAGAGGCCAACTCGCCAGGTATGTTGTCAAATATTACCGCGGAGATGTTAGGTTGGGTTAGGTTAGGTTATATTACGTTATTGATGTATATAAAGGTCACACGGAGACGTAGAGGCCAACAAGACAGGAATGTGGTCAAATATTACCGCCGAGATGTTAGGTTGGGTTAGGTTAGGTTATATCACGACATTGATCTATATAAAGCTCCCACGGAGACGTAGAGGCCAACTCGCCAGGAATGATGTCAAATATTACCGCCGAGATTTTAGGTTGGGTTAGGTTAGGTTATATTACGTTATTGATGTATATAAAGGTCCCACGGAGACATAGAGACCAACATGCCTGGAATGTGGTCAAATATTACCGCCGAGATGAAAGGTTGGGTTAGGTTAGGTTATATTACGTTATTGATGTATATAAAGGTCCTACGGAGACGTAGAGGCCAACTCGCCAGGTATGTTTTCAATTATTACCGCCGATAAGTTAGGTTGGGTTTGGTTAGGTTATATTACGTTATTGATGTATTTAAAGGTCCCACGGAGACGTAGAGGCCAACTCGCCAGGAATGATGTCAAATATTACCGCCGAGATTTTAGGTTGGGTTAGGTAAGGTTATATTACGTTATTGATGTATATAAAGGTCCCACGGAGACGTAGAGGCCAGCAAGACAGGAATGTGGTCAAATATTACCGCCGAGATGTTAGGTTGGGTTAGGTTACGTTATATTACGTTATTGATGTATATAAAGGTCCCGCGGAGACGTAGAGGCCAACAAGCCAGGAATGTGGTCAAATATTATCGCCGAGATGTTAGGTTGGTTTAGGTTAGGTTATATTACGTTATAGATGTATATAAAGGTCCCACGGAGTCGTAGAGGCCAACTCGCCAGGATTGATGTCAAATATTACCGCCGAGATGTTAGGTTGGGTTAGGTTAGGTTATATTACGTTCTTGATGTATATAAAAGTCCCACGGAGGCATAGAGGCCAACAAGCCTGGAATGTGGTCAAATATTACCGCCGAGATGAAAGGTTGAGTTAGGTTAGGTTATATTACGTTATTGATGTATATAAAGGTCCCGCGGAGACATGGAGGCCAACAAGCCAGGAATGTGGTCAAATATTACCGCCGAGATGTTAGGTTGGGTTAGGTTAGGTTATATTACGTTATTGATGTATACAAAGGTCACACGGAGACGTAGAGGCCAACAAGACAGGAATGTGGTCAAATATTACCGCCGAGATGTTAGGTTGGGTTAGGTTAGGTTATATTACGATATTGATCTATATAAAGCTCCCACGGAGACGTAGAGGCCAACTCGCCAGGAATGATGTCAAAAGTTACCGCCGAGATTTTAGGTTGGGTTAGGTTAGGTTATATTACGTTATTGATGTATATAAAGGTCCCACGGAGACATAGAGACCAACATGCCTGGAATGTGGTCAAATATTACCGCCGAGATGAAAGGTTGGGTTAGGTTAGGTTATATTACGTTATTGATGTATATAAAGGTCCTACGGAGACGTAGAGGCCAACTCGCCAGGTATGTTTTCAATTATTACCGCCGATAAGTTAGGTTGGGTTTGGTTAGGTTATATTACGTTATTGATGTATATAAAGGTCCCACGGAGACGGACAAGCCAACTCGCCAGGAATGTTGTCAAATATTACCGCAGATAAGATAGGTTGGGTTAGGTAATGTTATATTACGTTCTTGATGTATATAAAGATCACACGGAGGCGTAGAGGCCAATTCGCCAGGTATGTTGTCAAATATTACCGCCGAGATGATAGGTTGGGTTAGGTGAGGTTATATTTCGTTATTGATGTATATGAAGGTCCCACGGAGACGTAGAGGCCAACTCGCCAGGTATGTGGTCAAACATTACCGCGGAGATGTTAGGTTGGGTTAGGTTAGGTTATATTACGATATTGATGTATATAAAGTTCCCACGGAGACGTAGAGTCCAACTCGCCAGGAATGATGTCATATATTACCGCCGAGATTTTAGGTTGGGTTAGGTAAGGTTATATTACGTTATTGATGTATATAAAGGTCCCACGGGGACGTAGAGGCCAACTCGCCAGGTATGTGGTCAAATATTACCGCTGAGATGTTAGGTTGGGTTAGGTTACGTTATATTACGTTATTGATGTATATGATGGTCAAACGGAGACGTAGAAGCCATCTCGCCAGGAATGATGTCAAATATTACCGCCGAGATGTTAGGTTGGCTTAGGTTAGGTTATGTTACGTTATTGATGTATATAAAGGTCCCACGGAGACATAGAGGCCAACAAGCCAGGAATGTGGTCAAATATTAGCGGCGAGATGTTAGGTTGTGTTAGGTAAGGTTATATTACGTTATTGATGTATATAAAGCTCCCACGGGGACGTAGAGGCCAACTCGCCAGGAATGTTTTCAAATATTACCGCCGAGATGTCAGGTTGGGTTAGGTTAGGTTATATTACGTTATAGTTCTCTATGACGGCCCCACGGAGACGTAGAGTCCAACAAGCCAGGAATGTGGTCAAATATTACCGCCGAGATGTTATATTGGATTAGCTTATGTTATATTATGTTATTGATGTATATAAATATCCCACGGAGACGTAGAGGCCACCTCGACAGGTATGTTTTCAAATATTACCGCCGAGACGTTAGGTTGGGTTAGGTTAGGTTATATTACGTTATTGATGTATATAAAGGTCCCACGGAGACGTAGAGGCCAATTCGCCAGGTATGTTGGCAAATATTACCGCCGAGATGATAGGTTGGTTTAGGTTAGATTATATTTCGTTATTGATGTATATAAGGGTCCTACGGAGACGTAGACGCCAACTCGCCAGGTATGTGGTCAAATATTACCGCGGAGATGTTAGGTTGGGTTAGGTTAGGTTATATTACGATATTGATGTATATAAAGTTCCCACGGAGACGTAGAGGCCAACTCGCCAGGAATGATGTCAAATATTACCGCCGAGATTTTAGGTTGGGTTAGGTAAGGTTATATTACGTTATTGATGTATATAAAGGTCCCACGGAGACGTAGAGGCCAACAAGACAGGAATGTGGTCAAATATTACCGCCGAGATGTTAGATTGGGTTAAGTTAGGTTATATTACGTTATTGATGTATATAAAGATCCCACGGAGATGTAGAGGCCAACTCGCCAGGAATGATGTCAAATATTACCGCCGCGATGATAGGTTGGGTTAGGTTACGTTATATTACGTTATTGATGTATATAAAGGTCCCACGGAGACGGAGAAGCCAACTCGCCAGGAATGTTGTCAAATATTACCGCCGAGAAGGTAGGTTGGGTTAGGTTATGTTATATTACGTTCTTGATGTATATAAAGATAACACGGAGACGTAGAGGCCAATTCGCCAGGTATGTTGTCAAATATTACCGCCGAGATGATAGGTTGGGTTAGGTTAGGTTATATTTCGTTATTGATGTATATGAAGGACCCACGGAGACGTAGAGGCCAACTCGCAAGGTATGTTGTCAAATATTACCGCGGAGATGTTAGGTTGGGTTAGGTTAAGTTATATTACGTTATTGATGTATATAAAGGTCCTACGGAGACGTAGAGGCCAACTCGCCAGGTATGTTTTCAATTATTACCGCCGATAAGTTAGGTTGGGTTTGGTTAGGTTATATTACGTTATTGATGTATGTAAAGGTCCCACGGAGACGGACAAGCCAACTCGCCAGGAATGTTGTCAAATATTACCGCAGAGCAGATAGGTTGGGTTAGGTTATGTATATTACGTTCTTGATGTATGTAAAGATCCCGCGGAGACGTAGGGGCCAACTCGCAAGGTATGTTGTCAAATATTACCGCCGAGATGATAGGTTGGGTTACGTTAGGTTATATTTCGTTATTGATGTATATAAGGGTCCCACGGAGACGGAGAAGCCAACTCGCCAGGAATGTTGTCAAATATTACCGCCGAGATGTTAGGTTGGGTTAGGTTAGGTTATATTACGTTCTTGAAGTATATAAAAGTCCCACGCAGACGTAGAGGCCAACAAGCCAGGAATGTTGTCAAATACTACCGTCGAGATGATAGGTTGGGTTACGTTAGGTAATATTACGTTATTCATGTATATGAAGGTCAAACGGAGACCTAGAGGCCAACTCGAAAGGAATGTTGTCAAATATTACCGGCGAGATGTTAGGTAGGGTTAGGTTAGGTTATATTTCGCTATTGATGTATATGAAGGTCCCACGGAGACGTAGAGGCCAACAAGACAGGAATGTGGTCAAATATTACCGCCGAGATGTTAGGTTGGGTTAGGTTAGGTTATATTACGTTATTGATGTATATAAAGGTCACACGGAGACGTAGAGGCCAACAAGACAGGAATGTGGTCAAATATTACCGCCGAGATGTTAGGTTGGGTTAGGTTAGGTTATATTACGATATTGATCTATATAAAGCTCCCACGGAGACGTAGAGGCCAACTCGCCAGGAATGATGTCAAATATTACCGCCGAGATTTTAGGTTGGGTTAGGTTAGGTTATATTACGTTATTGATGTATATAAAGGTCCTACGGAGACGTAGAGGCCAACTCGCCAGGTATGTTTTCAATTATTACCGCCGATAAGTTAGGTTGGGTTTGGTTAGGTTATATTACGTTATTGATGTATATAAAGGTCCCACGGAGACGGACAAGCCAACTCGCCAGGAATGTTGTCAAATATTACCGCAGATAAGATAGGTTGGGTTAGGTAATGTTATATTACGTTCTTGATGTATATAAAGATCACACGGAGGCGTAGAGGCCAATTCGCCAGGTATGTTGTCAAATATTACCGCCGAGATGATAGGTTGGGTTAGGTGAGGTTATATTTCGTTATTGATGTATATGAAGGTCCCACGGAGACGTAGAGGCCAACTCGCCAGGTATGTGGTCAAATATTACCGCGGAGATGTTAGGTTGGGTTAGGTTAGGTTATATTACGATATTGATGTATATAAAGTTCCCACGGAGACGTAGAGGCCAACTCGCCAGGAATGATGTCAAATATTACCGCCGAGATTTTAGGTTGGGTTAGGTAAGGTTATATTACGTTATTGATGTATATAAAGGTCCCACGGGGACGTAGAGGCCAACTCGCCAGGTATGTGGTCAAATATTACCGCGGAGATGTTAGGTTGGGTTAGGTTACGTTATATTACGTTATTGATGTATATGATGGTCAAACGGAGACGTAGAAGCCATCTCGCCAGGAATGATGTCAAATATTACCGCCGAGATGTTAGGTTGGCTTAGGTTAGGTTATATTACGTTATTGATGTATATAAAGGTCCCACGGAGACATAGAGGCCAACAAGCCAGGAATGTGGTCAAATATTAGCGGCGAGATGTTAGGTTGGGTTAGGTAAGGTTATATTACGTTATTGATGTATATAAAGCTCCCACGGGGACGTAGAGGCCAACTCGCCAGGAATGATGTCAAATATTACCGCCGAGATTTTAGGTTGGGTTAGGTAAGGTTATATTACGTTATTGATGTATATAAAGGTCCCACGGAGATGTAGAGGCCAACAAGACAGGAATGTGGTCAAATATTACCGCCGAGATGTTAGATTGGGTTAAGTTAGGTTATATTACGTTATTGATGTATATAAAGATCCCACGGAGATGTAGAGGCCAACTCGCCAGGAATGATGTCAAATATTACCGCCGCGATGATAGGTTGGGTTAGGTTACGTTATATTACGTTATTGATGTATATAAAGGTCCCACGGAGACGGAGAAGCCAACTCGCCAGGAATGTTGTCAAATATTACCGCCGAGAAGGTAGGTTGGGTTAGGTTATGTTATATTACGTTCTTGATGTATATAAAGATCACAAGGAGACGTAGAGGCCAATTCGCCAGGTATGTTGTCAAATATTACCGCCGAGATGATAGGTTGGGTTAGGTTAGGTTATATTTCGTTATTGATGTATATGAAGGACCCACGGAGACGTAGAGGCCAACTCGCAAGGTATGTTGTCAAATATTACCGCGGAGATGTTAGGTTGGGTTAGGTTAAGTTATATTACGTTATTGATGTATATAAAGGTCCTACGGAGACGTAGAGGCCAACTCGCCAGGTATGTTTTCAATTATTACCGCCGATAAGTTAGGTTGGGTTTGGTTAGGTTATATTACGTTATTGATGTATGTAAAGGTCCCACGGAGACGGACAAGCCAAATCGCCAGGAATGTTGTCAAATATTACCGCAGAGCAGATAGGTTGGGTTAGGTTATGTTATATTACGTTCTTGATGTATGTAAAGATCCCGCGGAGACGTAGGGGCCAACTCGCAAGGTATGTTGTCAAATATTACCGCCGAGATGATAGGTTGGGTTACGTTAGGTTATATTTCGTTATTCATGTATATAAAGGTCCCGCGGAGACGTAGAGGCCAACAAGCCAGGAATGTGGTCAAATATTATCGCCGAGATGTTAGGTTGGTTTAGGTTAGGTTATATTACGTTATAGATGTATATAAAGGTCCCACGGAGACGTAGAGGCCAACTCGCCAGGATTGATGTCAAATATTACCGCCGAGATGTTAGGTTGGGTTAGGTTACGTTATATTACGTTATTGATGTATATAAAGGTCCCACGGAGGCATAGAGGCCAACAAGCCTGGAATGTGGTCAAATATTACCGCCGAGATGAAAGGTTGGGTTAGGTTAGGTTATATTACGTTATTGATGTATATAAGGGTCCTACGGAGACGTAGAGGCCAACTCGCCAGGTATGTTTTCAATTATTACCGCCGAGAAGTTATGTTGGGTTAGGTTTGGTTATATTACGTTATTGATGTAAATAAAGGTCCCACGGAGACGGACAAGCCAACTCGCCAGGAATGTTGTCAAATATTACCGCAGAGCAGATAGGTTGGGTTAGGTTATGTTATGTTACGTTCTTGATGTATATAAAGATCCCGCGGAGACGTAGAGGCCAACTCGCAAGGTATGTTGTCAAATATTACCGCCGAGATGATAGGTTGGGTTAGGTTAGGTTATATTACGTTATTGATGTATATAAAGGGCACACGGAGACGTAGAGGCCAACAAGACAGGAATGTGGTCAAATATTACCGCCGAGATGAAAGGTTGGGTTAGGTTAGGTTATATTACGTTATTGATGTATATAAAGGTCCTACGGAGACGTAGAGGCCAACTCGCCAGGTATGTTTTCAATTATTACCGCCGATAAGTTAGGTTGGGTTTGGTTAGGTTATATTACGTTATTGATGTATATAAAGGTCCCACGGAGACGGACAAGCCAACTCGCCAGGAATGTTGTCAAATATTACCGCAGATAAGATAGGTTGGGTTAGGTAATGTTATATTACGTTCTTGATGTATATAAAGATCACACGGAGGCGTAGAGGCCAATTCGCCAGGTATGTTGTCAAATATTACCGCCGAGATGATAGGTTGGGTTAGGTTTGGTTATATTACGTTATTGATGTAAATAAAGGTCCCACGGAGACGGAGAAGCCAACTCGCCAGGAATGTGGTCAAATATTACCGCCGAGATGTTAGGTTGGGTTAGGTTAGTTTATATTACGTTATTGATGTATATAAAGATCCCACGGATATGTAGAGGCCAACTCGCCAGGAATGATGTCAAATATTACCGCCGAGATGTTAGGTTGGGTTAGGTTAGGTTATATTACGTTCTTGAAGTATATAAAGGTCCCACGCAGACGTAGAGGCCAACAAGCCAGGAATGTTGTCAAATACTACCGTCGAGATGATAGGTTGGGTTACGTTAGGTAATATTACGTTATTCATGTATATGAAGGTCAAACGGAGACCTAGAGGCCAACTCGAAAGGAATGTTGTCAAATATTACCGGCGAGATGTTAGGTAGGGTTAGGTTAGGTTATATTTCGCTATTGATGTATATGAAGGTCCCACGGAGACGTAGAGGCCAACAAGACAGGAATGTGGTCAAATATTACCGCCGAGATGTTAGGTTGGGTTAGGTTAGGTTATATTACGTTATTGATGTATATAAAGGTCACACGGAGACGTAGAGGCCAACAAGACAGGAATGTGGTCAAATATTACCGCCGAGATGTCAGGTTGGGTTAGGTTAGGTTATATTACGATATTGATCTATATAAAGCTCCCACGGAGACGTAGAGGCCAACTCGCCAGGAATGATGTCAAATATTACCGCCGAGATGTTAGGTTGGGTTTGGTTAGGTTATATTACGTTATTGATGTATGTAAAGGTCCCACGGAGACGGACAAGCCAAATCGCCAGGAATGTTGTCAAATATTACCGCAGAGCAGATAGGTTGGGTTAGGTTATGTTATATTACGTTCTTGATGTATGTAAAGATCCCGCGGAGAGGTAGGGGCCAACTCGCAAGGTATGTTGTCAAATATTACCGCCGAGATGATAGGTTGGGTTACGTTAGGTTATATTTCGTTATTCATGTATATAAAGGTCCCGCGGAGACGTAGAGGCCAACAAGCCAGGAATGTGGTCAAATATTATCGCCGAGATGTTAGGTTGGTTTAGGTTAGGTTATATTACGTTATAGATGTATATAAAGGTCCCACGGAGACGTAGAGGCCAACTCGCCAGGATTGATGTCAAATATTACCGCCGAGATGTTAGGTTGGGTTAGGTTACGTTATATTACGTTATTGATGTATATAAAGGTCCCACGGAGGCATAGAGGCCAACAAGCCTGGAATGTGGTCAAATATTACCGCCGAGATGAAAGGTTGGGTTAGGTTAGGTTATATTACGTTATTGATGTATATAAGGGTCCTACGGAGACGTAGAGGCCAACTCGCCAGGTATGTTTTCAATTATTACCGCCGAGAAGTTATGTTGGGTTAGGTTTGGTTATATTACGTTATTGATGTAAATAAAGGTCCCACGGAGACGGACAAGCCAACTCGCCAGGAATGTTGTCAAATATTACCGCAGAGCAGATAGGTTGGGTTAGGTTATGTTATGTTACGTTCTTGATGTATATAAAGATCCCGCGGAGACGTAGAGGCCAACTCGCAAGGTATGTTGTCAAATATTACCGCCGAGATGATAGGTTGGGTTAGGTTAGGTTATATTACGTTATTGATGTATATAAAGGTCACACGGTGACGTAGAGGCCAACAAGACAGGAATGTGGTCAAATATTACCGCCGAGATGTTAGGTTGGGTTAGGTTAGGTTATATTACGATATTGATCTATATAAAGCTCCCACGGAGACGTAGAGGCCAACTCGCCAGGAATGATGTCAAATATTACCGCCGAGATTTTAGGTTGGGTTAGGTTAGGTTATATTACGTTATTGATGTATATAAAGGTCCCACGGAGACATAGAGACCAACATGCCTGGAATGTGGTCAAATATTACCGCCGAGATGAAAGGTTGGGTTAGGTTAGGTTATATTACGTTATTGATGTATATAAAGGTCCTACGGAGACGTAGAGGCCAACTCGCCAGGTATGTTTTCAATTATTACCGCCGATAAGTTAGGTTGGGTTTGGTTAGGTTATATTACGTTATTGATGTATATAAAGGTCCCACGGAGACGGACAAGCCAACTCGCCAGGAATGTTGTCAAATATTACCGCAGATAAGATAGGTTGGGTTAGGTAATGTTATATTACGTTCTTGATGTATATAAAGATCACACGGAGGCGTAGAGGCCAATTCGCCAGGTATGTTGTCAAATATTACCGCCGAGATGATAGGTTGGGTTAGGTTTGGTTATATTACGTTATTGATGTAAATAAAGGTCCCACGGAGACGGAGAAGCCAACTCGCCAGGAATGTGGTCAAATATTACCGCCGAGATGTTAGGTTGGGTTAGGTTAGTTTATATTACGTTATTGATGTATATAAAGATCCCATGGATATGTAGAGGCCAACTCGCCAGGAATGATGTCAAATATTACCGCCGCGATGATAGGTTGGGTTAGGTTACGTTATATTACGTTATTGATGTATATAAAGGTCCCACGGAGACGGAGAAGCCAACTCGCCAGGAATGTGGTCAAATATTACCGCCGAGATGTTATATTGGATTAGCTTATGTTATATTATGTTATTGATGTATATAAATATCCCACGGAGACGTAGAGGCCACCTCGCCAGGTATGTTTTCAAATATTACCGCCGAGACGTTAGGTTGGGTTAGGTTAGGTTATATTACGTTATTGATGTATATAAAGGTCCCACGGAGACGTAGAGGCCAATTCGCCAGGTATGTTGGCAAATATTACCGCCGAGATGATAGGTTGGTTTAGGTTAGATTATATTTCGTTATTGATGTATATAAGGGTCCTACGGAGACGTAGAGGCCAACTCGCCAGGAATGTGGTCAAATATTACCGCGGAGATGTTAGGTTGGGTTAGGTTAGGTTATATTACGATATTGATGTATATAAAGTTCCCACGGAGACGTAGAAGCAAACTCGCCAGGAATGATGTCAAATATTACCGCCGAGATTTTAGGTTGGGTTAGGTAAGGTTATATTACGTTATTGATGTATATAAAGGTCCCACGGAGACGGAGAATCCAACTCGCCAGGAATGTTGTCAAATATTACCGCCGAGAAGGTAGGTTGGGTTAGGTTATGTTATATTACGTTCTTGATGTATATAAAGATCACACGGAGACGTAGAGGCCAATTCGCCAGGTATGTTGTCAAATATTACCGCCGAGATGATAGGTTGGGTTACGTTAGGTTATATTTCGTTATTGATGTATATAAGGGTCCCACGGAGACGGAGAAGCCAACTCGCCAGGAATGTTGTCAAATATTACCGCCGAGATGTTAGGTTGGGTTAGGTTAGGTTATATTACGTTCTTGAAGTATATAAAGGTCCCACGCAGACGTAGAGGCCAACAAGCCAGGAATGTTGTCAAATACTACCGTCGAGATGATAGGTTGGGTTACGTTAGGTAATATTACGTTATTCATGTATATGAAGGTCAAACGGAGACCTAGAGGCCAACTCGAAAGGAATGTTGTCAAATATTACCGGCGAGATGTTAGGTAGGGTTAGGTTAGGTTATATTTCGCTATTGATGTATATGAAGGTCCCACGGAGACGTAGAGGCCAACAAGACAGGAATGTGGTCAAATATTACCGCCGAGATGTTAGGTTGGGTTAGGTTAGGTTATATTACGTTATTGATGTATATAAAGGTCACACGGAGACGTAGAGGCCAGCAAGACAGGAATGTGGTCAAATATTACCGCCGAGATGTTAGGTTGGGTTAGGTTAGGTTATATTACGATATTGATCTATATAAAGCTCCCACGGAGACGTAGAGGCCAACTCGCCAGGAATGATGTCAAATATTACCGCCGAGATGTTAGGTTGGGTTAGGTTAGGTTATATTACGTTATTGATGTATATAAAGGTCCCACGGAGGCATAGAGGCCAACAAGCCTGGAATGTTTTCAAATATTACCGCCGAGATGAAAGGTTGGGTTAGGTTAGGTTATATTACGTTATTGATGTATATAAAGGTCCCGCGGAGACATAGAGGCCAACAAGCCAGGAATGTGGTCAAATATTACCGCCGAGATGTTAGGTTGGGTTAGGTTAGGTTATATTACGTTATTGATGTATATAAGGGTCCTACGGAGACGTAGAGGCCAACCCGCCAGGAATGATGTCAAATATTACCGCCGAGATTTTAGGTTGGGTTAGGTAAGGTTATATTACGTTATTGATGTATATAAAGGTCCCACGGAGACGTAGAGGCCAACAAGACAGGAATGTGGTCAAATATTACCGCCGAGATGTTAGGTTGGGTTAGGTTACGTTATATTACGTTATTGATGTATATAAAGGTCCCGCGGAGACGTAGAAGCCAACAAGCCAGGAATGTGGTCAAATATTACCGCCGAGATTTTAGGTTGGGTTAGGTTAGGTTATATTACGTTATTGATGTATATAAAGGTCCCACGGAGACATAGAGACCAACATGCCTGGAATGTGGTCAAATATTACCGCCGAGATGAAAGGTTGGGTTAGGTTAGGTTATATTACGTTATTGATGTATATAAAGGTCCTACGGAGACGTAGAGGCCAACTCGCCAGGTATGTTTTCAATTATTACCGCCGATAAGTTAGGTTGGGTTTGGTTAGGTTATATTACGTTATTGATGTATATAAAGGTCCCACGGAGACGGACAAGCCAACTCGCCAGGAATGTTGTCAAATATTACCGCAGATAAGATAGGTTGGGTTAGGTAATGTTATATTACGTTCTTGATGTATATAAAGATCACACGGAGGCGTAGAGGCCAATTCGCCAGGTATGTTGTCAAATATTACCGCCGAGATGATAGGTTGGGTTAGGTGAGGTTATATTACGTTATTGATGTAAATAAAGGTCCCACGGAGACGGAGAAGCCAACTCGCCAGGAATGTGGTCAAATATTACCGCCGAGATGTTAGGTTGGGTTAGGTTAGTTTATATTACGTTATTGATGTATATAAAGATCCCATGGATATGTAGAGGCCAACTCGCCAGGAATGATGTCAAATATTACCGCCGCGATGATAGGTTGGGTTAGGTTACGTTATATTACGTTATTGATGTATATAAAGGTCCCACGGAGACGGAGAAGCCAACTCGCCAGGAATGTGGTCAAATATTACCGCCGAGATGTTATATTGGATTAGCTTATGTTATATTATGTTATTGATGTATATAAATATCCCACGGAGACGTAGAGGCCACCTCGCCAGGTATGTTTTCAAATATTACCGCCGAGACGTTAGGTTGGGTTAGGTTAGGTTATATTACGTTATTGATGTATATAAAGGTCCCACGGAGACGTAGAGGCCAATTCGCCAGGTATGTTGGCAAATATTACCGCCGAGATGATAGGTTGGTTTAGGTTAGATTATATTTCGTTATTGATGTATATAAGGGTCCTACGGAGACGTAGAGGCCAACTCGCCAGGAATGTGGTCAAATATTACCGCGGAGATGTTAGGTTGGGTTAGGTTAGGTTATATTACGATATTGATGTATATAAAGTTCCCACGGAGACGTAGAAGCAAACTCGCCAGGAATGATGTCAAATATTACCGCCGAGATTTTAGGTTGGGTTAGGTAAGGTTATATTACGTTATTGATGTATATAAAGGTCCCACGGAGACGGAGAATCCAACTCGCCAGGAATGTTGTCAAATATTACCGCCGAGAAGGTAGGTTGGGTTAGGTTATGTTATATTACGTTCTTGATGTATATAAAGATCACACGGAGACGTAGAGGCCAATTCGCCAGGTATGTTGTCAAATATTACCGCCGAGATGATAGGTTGGGTTACGTTAGGTTATATTTCGTTATTGATGTATATAAGGGTCCCACGGAGACGGAGAAGCCAACTCGCCAGGAATGTTGTCAAATATTACCGCCGAGATGTTAGGTTGGGTTAGGTTAGGTTATATTACGTTCTTGAAGTATATAAAGGTCCCACGCAGACGTAGAGGCCAACAAGCCAGGAATGTTGTCAAATACTACCGTCGAGATGATAGGTTGGGTTACGTTAGGTAATATTACGTTATTCATGTATATGAAGGTCAAACGGAGACCTAGAGGCCAACTCGAAAGGAATGTTGTCAAATATTACCGGCGAGATGTTAGGTAGGGTTAGGTTAGGTTATATTTCGCTATTGATGTATATGAAGGTCCCACGGAGACGTAGAGGCCAACAAGACAGGAATGTGGTCAAATATTACCGCCGAGATGTTAGGTTGGGTTAGGTTAGGTTATATTACGTTATTGATGTATATAAAGGTCACACGGAGACGTAGAGGCCAACAAGACAGGAATGTGGTCAAATATTACCGCCGAGATGTTAGGTTGGGTTAGGTTAGGTTATATTACGATATTGATCTATATAAAGCTCCCACGGAGACGTAGAGGCCAACTCGCCAGGAATGATGTCAAATATTACCGCCGAGATGTTAGGTTGGGTTAGGTTAGGTTATATTACGTTATTGATGTATATAAAGGTCCCACGGAGGCATAGAGGCCAACAAGCCTGGAATGTTTTCAAATATTACCGCCGAGATGAAAGGTTGGGTTAGGTTAGGTTATATTACGTTATTGATGTATATAAAGGTCCCGCGGAGACATAGAGGCCAACAAGCCAGGAATGTGGTCAAATATTACCGCCGAGATGTTAGGTTGGGTTAGGTTAGGTTATATTACGTTATTGATGTATATAAGGGTCCTACGGAGACGTAGAGGCCAACCCGCCAGGAATGATGTCAAATATTACCGCCGAGATTTTAGGTTGGGTTAGGTAAGGTTATATTACGTTATTGATGTATATAAAGGTCCCACGGAGACGTAGAGGCCAACAAGACAGGAATGTGGTCAAATATTACCGCCGAGATGTTAGGTTGGGTTAGGTTACGTTATATTACGTTATTGATGTATATAAAGGTCCCGCGGAGACGTAGAAGCCAACAAGCCAGGAATGTGGTCAAATATTACCGCCGAGATTTTAGGTTGGGTTAGGTTAGGTTATATTACGTTATTGATGTATATAAAGGTCCCACGGAGACATAGAGACCAACATGCCTGGAATGTGGTCAAATATTACCGCCGAGATGAAAGGTTGGGTTAGGTTAGGTTATATTACGTTATTGATGTATATAAAGGTCCTACGGAGACGTAGAGGCCAACTCGCCAGGTATGTTTTCAATTATTACCGCCGATAAGTTAGGTTGGGTTTGGTTAGGTTATATTACGTTATTGATGTATATAAAGGTCCCACGGAGACGGACAAGCCAACTCGCCAGGAATGTTGTCAAATATTACCGCAGATAAGATAGGTTGGGTTAGGTAATGTTATATTACGTTCTTGATGTATATAAAGATCACACGGAGGCGTAGAGGCCAATTCGCCAGGTATGTTGTCAAATATTACCGCCGAGATGATAGGTTGGGTTAGGTGAGGTTATATTTCATTATTGATGTATATGAAGGTCCCACGGAGACGTAGAGGCCAACTCGCCAGGTATGTGGTCAAATATTACCGCGGAGATGTTAGGTTGGGTTAGGTTAGGTTATATTACGATATTGATGTATATAAAGTTCCCACGGAGACGTAGAGGCCAACTCGCCAGGAATGATGTCAAATATTACCGCCGAGATTTTAGGTTGGGTTAGGTGAGGTTATATTACGTTATTGATGTATATAAAGGTCCCACGGAGACGTAGAGGCCAACAAGACAGGAATGTGGTCAAATATTACCGCCGAGATGTTAGGTTGGGTTAGGTTACGTTATATTACGTTATTGATGTATATGATGGTCAAACGGCGACGTAGAAGCCATCTCGCCAGGAATGGTGTCAAATATTACCGCCGAGATGTTAGGGTGGGTTAGGTTACGTTATATTACGTTATTGATGTATATAAAGGTCCCACGGAGACATAGAGGCCAACAAGCCAGGAATGTGGTCAAATATTACCGGCGAGATGTTAGGTTGGGTTAGGTAAGGTTATATTACGTTATTGATGTATATAAAGGTCCCACGGGGACGTAGAGGCCAACTCGCCAGGTATGTGGTCAAATATTACCGCGGAGATGTTAGGTTGGGTTAGGTTACGTTATATTACGTTATTGATGTATATGATGGTCAAACGGAGACGTAGAAGCCATCTCGCCAGGAATGATGTCAAATATTACCGCCGAGATGTTAGGTTGGCTTAGGTTAGGTTATATTACGTTATTGATGTATATAAAAGTCCCACGGAGACGTAGAGTCCAACAAGCCAGGAATGTGGTCAAATATTACCGCCGCGATGATAGGTTGGGTTAGGTTACGTTATATTACGTTATTGATGTATATAAAGGTCCCACGGAGACGGAGAAGCCAACTCGCCAGGAATGTGGTCAAATATTACCGCCGAGATGTTATATTGGATTAGCTTATGTTATATTATGTTATTGATGTATATAAATATCCCACGGAGACGTAGAGGCCACCTCGCCAGGTATGTTTTCAAATATTACCGCCGAGACGTTAGGTTGGGTTAGGTTAGGTTATATTACGTTATTGATGTATATAAAGGTCCCGCGGAGACGTAGAGGCCAATTCGCCAGGTATGTTGGCAAATATTACCGCCGAGATGATAGGTTGGTTTAGGTTAGATTATATTTCGTTATTGATGTATATAAGGGTCCTACGGAGACGTAGAGGCCAACTCGCCAGGTATGTGGTCAAATATTACCGCCGAGATGTTAGGTTGGGTTAGGTTAGGTTATATTACGTTATTGATGTATATAAAGATCCCACGGAGACGTAGAGGCCAACTCGCAAGGTATGTTGTCAAATATTACCGCCGAGATGTTCGGTTGGGTTAGGTTAGGTTATATTACGTTATTGATGTATATAAAGGTCCCACGGGGACGTAGAGGGCAACTCGCCAGGAATGTTGTCAAATATTACCGCCGAGATGTTAGACTGGGTTAGGTTAGGTTATATTACGTTATTGATGTATATAAAGGTCCCACGGAGACGTAGAGGCCAACAAGACAGGAATGTGGTCAAATATTACCGCCGAGATGTTAGGTTGGGTTAGGTTAGGTTATATTACGTTATTGATGTATATAAATGTCCCACGGAGACATAGAGGCCAACTCGCCAGGTATGTTGTCAAATATTACCGCCGAGATGTTCGGTTGGGTAAGGTTAGGTTATATTACGTTATTGATGTATATAAAGTTCCCACGGAGACGTAGAGGCCAACTCGCCAGGAATGATGTCAAATATTACCGCCGAGATGTTAGGTTGGGTTAGGTTAGGTTATATTACGTTATTGATGTATATAAAGGTCCGACGGAGACATAGAGGCCAACAAGCCAGGAATGTGGTCAAATATTACCGGCGAGATGTTAGGTTGGGTTAGGTAATGTTATATTACGTTATTGATGTATATAAAGATCCCACGGAGACGTAGCGGCCAACTCGCCAGGTATGTTGTCAAATACTACCGTCGAGATGATAGATTGGGTTACGTTAGGTAATATTACGTTATTGATGTATATGAAGGTCAAACGGAGACCTAGAGGCCAACTCGAAAGGAATGTTGTCAAATATTACCGGCGAGATGTTAGGTTGGGTTAGGGTAGGTTATATTTCGTTATTGATGTATATGAAGGTCCCACGGAAACGAAGTGGCCAACTCGCCAGGTATGTGGTCAAATATTACCGCGGAGATGTTAGGTTGGGTTAGGTTACGTTATATTACGTTATTGATGTATATGATGGTCAAACGGAGACGTAGAAGCCATCTCGCCAGGAATGATGTCAAATATTACCGCCGAGATGTTATGTTGGGTTAGGTTAGGTTATATTACGTTATTGATGTATATAAAGGTCCCACGGAGACATAGAGGCCAACAAGCCAGGAATGTGGTCAAATATTACCGGCGAGATGTTAGGTTGGGTTAGGTAAGGTTATATTACGTTATTGATGTATATAACGCTCCCACGGGGACGTAGAGGCCAACTCGCCAGGAATGTTTTCAAATATTACCGCCAAGATGATAGGTTGGGTTAGGTTAGGTTATATTACGTTATAGCTCTCTATGACGGCCCCACGGAGACGTAGAGACCAACAAGCCAGGAATATGGTCAAATATTACCGCCGAGATGTTATATTGGGTTAGCTTATGTTATATTATGTTATTGATGTATATAAATATCCCACGGAGACGTAGAGGCCACCTCGCCAGGTATGTTTTCAAATATTACAGCCGAGACGTTAGGTTGGGTTAGGTTAGGTTATATTACGTCATTGATGTATATAAAGGTCCCACGGAGACGGAGAAGCCAACTCGCCAGGAATGCGGTCAAATATTACCGCCGAGATGTTAGGTTGGGTTAGGTTAGGTTATATTACGTTATTGATGTATATAAAGATCCCACGGAGACGTAGAGGCCAACTCGCCAGGAATGATGTCAAATATTACCGCCGCGATGATAGGTTGGGTTAGGTTACGTTATATTACGTTATCGATGTATATAAAGGTCCCACGGCGACGGAGAAGCCAACTCGCCGGGAATGTTGTCATATATTACCGCCGAGAAGATAGGTTGGGTTAGGTTATGTTATATTACGTTCTTGATGTATATAAAGATCACACGGAGACCTAGAGGCCAATTCGCCAGGTATGTTGTCAAATATTACCGCCGAGATGATAGGTTGGGTTAGGTTAGGTTATATTACGTTCTTGAAGTATATAAAGGTCCCACGCAGACGTAGAGGCCAACAAGCCAGGAATGTTGTCAAATACTACCGTCGAGATGATAGGTTGGGTTACGTTAGGTAATATTTCGTTATTGATGTATATGAAGGTCAAACGGAGACGTAGAGGCCAATTCGCCAGGTATGTTGTCAAATATTACCGCCGAGATGATAGGTTGGGTTAGGTTAGGTTATATTACGTTATAGTTCTCTATGACGGCCCCACGGAGACGTAGATGCCAACTCGCAAGGTATGTTGTCATATATTACCGCGGAGATGTTAGGTTGGGTTAGGTTAAGTTATATTACGTTATTGATGTATATAAAGGTCCCACGGAGACGTAGAGTCCAACTCGCCGGGAATGATGTCAAATACTACCGCCGCGATGCTAGGTTGGATTAGGTTAGGTTATATTACGTTATTGATGTATATAAAGGTCCCACGGAGACGTAGGTGCCAACTCGCCAGGAATGTTTTCAAATATTACCGCCGAGATGTTAGGTTGTGTTAGGTTAGGTTATATTACGTTATAGTTCTCTATGACGGCCCCACGGAGACGTAGAGTCCAACAAGCCAGGAATGTGGTCAAATATTACCGCCGAGATGTTATATTGGGTTAGCTTATGTTATATTATGTTATTGATGTATATAAATATCCCACGGAGACGTAGAGGCCACCTCGCCAGGTATGTTTTCAAATATTACCGCCGAGACGTTAGGTTGGGTTAGGTTAGGTTATATTACGTTATTGATGTATATAAAGGTCCCACGGAGACGGAGAAGCCAACTCGCCAGGAATGTGGTCAAATATTACCGCCGAGACGTTAGGTTGGGTTAGGTTAGGTTATATTACGTTATTGATGTATATAAAGGTCCCACGGAGACGGAGAAGCCAATTCGCCAGGTATGTTGTCAAATATTACCGCCGAGATGATAGGTTGGGTTAGGTTAGGTTATATTTCGTTATTGATGTATATTAAGGTCCCACGGAGACGTAGAGGCCAATTCGTCAGGTATGTTGTCAAATATTACCGCCGAGATGATAGGTTGGGTTAGGTTAGGTTATATTTCGTTATTGATGTATATGAAGGTCCCACGGAGACGTAGAGGCCGACTCGCCAGGAATGATGTCAAATATTACGGCCGCGATGATAGGTTGGGTTAGGTTACGTTATATTGCGTTATTGATGTATATCAAGGTCCCACGGAGACGGAGAAGCCAACTCGCCAGGAATGTTGTCAAATATTACCGCCGAGAAGATAGGTTGGGTTAGGTTATGTTATATTACGTTCTTGATGTATATAAAGATCACACGGAGACGTAGAGGCCAATTCGCCAGGTATGTTGTCAAATATTACCGCCGAGATGATAGGTTGGGTTAGGTTAGGTTATATTTCGTTATTGATGTATATGAAGGTCCCACGGAGACGTAGAAGCCGACTCGCCAGGAATGATGTCAAATATTACCGCCGCGATGATAGGTTGGGTTAGGTTACGTTATATTACGTTATTGATGTATATCAAGGTCCCACGGAGACGGAGAAGCCAACTCGCCAGGAATGTTGTCAAATATTACCGCCGAGAAGATAGGTTGGGTTAGGTTATGTTATATTACGTTCTTGATGTATATAAAGATCACACGGAGACGTAGAGGCCAATTCGCCAGGTATGTTGTCAAATATTACCGCCGAGATGATAGGTTGGGTTAGGTTATGTTATATTACGTTCTTGATGTATATAAAGATCACACGGAGACGTAGAGGCCAATTCGCCTGGTATGTTGTCAAATATTACCGCCGAGACGATAGGTTGGGTTAGGTTCGGTTATATTTCGTTATTAATGTATATGAAGGTCCCACGGAGACGTAGAGTCCAACTCGCCGGGAATGATGTCAAATACTACCGCCGCGATGCTAGGTTGGGTTAGGTTAGGTTATATTACGTTATTGATGTATATAAAGGTCCCACGGAGACGAAGATGCCAACTCGCCAGGAATGTTTTCAAATATTACCGCCGAGATGTTAAGTTGGGTTAGGTTAGGTTATATTACGTTATAGTTCTCTATGACGGCCCCACGGAGACGTAGAGTCCAACAAGCCAGGAATGTGGTCAAATATTACCGCCGAGATGTTATATTGGGTTAGCTTATGTTATATTATGTTATTGATGTATATAAATAACCCACGGAGACGTAGAGGCCACCTCGCCAGGTATGTTTTCAAATATTACCGCCGAGACGTTAGGTTGGGTTAGGTTAGGTTATATTACGTTATTGATGTATATAAAGGTCCCACGGAGACATAGAGGCCAACAAGCCAGGAATGTGGTCAAATATTACCGGCGAGATGTTAGGTTGGGTTAGGTAAGGTTATATTACGTTATTGATGTATATAAAGCTCCCACGGGGACGTAGAGGCCAACTCGCCAGGAATGTTTTCAAATATTACCGCCGAGATGTTAGGTTGGGTTAGGTTAGGTTATATTACGTTATAGTTCTCTATGACGGCCCCACGGAGACGTAGAGTCCAACAAGCCAGGAATGTGGTCAAATATTACCGCCGAGATGTTATATTGGATTAGCTTATGTTATATTATGTTATTGATGTATGTAAATATCCCACGGAGACGTAGAGGCCACCACGCCAGGTATGTTTTCAAATATTACCGCCGAGACGTTAGGTTGGGTTAGGTTAGGTTATATTACGTTATTGATGTATATAAAGGTCCCACGGAGACGGAGAAGCCAACTCGCTATGAATGTGGTCAAATATTACCGCCGAGATGTTAGGTTGGGTTAGGTTAGGTTATATTACGTTATTGATGTATATAAAGATCCCACGGAGACGTAGAGGCCAACTCGCCAGGAATGATGTCAAATATTACCGCCGCGATGATAGGTTGGGTTAGGTTACGTTATATTACGTTATTGATGTATATAAAGGTCCCACGGAGACGGAGAAGCCAACTCGCCAGGAATGTTGTCAAATATTACCGCCGAGATGTTAGGTTGGGTTAGGTTAGGTTATATTACGTTATAGTTCTCTATGACGGCCCCGCGGAGACGTAGAGTCCAACAAGCCAGGAGTGTGGTCAAATATTACCGCCGAGATGTTATATTGGGTTAGCTTATGTTATATTATGTTATTGATGTATGTAAATATCCCACGGAGACGTAGAGGCCACCTCGCCAGGTATGTTTTCAAATATTACCGCCGAGACGTTAGGTTGGGTTAGGTTAGGTTATATTACGTTATTGATGTATATAAAGGTCCCACGGAGACGGAGAAGCCAACTCGCTAGGAATGTGGTCAAATATTACCGCCGAGATGTTAGGTTGGGTTAGGTTATGTTATATTACGTTCTTGATGTATATAAAGATCACACGGAGACGTAGAGGCCAATTCGCCAGGTATGTTGTCAAATATTACCGCCGAGATGATAGGTTGGGTTAGGTTCGGTTATATTTCGTTATTGATGTATATGAAGGTCCCACGGAGACGTAGAGCCCAACTCGCAAGGTATGTTGTCAAATATTACCGCGGAGATGTTAGGTTGGGTTAGGTTAAGTTATATTACGTTATTGATGTATATAAAGGTCCCACGGAGACGGAGAAGCCAACTCGCCAGGAATGTTGTCAAATATTACCGCCGAGATGTTAGGTTGGGTTAGGTTAGGTTATATTACGTTCTTGAAGTATATAAAGGTCCCACGCAGACGTAGAGGCCAACAAGCCAGGAATGTTGTCAAATACTACCGTCGAGATGATAGGTTGGGTTACGTTAGGTAATATTTCGTTATTGATGTATATGAAGGTCAAACGGAGACGTAGAGGCCAATTCGCCAGGTATGTTGTCAAATATTACCGCCGAGATGATGGGTTGGGTTAGGTTAGGTTATATTTCGTTATTGATGTATATGAGGGTCCCACGGAGACGTAGAGGCCAACTCGCAAGGTATGTTGTCAAATATTACCGCGGAGATGTTAGGTTGGGTTAGGTTAAGTTATATTACGTTATTGATGTATATAAAGGTCCCACGGAGACGGAGAAGCCACCTCGCCAGGAATGTTGTCAAATATTACCGCCGAGAAGATAGGTTGGGTTAGGTTATGTTATATTACGTTCTTGATGTATATAAAGATCACACGGAGACGTAGAGGCCAATTCGCCAGGTATGTTGTCAAATATTACCGCCGAGATGATAGGTTGGGTTAGGTTAGGTTATATTTCGTTATTGATGTATATGAAGGTCCCACGGAGACGTAGAGGCCGACTCGCCAGGTATGTGGTCAAATATTACCGCGGAGATGTTAGGTTGGGTTAGGTTACGTTATATTACGTTATTGATGTATATGATGGTCAAACGGAGACGTAGAAGCCATCTCGCCAGGAATGATGTCAAATATTACCGCCGAGATGTTAGGTTGGGTTAGGTTAGGTTATATTACGTTATTGATGTATATAAAGGTCCCACGGAGACATAGAGGCCAACAAGCCAGGAATGTGGTCAAATATTACCGGCGAGATGTTAGGTTGGGTTAGGTAAGATTATATTACGTTATTGATGTATATAAAGGTCCCACGGAGACGTAGAGGCCGACTCGCCAGGTATGTGGTCAAATATTACCGCGGAGATGTTAGGTTGGGTTAGGTTACGTTATATTACGTTATTGATGTATATGATGGTCAAACGGAGACGTAGAAGCCATCTCGCCAGGAATGATGTCAAATATTACCGCCGAGATGTTAGGTTGGGTTAGGTGAGGTTATATTACGTTATTGATGTATATAAAGGTCCCACGGAGACGTAGAGGCCAATTCGCCAGGTATGTTGTCAAATATTACCGCCGAGATGATAGGTTGGGTTAGGTTAGGTTATATTACGTTCTTGAAGTATATAAAGGTCCCACGCAGACGTAGAGGCCAACAAGCCAGGAATGTTGTCAAATACTACCGTCGAGATGATAGGTTGGGTTACGTTAGGTAATATTTCGTTATTGATGTATATGAAGGTCAAACGGAGACGTAGAGGCGAATTCGCCAGGTATGTTGTCAAATATTACCGCCGAGATGATAGGTTGGGTTAGGTTAGGTTATATTACGTTATAGTTCTCTATGACGGCCCCACGGAGACGTAGAGGCCAACTCGCAAGGTATGTTGTCATATATTACCGCGGAGATGTTAGGTTGGGTTAGGTTAAGTTATATTACGTTATTGATGTATATAAAGGTCCCACGGAGACGTAGAGTCCAACTCGCCGGGAATGATGTCAAATACTACCGCCGCGATGCTAGGTTGGATTAGGTTAGGTTATATTACGTTATTGATGTATATAAAGGTCCCACGGAGACGTAGGTGCCAACTCGCCAGGAATGTTTTCAAATATTACCGCCGAGATGTTAGGTTGTGTTAGGTTAGGTTATATTACGTTATAGTTCTCTATGACGGCCCCACGGAGACGTAGAGTCCAACAAGCCAGGAATGTGGTCAAATATTACCGCCGAGATGTTATATTGGGTTAGCTTATGTTATATTATGTTATTGATGTATATAAATATCCCACGGAGACGTAGAGGCCACCTCGCCAGGTATGTTTTCAAATATTACCGCCGAGACGTTAGGTTGGGTTAGGTTAGGTTATATTACGTTATTGATGTATATAAAGGTCCCACGGAGACGGAGAAGCCAACTCGCCAGGAATGTGGTCAAATATTACCGCCGAGACGTTAGGTTGGGTTAGGTTAGGTTATATTACGTTATTGATGTATATAAAGGTCCCACGGAGACGGAGAAGCCAATTCGCCAGGTATGTTGTCAAATATTACCGCCGAGATGATAGGTTGGGTTAGGTTAGGTTATATTTCGTTATTGATGTATATTAAGGTCCCACGGAGACGTAGAGGCCAATTCGTCAGGTATGTTGTCAAATATTACCGCCGAGATGATAGGTTGGGTTAGGTTAGGTTATATTTCGTTATTGATGTATATGAAGGTCCCACGGAGACGTAGAGGCCGACTCGCCAGGAATGATGTCAAATATTACGGCCGCGATGATAGGTTGGGTTAGGTTACGTTATATTGCGTTATTGATGTATATCAAGGTCCCACGGAGACGGAGAAGCCAACTCGCCAGGAATGTTGTCAAATATTACCGCCGAGAAGATAGGTTGGGTTAGGTTATGTTATATTACGTTCTTGATGTATATAAAGATCACACGGAGACGTAGAGGCCAATTCGCCAGGTATGTTGTCAAATATTACCGCCGAGATGATAGGTTGGGTTAGGTTAGGTTATATTTCGTTATTGATGTATATGAAGGTCCCACGGAGACGTAGAAGCCGACTCGCCAGGAATGATGTCAAATATTACCGCCGCGATGATAGGTTGGGTTAGGTTACGTTATATTACGTTATTGATGTATATCAAGGTCCCACGGAGACGGAGAAGCCAACTCGCCAGGAATGTTGTCAAATATTACCGCCGAGAAGATAGGTTGGGTTAGGTTATGTTATATTACGTTCTTGATGTATATAAAGATCACACGGAGACGTAGAGGCCAATTCGCCAGGTATGTTGTCAAATATTACCGCCGAGATGATAGGTTGGGTTAGGTTATGTTATATTACGTTCTTGATGTATATAAAGATCACACGGAGACGTAGAGGCCAATTCGCCTGGTATGTTGTCAAATATTACCGCCGAGACGATAGGTTGGGTTAGGTTCGGTTATATTTCGTTATTAATGTATATGAAGGTCCCACGGAGACGTAGAGTCCAACTCGCCGGGAATGATGTCAAATACTACCGCCGCGATGCTAGGTTGGGTTAGGTTAGGTTATATTACGTTATTGATGTATATAAAGGTCCCACGGAGACGAAGATGCCAACTCGCCAGGAATGTTTTCAAATATTACCGCCGAGATGTTAAGTTGGGTTAGGTTAGGTTATATTACGTTATAGTTCTCTATGACGGCCCCACGGAGACGTAGAGTCCAACAAGCCAGGAATGTGGTCAAATATTACCGCCGAGATGTTATATTGGGTTAGCTTATGTTATATTATGTTATTGATGTATATAAATAACCCACGGAGACGTAGAGGCCACCTCGCCAGGTATGTTTTCAAATATTACCGCCGAGACGTTAGGTTGGGTTAGGTTAGGTTATATTACGTTATTGATGTATATAAAGGTCCCACGGAGACATAGAGGCCAACAAGCCAGGAATGTGGTCAAATATTACCGGCGCGATGTTAGGTTGGGTTAGGTAAGGTTATATTACGTTATTGATGTATATAAAGCTCCCACGGGGACGTAGAGGCCAACTCGCCAGGAATGTTTTCAAATATTACCGCCGAGATGTTAGGTTGGGTTAGGTTAGGTTATATTACGTTATAGTTCTCTATGACGGCCCCACGGAGACGTAGAGTCCAACAAGCCAGGAATGTGGTCAAATATTACCGCCGAGATGTTATATTGGATTAGCTTATGTTATATTATGTTATTGATGTATGTAAATATCCCACGGAGACGTAGAGGCCACCACGCCAGGTATGTTTTCAAATATTACCGCCGAGACGTTAGGTTGGGTTAGGTTAGGTTATATTACGTTATTGATGTATATAAAGGTCCCACGGAGACGGAGAAGCCAACTCGCTATGAATGTGGTCAAATATTACCGCCGAGATGTTAGGTTGGGTTAGGTTAGGTTATATTACGTTATTGATGTATATAAAGATCCCACGGAGACGTAGAGGCCAACTCGCCAGGAATGATGTCAAATATTACCGCCGCGATGATAGGTTGGGTTAGGTTACGTTATATTACGTTATTGATGTATATAAAGGTCCCACGGAGACGGAGAAGCCAACTCGCCAGGAATGTTGTCAAATATTACCGCCGAGATGTTAGGTTGGGTTAGGTTAGGTTATATTACGTTATAGTTCTCTATGACGGCCCCGCGGAGACGTAGAGTCCAACAAGCCAGGAGTGTGGTCAAATATTACCGCCGAGATGTTATATTGGGTTAGCTTATGTTATATTATGTTATTGATGTATGTAAATATCCCACGGAGACGTAGAGGCCACCTCGCCAGGTATGTTTTCAAATATTACCGCCGAGACGTTAGGTTGGGTTAGGTTAGGTTATATTACGTTATTGATGTATATAAAGGTCCCACGGAGACGGAGAAGCCAACTCGCTAGGAATGTGGTCAAATATTACCGCCGAGATGTTAGGTTGGGTTAGGTTATGTTATATTACGTTCTTGATGTATATAAAGATCACACGGAGACGTAGAGGCCAATTCGCCAGGTATGTTGTCAAATATTACCGCCGAGATGATAGGTTGGGTTAGGTTCGGTTATATTTCGTTATTGATGTATATGAAGGTCCCACGGAGACGTAGAGCCCAACTCGCAAGGTATGTTGTCAAATATTACCGCGGAGATGTTAGGTTGGGTTAGGTTAAGTTATATTACGTTATTGATGTATATAAAGGTCCCACGGAGACGGAGAAGCCAACTCGCCAGGAATGTTGTCAAATATTACCGCCGAGATGTTAGGTTGGGTTAGGTTAGGTTATATTACGTTCTTGAAGTATATAAAGGTCCCACGCAGACGTAGAGGCCAACAAGCCAGGAATGTTGTCAAATACTACCGTCGAGATGATAGGTTGGGTTACGTTAGGTAATATTTCGTTATTGATGTATATGAAGGTCAAACGGAGACGTAGAGGCCAATTCGCCAGGTATGTTGTCAAATATTACCGCCGAGATGATGGGTTGGGTTAGGTTAGGTTATATTTCGTTATTGATGTATATGAGGGTCCCACGGAGACGTAGAGGCCAACTCGCAAGGTATGTGGTCAAATATTACCGCGGAGATGTTAGGTTGGGTTAGGTTACGTTATATTACGTTATTGATGTATATGATGGTCAAACGGAGACGTAGAAGCCATCTCGCCAGGAATGATGTCAAATATTACCGCCGAGATGTTAGGTTGGGTTAGGTTAGGTTATATTACGTTATTGATGTATATAAAGGTCCCACGGAGACATAGAGGCCAACAAGCCAGGAATGTGGTCAAATATTACCGGCGAGATGTTAGGTTGGGTTAGGTAAGATTATATTACGTTATTGATGTATATAAAGGTCCCACGGAGACGTAGAGGCCGACTCGCCAGGTATGTGGTCAAATATTACCGCGGAGATGTTAGGTTGGGTTAGGTTACGTTATATTACGTTATTGATGTATATGATGGTCAAACGGAGACGTAGAAGCCATCTCGCCAGGAATGATGTCAAATATTACCGCCGAGATGTTAGGTTGGGTTAGGTGAGGTTATATTGCGTTATTGATGTATATCAAGGTCCCACGGAGACGGAGAAGCCAACTCGCCAGGAATGTTGTCAAATATTACCGCCGAGAAGATAGGTTGGGTTAGGTTATGTTATATTACGTTATTGATGTATATAAAGATCACACGGAGACGTAGAGGCCAATTCGCCAGGTATGTTGTCAAATATTACCGCCGAGATGATAGGTTGGGTTAGGTTAGGTTATATTTCGTTATTGATGTATATGAAGGTCCCACGGAGACGTAGAAGCCGACTCGCCAGGAATGATGTCAAATATTACCGCCGCGATGATAGGTTGGGTTAGGTTACGTTATATTACGTTATTGATGTATATAAAGGTCCCACGGAGACGGAGAAGCCAACTCGCCAGGAATGTTGTCAAATATTACCGCCGAGATGTTAGGTTGGGTTAGGTTAGGTTATATTACGTTATAGTTCTCTATGACGGCCCCGCGGAGACGTAGAGTCCAACAAGCCAGGAGTGTGGTCAAATATTACCGCCGAGATGTTATATTGGGTTAGCTTATGTTATATTATGTTATTGATGTATGTAAATATCCCACGGAGACGTAGAGGCCACCTCGCCAGGTATGTTTTCAAATATTACCGCCGAGACGTTAGGTTGGGTTAGGTTAGGTTATATTACGTTATTGATGTATATAAAGGTCCCACGGAGACGGAGAAGCCAACTCGCTAGGAATGTGGTCAAATATTACCGCCGAGATGTTAGGTTGGGTTAGGTTATGTTATATTACGTTCTTGATGTATATAAAGATCACACGGAGACGTAGAGGCCAATTCGCCAGGTATGTTGTCAAATATTACCGCCGAGATGATAGGTTGGGTTAGGTTCGGTTATATTTCGTTATTGATGTATATGAAGGTCCCACGGAGACGTAGAGCCCAACTCGCAAGGTATGTTGTCAAATATTACCGCGGAGATGTTAGGTTGGGTTAGGTTAAGTTATATTACGTTATTGATGTATATAAAGGTCCCACGGAGACGGAGAAGCCAACTCGCCAGGAATGTTGTCAAATATTACCGCCGAGATGTTAGGTTGGGTTAGGTTAGGTTATATTACGTTCTTGAAGTATATAAAGGTCCCACGCAGACGTAGAGGCCAACAAGCCAGGAATGTTGTCAAATACTACCGTCGAGATGATAGGTTGGGTTACGTTAGGTAATATTTCGTTATTGATGTATATGAAGGTCAAACGGAGACGTAGAGGCCAATTCGCCAGGTATGTTGTCAAATATTACCGCCGAGATGATGGGTTGGGTTAGGTTAGGTTATATTTCGTTATTGATGTATATGAGGGTCCCACGGAGACGTAGAGGCCAACTCGCAAGGTATGTTGTCAAATATTACCGCGGAGATGTTAGGTTGGGTTAGGTTAAGTTATATTACGTTATTGATGTATATAAAGGTCCCACGGAGACGGAGAAGCCACCTCGCCAGGAATGTTGTCAAATATTACCGCCGAGAAGATAGGTTGGGTTAGGTTATGTTATATTACGTTCTTGATGTATATAAAGATCACACGGAGACGTAGAGGCCAATTCGCCAGGTATGTTGTCAAATATTACCGCCGAGATGATAGGTTGGGTTAGGTTAGGTTATATTTCGTTATTGATGTATATGAAGGTCCCACGGAGACGTAGAGGCCGACTCGCCAGGTATGTGGTCAAATATTACCGCGGAGATGTTAGGTTGGGTTAGGTTACGTTATATTACGTTATTGATGTATATGATGGTCAAACGGAGACGTAGAAGCCATCTCGCCAGGAATGATGTCAAATATTACCGCCGAGATGTTAGGTTGGGTTAGGTTAGGTTATATTACGTTATTGATGTATATAAAGGTCCCACGGAGACATAGAGGCCAACAAGCCAGGAATGTGGTCAAATATTACCGGCGAGATGTTAGGTTGGGTTAGGTAAGATTATATTACGTTATTGATGTATATAAAGGTCCCACGGAGACGTAGAGGCCGACTCGCCAGGTATGTGGTCAAATATTACCGCGGAGATGTTAGGTTGGGTTAGGTTACGTTATATTACGTTATTGATGTATATGATGGTCAAACGGAGACGTAGAAGCCATCTCGCCAGGAATGATGTCAAATATTACCGCCGAGATGTTAGGTTGGGTTAGGTGAGGTTATATTACGTTATTGATGTATATAAAGGTCCCACGGAGACGTAGAGGCCAATTCGCCAGGTATGTTGTCAAATATTACCGCCGAGATGATAGGTTGGGTTAGGTTAGGTTATATTACGTTCTTGAAGTATATAAAGGTCCCACGCAGACGTAGAGGCCAACAAGCCAGGAATGTTGTCAAATACTACCGTCGAGATGATAGGTTGGGTTACGTTAGGTAATATTTCGTTATTGATGTATATGAAGGTCAAACGGAGACGTAGAGGCGAATTCGCCAGGTATGTTGTCAAATATTACCGCCGAGATGATAGGTTGGGTTAGGTTAGGTTATATTACGTTATAGTTCTCTATGACGGCCCCACGGAGACGTAGAGGCCAACTCGCAAGGTATGTTGTCATATATTACCGCGGAGATGTTAGGTTGGGTTAGGTTAAGTTATATTACGTTATTGATGTATATAAAGGTCCCACGGAGACGTAGAGTCCAACTCGCCGGGAATGATGTCAAATACTACCGCCGCGATGCTAGGTTGGATTAGGTTAGGTTATATTACGTTATTGATGTATATAAAGGTCCCACGGAGACGTAGGTGCCAACTCGCCAGGAATGTTTTCAAATATTACCGCCGAGATGTTAGGTTGTGTTAGGTTAGGTTATATTACGTTATAGTTCTCTATGACGGCCCCACGGAGACGTAGAGTCCAACAAGCCAGGAATGTGGTCAAATATTACCGCCGAGATGTTATATTGGGTTAGCTTATGTTATATTATGTTATTGATGTATATAAATATCCCACGGAGACGTAGAGGCCACCTCGCCAGGTATGTTTTCAAATATTACCGCCGAGACGTTAGGTTGGGTTAGGTTAGGTTATATTACGTTATTGATGTATATAAAGGTCCCACGGAGACGGAGAAGCCAACTCGCCAGGAATGTGGTCAAATATTACCGCCGAGACGTTAGGTTGGGTTAGGTTAGGTTATATTACGTTATTGATGTATATAAAGGTCCCACGGAGACGGAGAAGCCAATTCGCCAGGTATGTTGTCAAATATTACCGCCGAGATGATAGGTTGGGTTAGGTTAGGTTATATTTCGTTATTGATGTATATTAAGGTCCCACGGAGACGTAGAGGCCAATTCGTCAGGTATGTTGTCAAATATTACGGCCGCGATGATAGGTTGGGTTAGGTTACGTTATATTACGTTATTGATGTATATCAAGGTCCCACGGAGACGGAGAAGCCAACTCGCCAGGAATGTTGTCAAATATTACCGCCGAGAAGATAGGTTGGGTTAGGTTATGTTATATTACGTTCTTGATGTATATAAAGATCACACGGAGACGTAGAGGCCAATTCGCCAGGTATGTTGTCAAATATTACCGCCGAGATGATAGGTTGGGTTAGGTTAGGTTATATTTCGTTATTGATGTATATGAAGGTCCCACGGAGACGTAGAAGCCGACTCGCCAGGAATGATGTCAAATATTACCGCCGCGATGATAGGTTGGGTTAGGTTACGTTATATTACGTTATTGATGTATATCAAGGTCCCACGGAGACGGAGAAGCCAACTCGCCAGGAATGTTGTCAAATATTACCGCCGAGAAGATAGGTTGGGTTAGGTTATGTTATATTACGTTCTTGATGTATATAAAGATCACACGGAGACGTAGAGGCCAATTCGCCAGGTATGTTGTCAAATATTACCGCCGAGATGATAGGTTGGGTTAGGTTATGTTATATTACGTTCTTGATGTATATAAAGATCACACGGAGACGTAGAGGCCAATTCGCCTGGTATGTTGTCAAATATTACCGCCGAGACGATAGGTTGGGTTAGGTTCGGTTATATTTCGTTATTAATGTATATGAAGGTCCCACGGAGACGTAGAGTCCAACTCGCCGGGAATGATGTCAAATACTACCGCCGCGATGCTAGGTTGGGTTAGGTTAGGTTATATTACGTTATTGATGTATATAAAGGTCCCACGGAGACGTAGATGCCAACTCGCCAGGAATGTTTTCAAATATTACCGCCGAGATGTTAAGTTGGGTTAGGTTAGGTTATATTACGTTATAGTTCTCTATGACGGCCCCACGGAGACGTAGAGTCCAACAAGCCAGGAATGTGGTCAAATATTACCGCCGAGATGTTATATTGGGTTAGCTTATGTTATATTATGTTATTGATGTATATAAATAACCCACGGAGACGTAGAGGCCACCTCGCCAGGTATGTTTTCAAATATTACCGCCGAGACGTTAGGTTGGGTTAGGTTAGGTTATATTACGTTATTGATGTATATAAAGGTCCCACGGAGACGGAGAAGCCAACTCGCTAGGAATGTGGTCAAATATTACCGCCGAGATGTTAGGTTGGGTTAGGTTATGTTATATTACGTTCTTGATGTATATAAAGATCACACGGAGACGTAGAGGCCAATTCGCCAGGTATGTTGTCAAATATTACCGCCGAGATGATAGGTTGGGTTAGGTTCGGTTATATTTCGTTATTGATGTATATGAAGGTCCCACGGAGACGTAGAGCCCAACTCGCAAGGTATGTTGTCAAATATTACCGCGGAGATGTTAGGTTGGGTTAGGTTAAGTTATATTACGTTATTGATGTATATAAAGGTCCCACGGAGACGGAGAAGCCAACTCGCCAGGAATGTTGTCAAATATTACCGCCGAGATGTTAGGTTGGGTTAGGTTAGGTTATATTACGTTCTTGAAGTATATAAAGGTCCCACGCAGACGTAGAGGCCAACAAGCCAGGAATGTTGTCAAATACTACCGTCGAGATGATAGGTTGGGTTACGTTAGGTAATATTTCGTTATTGATGTATATGAAGGTCAAACGGAGACGTAGAGGCCAATTCGCCAGGTATGTTGTCAAATATTACCGCCGAGATGATGGGTTGGGTTAGGTTAGGTTATATTTCGTTATTGATGTATATGAGGGTCCCACGGAGACGTAGAGGCCAACTCGCAAGGTATGTTGTCAAATATTACCGCCGAGATGATAGGTTGGGTTAGGTTAGGTTATATTTCGTTATTGATGTATATGAAGGTCCCACGGAGACGTAGAGGCCGACTCGCCAGGTATGTGGTCAAATATTACCGCGGAGATGTTAGGTTGGGTTAGGTTACGTTATATTACGTTATTGATGTATATGATGGTCAAACGGAGACGTAGAAGCCATCTCGCCAGGAATGATGTCAAATATTACCGCCGAGATGTTAGGTTGGGTTAGGTGAGGTTATATTGCGTTATTGATGTATATCAAGGTCCCACGGAGACGGAGAAGCCAACTCGCCAGGAATGTTGTCAAATATTACCGCCGAGAAGATAGGTTGGGTTAGGTTATGTTATATTACGTTATTGATGTATATAAAGATCACACGGAGACGTAGAGGCCAATTCGCCAGGTATGTTGTCAAATATTACCGCCGAGATGATAGGTTGGGTTAGGTTAGGTTATATTTCGTTATTGATGTATATGAAGGTCCCACGGAGACGTAGAAGCCGACTCGCCAGGAATGATGTCAAATATTACCGCCGCGATGATAGGTTGGGTTAGGTTACGTTATATTACGTTATTGATGTATATAAAGGTCCCACGGAGACGGAGAAGCCAACTCGCCAGGAATGTTGTCAAATATTACCGCCGAGATGTTAGGTTGGGTTAGGTTAGGTTATATTACGTTATAGTTCTCTATGACGGCCCCGCGGAGACGTAGAGTCCAACAAGCCAGGAGTGTGGTCAAATATTACCGCCGAGATGTTATATTGGGTTAGCTTATGTTATATTATGTTATTGATGTATGTAAATATCCCACGGAGACGTAGAGGCCACCTCGCCAGGTATGTTTTCAAATATTACCGCCGAGACGTTAGGTTGGGTTAGGTTAGGTTATATTACGTTATTGATGTATATAAAGGTCCCACGGAGACGGAGAAGCCAACTCGCTAGGAATGTGGTCAAATATTACCGCCGAGATGTTAGGTTGGGTTAGGTTATGTTATATTACGTTCTTGATGTATATAAAGATCACACGGAGACGTAGAGGCCAATTCGCCAGGTATGTTGTCAAATATTACCGCCGAGATGATAGGTTGGGTTAGGTTCGGTTATATTTCGTTATTGATGTATATGAAGGTCCCACGGAGACGTAGAGCCCAACTCGCAAGGTATGTTGTCAAATATTACCGCGGAGATGTTAGGTTGGGTTAGGTTAAGTTATATTACGTTATTGATGTATATAAAGGTCCCACGGAGACGGAGAAGCCAACTCGCCAGGAATGTTGTCAAATATTACCGCCGAGATGTTAGGTTGGGTTAGGTTAGGTTATATTACGTTCTTGAAGTATATAAAGGTCCCACGCAGACGTAGAGGCCAACAAGCCAGGAATGTTGTCAAATACTACCGTCGAGATGATAGGTTGGGTTACGTTAGGTAATATTTCGTTATTGATGTATATGAAGGTCAAACGGAGACGTAGAGGCCAATTCGCCAGGTATGTTGTCAAATATTACCGCCGAGATGATGGGTTGGGTTAGGTTAGGTTATATTTCGTTATTGATGTATATGAGGGTCCCACGGAGACGTAGAGGCCAACTCGCAAGGTATGTTGTCAAATATTACCGCGGAGATGTTAGGTTGGGTTAGGTTAAGTTATATTACGTTATTGATGTATATAAAGGTCCCACGGAGACGGAGAAGCCACCTCGCCAGGAATGTTGTCAAATATTACCGCCGAGAAGATAGGTTGGGTTAGGTTATGTTATATTACGTTCTTGATGTATATAAAGATCACACGGAGACGTAGAGGCCAATTCGCCAGGTATGTTGTCAAATATTACCGCCGAGATGATAGGTTGGGTTAGGTTAGGTTATATTTCGTTATTGATGTATATGAAGGTCCCACGGAGACGTAGAGGCCGACTCGCCAGGTATGTGGTCAAATATTACCGCGGAGATGTTAGGTTGGGTTAGGTTACGTTATATTACGTTATTGATGTATATGATGGTCAAACGGAGACGTAGAAGCCATCTCGCCAGGAATGATGTCAAATATTACCGCCGAGATGTTAGGTTGGGTTAGGTTAGGTTATATTACGTTATTGATGTATATAAAGGTCCCACGGAGACATAGAGGCCAACAAGCCAGGAATGTGGTCAAATATTACCGGCGAGATGTTAGGTTGGGTTAGGTAAGATTATATTACGTTATTGATGTATATAAAGGTCCCACGGAGACGTAGAGGCCGACTCGCCAGGTATGTGGTCAAATATTACCGCGGAGATGTTAGGTTGGGTTAGGTTACGTTATATTACGTTATTGATGTATATGATGGTCAAACGGAGACGTAGAAGCCATCTCGCCAGGAATGATGTCAAATATTACCGCCGAGATGTTAGGTTGGGTTAGGTGAGGTTATATTACGTTATTGATGTATATAAAGGTCCCACGGAGACGTAGAGGCCAATTCGCCAGGTATGTTGTCAAATATTACCGCCGAGATGATAGGTTGGGTTAGGTTAGGTTATATTACGTTCTTGAAGTATATAAAGGTCCCACGCAGACGTAGAGGCCAACAAGCCAGGAATGTTGTCAAATACTACCGTCGAGATGATAGGTTGGGTTACGTTAGGTAATATTTCGTTATTGATGTATATGAAGGTCAAACGGAGACGTAGAGGCGAATTCGCCAGGTATGTTGTCAAATATTACCGCCGAGATGATAGGTTGGGTTAGGTTAGGTTATATTACGTTATAGTTCTCTATGACGGCCCCACGGAGACGTAGAGGCCAACTCGCAAGGTATGTTGTCATATATTACCGCGGAGATGTTAGGTTGGGTTAGGTTAAGTTATATTACGTTATTGATGTATATAAAGGTCCCACGGAGACGTAGAGTCCAACTCGCCGGGAATGATGTCAAATACTACCGCCGCGATGCTAGGTTGGATTAGGTTAGGTTATATTACGTTATTGATGTATATAAAGGTCCCACGGAGACGTAGGTGCCAACTCGCCAGGAATGTTTTCAAATATTACCGCCGAGATGTTAGGTTGTGTTAGGTTAGGTTATATTACGTTATAGTTCTCTATGACGGCCCCACGGAGACGTAGAGTCCAACAAGCCAGGAATGTGGTCAAATATTACCGCCGAGATGTTATATTGGGTTAGCTTATGTTATATTATGTTATTGATGTATATAAATATCCCACGGAGACGTAGAGGCCACCTCGCCAGGTATGTTTTCAAATATTACCGCCGAGACGTTAGGTTGGGTTAGGTTAGGTTATATTACGTTATTGATGTATATAAAGGTCCCACGGAGACGGAGAAGCCAACTCGCCAGGAATGTGGTCAAATATTACCGCCGAGACGTTAGGTTGGGTTAGGTTAGGTTATATTACGTTATTGATGTATATAAAGGTCCCACGGAGACGGAGAAGCCAATTCGCCAGGTATGTTGTCAAATATTACCGCCGAGATGATAGGTTGGGTTAGGTTAGGTTATATTTCGTTATTGATGTATATTAAGGTCCCACGGAGACGTAGAGGCCAATTCGTCAGGTATGTTGTCAAATATTACGGCCGCGATGATAGGTTGGGTTAGGTTACGTTATATTACGTTATTGATGTATATCAAGGTCCCACGGAGACGGAGAAGCCAACTCGCCAGGAATGTTGTCAAATATTACCGCCGAGAAGATAGGTTGGGTTAGGTTATGTTATATTACGTTCTTGATGTATATAAAGATCACACGGAGACGTAGAGGCCAATTCGCCAGGTATGTTGTCAAATATTACCGCCGAGATGATAGGTTGGGTTAGGTTAGGTTATATTTCGTTATTGATGTATATGAAGGTCCCACGGAGACGTAGAAGCCGACTCGCCAGGAATGATGTCAAATATTACCGCCGCGATGATAGGTTGGGTTAGGTTACGTTATATTACGTTATTGATGTATATCAAGGTCCCACGGAGACGGAGAAGCCAACTCGCCAGGAATGTTGTCAAATATTACCGCCGAGAAGATAGGTTGGGTTAGGTTATGTTATATTACGTTCTTGATGTATATAAAGATCACACGGAGACGTAGAGGCCAATTCGCCAGGTATGTTGTCAAATATTACCGCCGAGATGATAGGTTGGGTTAGGTTATGTTATATTACGTTCTTGATGTATATAAAGATCACACGGAGACGTAGAGGCCAATTCGCCTGGTATGTTGTCAAATATTACCGCCGAGACGATAGGTTGGGTTAGGTTCGGTTATATTTCGTTATTAATGTATATGAAGGTCCCACGGAGACGTAGAGTCCAACTCGCCGGGAATGATGTCAAATACTACCGCCGCGATGCTAGGTTGGGTTAGGTTAGGTTATATTACGTTATTGATGTATATAAAGGTCCCACGGAGACGTAGATGCCAACTCGCCAGGAATGTTTTCAAATATTACCGCCGAGATGTTAAGTTGGGTTAGGTTAGGTTATATTACGTTATAGTTCTCTATGACGGCCCCACGGAGACGTAGAGTCCAACAAGCCAGGAATGTGGTCAAATATTACCGCCGAGATGTTATATTGGGTTAGCTTATGTTATATTATGTTATTGATGTATATAAATAACCCACGGAGACGTAGAGGCCACCTCGCCAGGTATGTTTTCAAATATTACCGCCGAGACGTTAGGTTGGGTTAGGTTAGGTTATATTACGTTATTGATGTATATAAAGGTCCCACGGAGACGGAGAAGCCAACTCGCTAGGAATGTGGTCAAATATTACCGCCGAGATGTTAGGTTGGGTTAGGTTATGTTATATTACGTTCTTGATGTATATAAAGATCACACGGAGACGTAGAGGCCAATTCGCCAGGTATGTTGTCAAATATTACCGCCGAGATGATAGGTTGGGTTAGGTTCGGTTATATTTCGTTATTGATGTATATGAAGGTCCCACGGAGACGTAGAGCCCAACTCGCAAGGTATGTTGTCAAATATTACCGCGGAGATGTTAGGTTGGGTTAGGTTAAGTTATATTACGTTATTGATGTATATAAAGGTCCCACGGAGACGGAGAAGCCAACTCGCCAGGAATGTTGTCAAATATTACCGCCGAGATGTTAGGTTGGGTTAGGTTAGGTTATATTACGTTCTTGAAGTATATAAAGGTCCCACGCAGACGTAGAGGCCAACAAGCCAGGAATGTTGTCAAATACTACCGTCGAGATGATAGGTTGGGTTACGTTAGGTAATATTTCGTTATTGATGTATATGAAGGTCAAACGGAGACGTAGAGGCCAATTCGCCAGGTATGTTGTCAAATATTACCGCCGAGATGATGGGTTGGGTTAGGTTAGGTTATATTTCGTTATTGATGTATATGAGGGTCCCACGGAGACGTAGA
The DNA here is from genome assembly GCA_963969225.1 of Xylocopa violacea. Classification (NCBI taxonomy): domain Eukaryota; kingdom Metazoa; phylum Arthropoda; class Insecta; order Hymenoptera; family Apidae; genus Xylocopa; species Xylocopa violacea. The sequence continues at coordinate 602,305 of CAXAJV010000309.1, read as the reverse complement.
GGCCAACTCGCAAGGTATGTTGTCAAATATTACCGCCGAGATGATAGGTTGGGTTAGGTTAGGTTATATTTCGTTATTGATGTATATGAAGGTCCCACGGAGACGTAGAGGCCGACTCGCCAGGTATGTGGTCAAATATTACCGCGGAGATGTTAGGTTGGGTTAGGTTACGTTATATTACGTTATTGATGTATATGATGGTCAAACGGAGACGTAGAAGCCATCTCGCCAGGAATGATGTCAAATATTACCGCCGAGATGTTAGGTTGGGTTAGGTTAGGTTATATTACGTTATTGATGTATATAAAGGTCCCACGGAGACATAGAGGCCAACAAGCCAGGAATGTGGTCAAATATTACCGGCGAGATGTTAGGTTGGGTTAGGTAAGATTATATTACGTTATTGATGTATATAAAGGTCCCACGGAGACGTAGAGGCCGACTCGCCAGGTATGTGGTCAAATATTACCGCGGAGATGTTAGGTTGGGTTAGGTTACGTTATATTACGTTATTGATGTATATGATGGTCAAACGGAGACGTAGAAGCCATCTCGCCAGGAATGATGTCAAATATTACCGCCGGGATGTTAGGTTGGGTTAGGTGAGGTTATATTACGTTATTGATGTATATAAAGGTCCCACGGAGACGGAGAAGCCAACTCGCCAGGAATGTTGTCAAATATTACCGCCGAGATGTTAGGTTGGGTTAGGTTAGGTTATATTACGTTATTGATGTATATAAAGGTCCCACGCAGACGTAGAGGCCAACAAGCCAGGAATGTTGTCAAATACTACCGTCGAGATGATAGGTTGGGTTACGTTAGGTAATATTTCGTTATTGATGTATATGAAGGTCAAACGGAGACGTAGAGGCCAATTCGCCAGGTATGTTGTCAAATATTACCGCCGAGATGATGGGTTGGGTTAGGTTAGGTTATATTTCGTTATTGATGTATATGAGGGTCCCACGGAGACGTAGAGACCAACTCGCAAGGTATGTTGTCAAATATTACCGCCGAGATGATAGGTTGGGTTAGGTTAGGTTATATTTCGTTATTGATGTATATGAAGGTCCCACGGAGACGTAGAGGCCGACTCGCCAGGTATGTGGTCAAATATTACCGCGGAGATGTTAGGTTGGGTTAGGTTACGTTATATTACGTTATTGATGTATATGATGGTCAAACGGAGACGTAGAAGCCATCTCGCCAGGAATGATGTCAATTTATTACCGCCGAGATGTTAGGTTGGGTTAGGTTAGGTTATATTACGTTATTGATGTATATAAAGGTCCCACGGGGACATAGAGGCCAACAAGCCAGGAATGTGGTCAAATATTACCGGCGAGATGTTAGGTTGGGTTAGGTAAGGTTATATTACTTTGTTGATGTATATAAAGCTCCCACGGGGACATAGAGGCCAATTCGCCAGGTATGTTTTCAAATATTACCTCCGAGATGTTAGGTTGGGTTAGGTTAGGTTATATTACGTTATAGTTCTCTATGACGGCCCCGCGGAGACGTAGAGTCCAACAAGCCAGGAGTGTGGTCAAATATTACCGCCGAGATGTTAGGTTGGGTTAGGTTAGGTTATATTACGTTATTGATGTATATAAAGGTCCCACGGAGACATAGAGGCCAACAAGCCAGGAATGTGGTCAAATATTACCGGCGAGATGTTAGGTTGGGTTAGGTAAGATTATATTACGTTATTGATGTATATAAAGGTCCCACGGAGACGTAGAGGCCGACTCGCCAGGTATGTGGTCAAATATTACCGCGGAGATGTTAGGTTGGGTTAGGTTACGTTATATTACGTTATTGATGTATATGATGGTCAAACGGAGACGTAGAAGCCATCTCGCCAGGAATGATGTCAAATATTACCGCCGAGATGTTAGGTTGGGTTAGGTTAAGTTATATTACGTTATTGATGTATATAAAGGTCCCACGGAGACGGAGAAGCCAACTCGCCAGGAATGATGTCAAATATTACCGCCGAGATGTTAGGTTGGGTTAGGTTAGGTTATATTACGTTATTGATGTATATAAAGGTCCCACGCAGACGTAGAGGCCAACAAGCCAGGAATGTTGTCAAATACTACCGTCGAGATGATAGGTTGGGTTACGTTAGGTAATATTTCGTTATTGATGTATATGAAGGTCAAACGGAGACGTAGAGGCCAATTCGCCAGGTATGTTGTCAAATATTACCGCCGAGATGATGGGTTGGGTTAGGTTAGGTTATATTTCATTATTGATGTATATGAGGGTCCCACGGAGACGTAGAGACCAACTCGCAAGGTATGTTGTCAAATATTACCGCCGAGATGATAGGTTGGGTTAGGTTAGGTTATATTTCGTTATTGATGTATATGAAGGTCCCATGGAGACGTAGAGGCCGACTCGCCAGGTATGTGGTCAAATATTACCGCGGAGATGTTAGGTTGGGTTAGGTTACGTTATATTACGTTATTGATGTATATGATGGTCAAACGGAGACGTAGAAGCCATCTCGCCAGGAATGATGTCAATTTATTACCGCCGAGATGTTAGGTTGGGTTAGGTTAGGTTATATTACGTTATTGATGTATATAAAGGTCCCACGGGGACATAGAGGCCAACAAGCCAGGAATGTGGTCAAATATTACCGGCGAGATGTTAGGTTGGGTTAGGTAAGGTTATATTACTTTGTTGATGTATATAAAGCTCCCACGGGGACGTAGAGGCCAATTCGCCAGGTATGTTTTCAAATATTACCTCCGAGATGTTAGGTTGGGTTAGGTTAGGTTATATTACGTTATAGTTCTCTGTGACGGCCCCGCGGAGACGTAGAGTCCAACAAGCCAGGAGTGTGGTCAAATATTACCGCCGAGATGTTATATTGGGTTAGCTTATGTTATATTATGTTATTGATGTATATAAATATCCCACGGAGACGTAGAGGCCACCTCGCCAGGTATGTTTTCAAATATTACCGCCGAGACGTTAGGTTGGGTTAGGTTAGGTTATATTACGTTATTGATGTATATAAAGGTCCCACGGAGACGGAGAAGCCAACTCGCCAGGAATGTGGTCAAATATTACCGCCGAGACGTTAGGTTGGGTTAGGTTAGGTTATATTACGTTATTGATGTATATAAAGGTCCCACGGAGACGGAGAAGCCAATTCGCCAGGTATGTTGTCAAATATTACCGCCGAGATGATAGGTTGGGTTAGGTTAGGTTATATTTCGTTATTGATGTATATTAAGGTCCCACGGAGACGTAGAGGCCAACTCGCAAGGTATGTTGTCAAATATTACCGCCGAGATGATAGGTTGGGTTAGGTTAGGTTATATTTCGTTATTGATGTATATGAAGGACCCACGGAGACGTAGAGGCCGACTCGCCAGGTATGTGGTCAAATATTACCGCGGAGATGTTAGGTTGGGTTAGGTTACGTTATATTACGTTATTGATGTATATCAAGGTCCCACGGAGACGGAGAAGCCAACTCGCCAGGAATGTTGTCAAATATTACCGCCGAGAAGATAGGTTGGGTTAGGTTATGTTATATTACGTTCTTGATGTATATAAAGATCACACGGAGACGTAGAGGCCAATTCGCCAGGTATGTTGTCAAATATTACCGCCGAGATGATAGGTTGGGTTAGGTTAGGTTATATTTCGTTATTGATGTATATGAAGGTCCCACGGAGACGTAGAAGCCGACTCGCCAGGAATGATGTCAAATATTACCGCCGCGATGATAGGTTGGGTTAGGTTACGTTATATTACGTTATTGATGTATATCAAGGTCCCACGGAGACGGAGAAGCCAACTCGCCAGGAATGTTGTCAAATATTACCGCCGAGAAGATAGGTTGGGTTAGGTTATGTTATATTACGTTCTTGATGTATATAAAGATCACACGGAGACGTAGAGGCCAATTCGCCAGGTATGTTGTCAAATATTACCGCCGAGATGATAGGTTGGGTTAGGTTATGTTATATTACGTTCTTGATGTATATAAAGATCACACGGAGACGTAGAGGCCAATTCGCCTGGTATGTTGTCAAATATTACCGCCGAGACGATAGGTTGGGTTAGGTTCGGTTATATTTCGTTATTAATGTATATGAAGGTCCCACGGAGACGTAGAGTCCAACTCGCCGGGAATGATGTCAAATACTACCGCCGCGATGCTAGGTTGGGTTAGGTTAGGTTATATTACGTTATTGATGTATATAAAGGTCCCACGGAGACGTAGATGCCAACTCGCCAGGAATGTTTTCAAATATTACCGCCGAGATGTTAGGTTGGGTTAGGTTAGGTTATATTACGTTATAGTTCTCTATGACGGCCCCACGGAGACGTAGAGTCCAACAAGCCAGGAATGTGGTCAAATATTACCGCCGAGATGTTATATTGGGTTAGCTTATGTTATATTATGTTATTGATGTATATAAATAACCCACGGAGACGTAGAGGCCACCTCGCCAGGTATGTTTTCAAATATTACCGCCGAGACGTTAGGTTGGGTTAGGTTAGGTTATATTACGTTATTGATGTATATAAAGGTCCCACGGAGACATAGAGGCCAACAAGCCAGGAATGTGGTCAAATATTACCGGCGAGATGTTAGGTTGGGTTAGGTAAGGTTATATTACGTTATTGATGTATATAAAGCTCCCACGGGGACGTAGAGGCCAACTCGCCAGGAATGTTTTCAAATATTACCGCCGAGATGTTAGGTTGGGTTAGGTTAGGTTATATTACGTTATAGTTCTCTATGACGGCCCCACGGAGACGTAGAGTCCAACAAGCCAGGAATGTGGTCAAATATTACCGCCGAGATGTTATATTGGATTAGCTTATGTTATATTATGTTATTGATGTATGTAAATATCCCACGGAGACGTAGAGGCCACCACGCCAGGTATGTTTTCAAATATTACCGCCGAGACGTTAGGTTGGGTTAGGTTAGGTTATATTACGTTATTGATGTATATAAAGGTCCCACGGAGACGGAGAAGCCAACAAGCCAGGAATGTGGTCAAATATTACCGCCGAGATGTTATATTGGATTAGCTTATGTTATATTATGTTATTGATGTATGTAAATATCCCACGGAGACGTAGAGGCCACCACGCCAGGTATGTTTTCAAATATTACCGCCGAGACGTTAGGTTGGGTTAGGTTAGGTTATATTACGTTATTGATGTATATAAAGGTCCCACGGAGACGGAGAAGCCAACTCGCTATGAATGTGGTCAAATATTACCGCCGAGATGTTAGGTTGGGTTAGGTTAGGTTATATTACGTTATTGATGTATATAAAGATCCCACGGAGACGTAGAGGCCAACTCGCCAGGAATGATGTCAAATATTACCGCCGCGATGATAGGTTGGGTTAGGTTACGTTATATTACGTTATTGATGTATATAAAGGTCCCACGGAGACGGAGAAGCCAACTCGCCAGGAATGTTGTCAAATATTACCGCCGAGATGTTAGGTTGGGTTAGGTTAGGTTATATTACGTTATAGTTCTCTATGACGGCCCCGCGGAGACGTAGAGTCCAACAAGCCAGGAGTGTGGTCAAATATTACCGCCGAGATGTTATATTGGGTTAGCTTATGTTATATTATGTTATTGATGTATGTAAATATCCCACTGAGACGTAGAGGCCACCTCGCCAGGTATGTTTTTAAATATTACCGCCGAGACGTTAGGTTGGGTTAGGTTAGGTTATATTACGTTATTGATGTATATAAAGGTCCCACGGAGACGGAGAAGCCAACTCGCTAGGAATGTGGTCAAATATTACCGCCGAGATGTTAGGTTGGGTTAGGTTATGTTATATTACGTTCTTGATGTATATAAAGATCACACGGAGACGTAGAGGCCAATTCGCCAGGTATGTTGTCAAATATTACCGCCGAGATGATAGGTTGGGTTAGGTTCGGTTATATTTCGTTATTGATGTATATGAAGGTCCCACGGAGACGTAGAGCCCAACTCGCAAGGTATGTTGTCAAATATTACCGCGGAGATGTTAGGTTGGGTTAGGTTAAGTTATATTACGTTATTGATGTATATAAAGGTCCCACGGAGACGGAGAAGCCAACTCGCCAGGAATGTTGTCAAATATTACCGCCGAGATGTTAGGTTGGGTTAGGTTAGGTTATATTACGTTCTTGAAGTATATAAAGGTCCCACGCAGACGTAGAGGCCAACAAGCCAGGAATGTTGTCAAATACTACCGTCGAGATGATAGGTTGGGTTACGTTAGGTAATATTTCGTTATTGATGTATATGAAGGTCAAACGGAGACGTAGAGGCCAATTCGCCAGGTATGTTGTCAAATATTACCGCCGAGATGATGGGTTGGGTTAGGTTAGGTTATATTTCGTTATTGATGTATATGAGGGTCCCACGGAGACGTAGAGGCCAACTCGCAAGGTATGTTGTCAAATATTACCGCCGAGATGATAGGTTGGGTTAGGTTAGGTTATATTTCGTTATTGATGTATATGAAGGTCCCACGGAGACGTAGAGGCCGACTCGCCAGGTATGTGGTCAAATATTACCGCGGAGATGTTAGGTTGGGTTAGGTTACGTTATATTACGTTATTGATGTATATGATGGTCAAACGGAGACGTAGAAGCCATCTCGCCAGGAATGATGTCAAATATTACCGCCGAGATGTTAGGTTGGGTTAGGTTAGGTTATATTACGTTATTGATGTATATAAAGGTCCCACGGAGACATAGAGGCCAACAAGCCAGGAATGTGGTCAAATATTACCGGCGAGATGTTAGGTTGGGTTAGGTAAGATTATATTACGTTATTGATGTATATAAAGGTCCCACGGAGACGTAGAGGCCGACTCGCCAGGTATGTGGTCAAATATTACCGCGGAGATGTTAGGTTGGGTTAGGTTACGTTATATTACGTTATTGATGTATATGATGGTCAAACGGAGACGTAGAAGCCATCTCGCCAGGAATGATGTCAAATATTACCGCCGAGATGTTAGGTTGGGTTAGGTGAGGTTATATTACGTTATTGATGTATATAAAGGTCCCACGGAGACGGAGAAGCCAACTCGCCAGGAATGTTGTCAAATATTACCGCCGAGATGTTAGGTTGGGTTAGGTTAGGTTATATTACGTTATTGATGTATATAAAGGTCCCACGCAGACGTAGAGGCCAACAAGCCAGGAATGTTGTCAAATACTACCGTCGAGATGATAGGTTGGGTTACGTTAGGTAATATTTCGTTATTGATGTATATGAAGGTCAAACGGAGACGTAGAGGCCAATTCGCCAGGTATGTTGTCAAATATTACCGCCGAGATGATGGGTTGGGTTAGGTTAGGTTATATTTCGTTATTGATGTATATGAGGGTCCCACGGAGACGTAGAGACCAACTCGCAAGGTATGTTGTCAAATATTACCGCCGAGATGATAGGTTGGGTTAGGTTAGGTTATATTTCGTTATTGATGTATATGAAGGTCCCACGGAGACGTAGAGGCCGACTCGCCAGGTATGTGGTCAAATATTACCGCGGAGATGTTAGGTTGGGTTAGGTTACGTTATATTACGTTATTGATGTATATGATGGTCAAACGGAGACGTAGAAGCCATCTCGCCAGGAATGATGTCAATTTATTACCGCCGAGATGTTAGGTTGGGTTAGGTTAGGTTATATTACGTTATTGATGTATATAAAGGTCCCACGGGGACATAGAGGCCAACAAGCCAGGAATGTGGTCAAATATTACCGGCGAGATGTTAGGTTGGGTTAGGTAAGGTTATATTACTTTGTTGATGTATATAAAGCTCCCACGGGGACATAGAGGCCAATTCGCCAGGTATGTTTTCAAATATTACCTCCGAGATGTTAGGTTGGGTTAGGTTAGGTTATATTACGTTATAGTTCTCTATGACGGCCCCGCGGAGACGTAGAGTCCAACAAGCCAGGAGTGTGGTCAAATATTACCGCCGAGATGTTAGGTTGGGTTAGGTTAGGTTATATTACGTTATTGATGTATATAAAGGTCCCACGGAGACATAGAGGCCAACAAGCCAGGAATGTGGTCAAATATTACCGGCGAGATGTTAGGTTGGGTTAGGTAAGATTATATTACGTTATTGATGTATATAAAGGTCCCACGGAGACGTAGAGGCCGACTCGCCAGGTATGTGGTCAAATATTACCGCGGAGATGTTAGGTTGGGTTAGGTTACGTTATATTACGTTATTGATGTATATGATGGTCAAACGGAGACGGAGAAGCCAACTCGCTATGAATGTGGTCAAATATTACCGCCGAGATGTTAGGTTGGGTTAGGTTAGGTTATATTACGTTATTGATGTATATAAAGATCCCACGGAGACGTAGAGGCCAACTCGCCAGGAATGATGTCAAATATTACCGCCGCGATGATAGGTTGGGTTAGGTTACGTTATATTACGTTATTGATGTATATAAAGGTCCCACGGAGACGGAGAAGCCAACTCGCCAGGAATGTTGTCAAATATTACCGCCGAGATGTTAGGTTGGGTTAGGTTAGGTTATATTACGTTATAGTTCTCTATGACGGCCCCGCGGAGACGTAGAGTCCAACAAGCCAGGAGTGTGGTCAAATATTACCGCCGAGATGTTATATTGGGTTAGCTTATGTTATATTATGTTATTGATGTATGTAAATATCCCACGGAGACGTAGAGGCCACCTCGCCAGGTATGTTTTTAAATATTACCGCCGAGACGTTAGGTTGGGTTAGGTTAGGTTATATTACGTTATTGATGTATATAAAGGTCCCACGGAGACGGAGAAGCCAACTCGCTAGGAATGTGGTCAAATATTACCGCCGAGATGTTAGGTTGGGTTAGGTTATGTTATATTACGTTCTTGATGTATATAAAGATCACACGGAGACGTAGAGGCCAATTCGCCAGGTATGTTGTCAAATATTACCGCCGAGATGATAGGTTGGGTTAGGTTCGGTTATATTTCGTTATTGATGTATATGAAGGTCCCACGGAGACGTAGAGCCCAACTCGCAAGGTATGTTGTCAAATATTACCGCGGAGATGTTAGGTTGGGTTAGGTTAAGTTATATTACGTTATTGATGTATATAAAGGTCCCACGGAGACGGAGAAGCCAACTCGCCAGGAATGTTGTCAAATATTACCGCCGAGATGTTAGGTTGGGTTAGGTTAGGTTATATTACGTTCTTGAAGTATATAAAGGTCCCACGCAGACGTAGAGGCCAACAAGCCAGGAATGTTGTCAAATACTACCGTCGAGATGATAGGTAGGGTTACGTTAGGTAATATTTCGTTATTGATGTATATGAAGGTCAAACGGAGACGTAGAGGCCAATTCGCCAGGTATGTTGTCAAATATTACCGCCGAGATGATGGGTTGGGTTAGGTTAGGTTATATTTCGTTATTGATGTATATGAGGGTCCCACGGAGACGTAGAGGCCAACTCGCAAGGTATGTTGTCAAATATTACCGCCGAGATGATAGGTTGGGTTAGGTTAGGTTATATTTCGTTATTGATGTATATGAAGGTCCCACGGAGACGTAGAGGCCGACTCGCCAGGTATGTGGTCAAATATTACCGCGGAGATGTTAGGTTGGGTTAGGTTACGTTATATTACGTTATTGATGTATATGATGGTCAAACGGAGACGTAGAAGCCATCTCGCCAGGAATGATGTCAAATATTACCGCCGAGATGTTAGGTTGGGTTAGGTTAGGTTATATTACGTTATTGATGTATATAAAGGTCCCACGGAGACATAGAGGCCAACAAGCCAGGAATGTGGTCAAATATTACCGGCGAGATGTTAGGTTGGGTTAGGTAAGATTATATTACGTTATTGATGTATATAAAGGTCCCACGGAGACGTAGAGGCCGACTCGCCAGGTATGTGGTCAAATATTACCGCGGAGATGTTAGGTTGGGTTAGGTTACGTTATATTACGTTATTGATGTATATGATGGTCAAACGGAGACGTAGAAGCCATCTCGCCAGGAATGATGTCAAATATTACCGCCGAGATGTTAGGTTGGGTTAGGTGAGGTTATATTACGTTATTGATGTATATAAAGGTCCCACGGAGACGGAGAAGCCAACTCGCCAGGAATGTTGTCAAATATTACCGCCGAGATGTTAGGTTGGGTTAGGTTAGGTTATATTACGTTATTGATGTATATAAAGGTCCCACGCAGACGTAGAGGCCAACAAGCCAGGAATGTTGTCAAATACTACCGTCGAGATGATAGGTTGGGTTAGGTTAGGTAATATTTCGTTATTGATGTATATGAAGGTCAAACGGAGACGTAGAGGCCAATTCGCCAGGTATGTTGTCAAATATTACCGCCGAGATGATGGGTTGGGTTAGGTTAGGTTATATTTCGTTATTGATGTATATGAGGGTCCCACGGAGACGTAGAGACCAACTCGCAAGGTATGTTGTCAAATATTACCGCCGAGATGATAGGTTGGGTTAGGTTAGGTTATATTTCGTTATTGATGTATATGAAGGTCCCACGGAGACGTAGAGGCCGACTCGCCAGGTATGTGGTCAAATATTACCGCGGAGATGTTAGGTTGGGTTAGGTTACGTTATATTACGTTATTGATGTATATGATGGTCAAACGGAGACGTAGAAGCCATCTCGCCAGGAATGATGTCAATTTATTACCGCCGAGATGTTAGGTTGGGTTAGGTTAGGTTATATTACGTTATTGATGTATATAAAGGTCCCACGGGGACATAGAGGCCAACAAGCCAGGAATGTGGTCAAATATTACCGGCGAGATGTTAGGTTGGGTTAGGTAAGGTTATATTACTTTGTTGATGTATATAAAGCTCCCACGGGGACATAGAGGCCAATTCGCCAGGTATGTTTTCAAATATTACCTCCGAGATGTTAGGTTGGGTTAGGTTAGGTTATATTACGTTATAGTTCTCTATGACGGCCCCGCGGAGACGTAGAGTCCAACAAGCCAGGAGTGTGGTCAAATATTACCGCCGAGATGTTAGGTTGGGTTAGGTTAGGTTATATTACGTTATTGATGTATATAAAGGTCCCACGGAGACATAGAGGCCAACAAGCCAGGAATGTGGTCAAATATTACCGGCGAGATGTTAGGTTGGGTTAGGTAAGATTATATTACGTTATTGATGTATATAAAGGTCCCACGGAGACGTAGAGGCCGACTCGCCAGGTATGTGGTCAAATATTACCGCGGAGATGTTAGGTTGGGTTAGGTTACGTTATATTACGTTATTGATGTATATGATGGTCAAACGGAGACGTAGAAGCCATCTCGCCAGGAATGATGTCAAATATTACCGCCGAGATGTTAGGTTGGGTTAGGTGAGGTTATATTACGTTATTGATGTATATAAAGGTCCCACGGAGACGGAGAAGCCAACTCGCCAGGAATGTTGTCAAATATTACCGCCGAGATGTTAGGTTGGGTTAGGTTAGGTTATATTACGTTATTGATGTATATAAAGGTCCCACGCAGACGTAGAGGCCAACAAGCCAGGAATGTTGTCAAATACTACCGTCGAGATGATAGGTTGGGTTAGGTTAGGTAATATTTCGTTATTGATGTATATGAAGGTCAAACGGAGACGTAGAGGCCAATTCGCCAGGTATGTTGTCAAATATTACCGCCGAGATGATGGGTTGGGTTAGGTTAGGTTATATTTCGTTATTGATGTATATGAGGGTCCCACGGAGACGTAGAGACCAACTCGCAAGGTATGTTGTCAAATATTACCGCCGAGATGATAGGTTGGGTTAGGTTAGGTTATATTTCGTTATTGATGTATATGAAGGTCCCACGGAGACGTAGAGGCCGACTCGCCAGGTATGTGGTCAAATATTACCGCGGAGATGTTAGGTTGGGTTAGGTTACGTTATATTACGTTATTGATGTATATGATGGTCAAACGGAGACGTAGAAGCCATCTCGCCAGGAATGATGTCAATTTATTACCGCCGAGATGTTAGGTTGGGTTAGGTTAGGTTATATTACGTTATTGATGTATATAAAGGTCCCACGGGGACATAGAGGCCAACAAGCCAGGAATGTGGTCAAATATTACCGGCGAGATGTTAGGTTGGGTTAGGTAAGGTTATATTACTTTGTTGATGTATATAAAGCTCCCACGGGGACATAGAGGCCAATTCGCCAGGTATGTTTTCAAATATTACCTCCGAGATGTTAGGTTGGGTTAGGTTAGGTTATATTACGTTATAGTTCTCTATGACGGCCCCGCGGAGACGTAGAGTCCAACAAGCCAGGAGTGTGGTCAAATATTACCGCCGAGATGTTAGGTTGGGTTAGGTTAGGTTATATTACGTTATTGATGTATATAAAGGTCCCACGGAGACATAGAGGCCAACAAGCCAGGAATGTGGTCAAATATTACCGGCGAGATGTTAGGTTGGGTTAGGTAAGATTATATTACGTTATTGATGTATATAAAGGTCCCACGGAGACGTAGAGGCCGACTCGCCAGGTATGTGGTCAAATATTACCGCGGAGATGTTAGGTTGGGTTAGGTTACGTTATATTACGTTATTGATGTATATGATGGTCAAACGGAGACGTAGAAGCCATCTCGCCAGGAATGATGTCAAATATTACCGCCGAGATGTTAGGTTGGGTTAGGTTAAGTTATATTACGTTATTGATGTATATAAAGGTCCCACGGAGACGGAGAAGCCAACTCGCCAGGAATGTTGTCAAATATTACCGCCGAGATGTTAGGTTGGGTTAGGTTAGGTTATATTACGTTATTGATGTATATAAAGGTCCCACGCAGACGTAGAGGCCAACAAGCCAGGAATGTTGTCAAATACTACCGTCGAGATGATAGGTTGGGTTACGTTAGGTAATATTTCGTTATTGATGTATATGAAGGTCAAACGGAGACGTAGAGGCCAATTCGCCAGGTATGTTGTCAAATATTACCGCCGAGATGATGGGTTGGGTTAGGTTAGGTTATATTTCATTATTGATGTATATGAGGGTCCCACGGAGACGTAGAAGCCAACTCGCCAGGAATGATGTCAAATATTACCGCCGCGATGATAGGTTGGGTTAGGTTACGTTATATTACGTTATTGATGTATATCAAGGTCCCACGGAGACGGAGAAGCCAACTCGCCAGGAATGTTGTCAAATATTACCGCCGAGAAGATAGGTTGGGTTAGGTTATGTTATATTACGTTCTTGATGTATATAAAGATCACACGGAGACGTAGAGGCCAATTCGCCAGGTATGTTGTCAAATATTACCGCCGAGATGATAGGTTGGGTTAGGTTATGTTATATTACGTTCTTGATGTATATAAAGATCACACGGAGACGTAGAGGCCAATTCGCCTGGTATGTTGTCAAATATTACCGCCGAGACGATAGGTTGGGTTAGGTTCGGTTATATTTCGTTATTAATGTATATGAAGGTCCCACGGAGACGTAGAGTCCAACTCGCCGGGAATGATGTCAAATACTACCGCCGCGATGCTAGGTTGGGTTAGGTTAGGTTATATTACGTTATTGATGTATATAAAGGTCCCACGGAGACGTAGATGCCAACTCGCCAGGAATGTTTTCAAATATTACCGCCGAGATGTTAGGTTGGGTTAGGTTAGGTTATATTACGTTATAGTTCTCTATGACGGCCCCACGGAGACGTAGAGTCCAACAAGCCAGGAATGTGGTCAAATATTACCGCCGAGATGTTATATTGGGTTAGCTTATGTTATATTATGTTATTGATGTATATAAATAACCCACGGAGACGTAGAGGCCACCTCGCCAGGTATGTTTTCAAATATTACCGCCGAGACGTTAGGTTGGGTTAGGTTAGGTTATATTACGTTATTGATGTATATAAAGGTCCCACGGAGACATAGAGGCCAACAAGCCAGGAATGTGGTCAAATATTACCGGCGAGATGTTAGGTTGGGTTAGGTAAGGTTATATTACGTTATTGATGTATATAAAGCTCCCACGGGGACGTAGAGGCCAACTCGCCAGGAATGTTTTCAAATATTACCGCCGAGATGTTAGGTTGGGTTAGGTTAGGTTATATTACGTTATAGTTCTCTATGACGGCCCCACGGAGACGTAGAGTCCAACAAGCCAGGAATGTGGTCAAATATTACCGCCGAGATGTTATATTGGATTAGCTTATGTTATATTATGTTATTGATGTATGTAAATATCCCACGGAGACGTAGAGGCCACCACGCCAGGTATGTTTTCAAATATTACCGCCGAGACGTTAGGTTGGGTTAGGTTAGGTTATATTACGTTATTGATGTATATAAAGGTCCCACGGAGACGGAGAAGCCAACAAGCCAGGAATGTGGTCAAATATTACCGCCGAGATGTTATATTGGATTAGCTTATGTTATATTATGTTATTGATGTATGTAAATATCCCACGGAGACGTAGAGGCCACCACGCCAGGTATGTTTTCAAATATTACCGCCGAGACGTTAGGTTGGGTTAGGTTAGGTTATATTACGTTATTGATGTATATAAAGGTCCCACGGAGACGGAGAAGCCAACTCGCTATGAATGTGGTCAAATATTACCGCCGAGATGTTAGGTTGGGTTAGGTTAGGTTATATTACGTTATTGATGTATATAAAGATCCCACGGAGACGTAGAGGCCAACTCGCCAGGAATGATGTCAAATATTACCGCCGCGATGATAGGTTGGGTTAGGTTACGTTATATTACGTTATTGATGTATATAAAGGTCCCACGGAGACGGAGAAGCCAACTCGCCAGGAATGTTGTCAAATATTACCGCCGAGATGTTAGGTTGGGTTAGGTTAGGTTATATTACGTTATAGTTCTCTATGACGGCCCCGCGGAGACGTAGAGTCCAACAAGCCAGGAGTGTGGTCAAATATTACCGCCGAGATGTTATATTGGGTTAGCTTATGTTATATTATGTTATTGATGTATGTAAATATCCCACGGAGACGTAGAGGCCACCTCGCCAGGTATGTTTTTAAATATTACCGCCGAGACGTTAGGTTGGGTTAGGTTAGGTTATATTACGTTATTGATGTATATAAAGGTCCCACGGAGACGGAGAAGCCAACTCGCTAGGAATGTGGTCAAATATTACCGCCGAGATGTTAGGTTGGGTTAGGTTATGTTATATTACGTTCTTGATGTATATAAAGATCACACGGAGACGTAGAGGCCAATTCGCCAGGTATGTTGTCAAATATTACCGCCGAGATGATAGGTTGGGTTAGGTTCGGTTATATTTCGTTATTGATGTATATGAAGGTCCCACGGAGACGTAGAGCCCAACTCGCAAGGTATGTTGTCAAATATTACCGCGGAGATGTTAGGTTGGGTTAGGTTAAGTTATATTACGTTATTGATGTATATAAAGGTCCCACGGAGACGGAGAAGCCAACTCGCCAGGAATGTTGTCAAATATTACCGCCGAGATGTTAGGTTGGGTTAGGTTAGGTTATATTACGTTCTTGAAGTATATAAAGGTCCCACGCAGACGTAGAGGCCAACAAGCCAGGAATGTTGTCAAATACTACCGTCGAGATGATAGGTTGGGTTACGTTAGGTAATATTTCGTTATTGATGTATATGAAGGTCAAACGGAGACGTAGAGGCCAATTCGCCAGGTATGTTGTCAAATATTACCGCCGAGATGATGGGTTGGGTTAGGTTAGGTTATATTTCGTTATTGATGTATATGAGGGTCCCACGGAGACGTAGAGGCCAACTCGCAAGGTATGTTGTCAAATATTACCGCCGAGATGATAGGTTGGGTTAGGTTAGGTTATATTTCGTTATTGATGTATATGAAGGTCCCACGGAGACGTAGAGGCCGACTCGCCAGGTATGTGGTCAAATATTACCGCGGAGATGTTAGGTTGGGTTAGGTTACGTTATATTACGTTATTGATGTATATGATGGTCAAACGGAGACGTAGAAGCCATCTCGCCAGGAATGATGTCAAATATTACCGCCGAGATGTTAGGTTGGGTTAGGTTAGGTTATATTACGTTATTGATGTATATAAAGGTCCCACGGAGACATAGAGGCCAACAAGCCAGGAATGTGGTCAAATATTACCGGCGAGATGTTAGGTTGGGTTAGGTAAGATTATATTACGTTATTGATGTATATAAAGGTCCCACGGAGACGTAGAGGCCGACTCGCCAGGTATGTGGTCAAATATTACCGCGGAGATGTTAGGTTGGGTTAGGTTACGTTATATTACGTTATTGATGTATATGATGGTCAAACGGAGACGTAGAAGCCATCTCGCCAGGAATGATGTCAAATATTACCGCCGAGATGTTAGGTTGGGTTAGGTGAGGTTATATTACGTTATTGATGTATATAAAGGTCCCACGGAGACGGAGAAGCCAACTCGCCAGGAATGTTGTCAAATATTACCGCCGAGATGTTAGGTTGGGTTAGGTTAGGTTATATTACGTTATTGATGTATATAAAGGTCCCACGCAGACGTAGAGGCCAACAAGCCAGGAATGTTGTCAAATACTACCGTCGAGATGATAGGTTGGGTTACGTTAGGTAATATTTCGTTATTGATGTATATGAAGGTCAAACGGAGACGTAGAGGCCAATTCGCCAGGTATGTTGTCAAATATTACCGCCGAGATGATGGGTTGGGTTAGGTTAGGTTATATTTCGTTATTGATGTATATGAGGGTCCCACGGAGACGTAGAGACCAACTCGCAAGGTATGTTGTCAAATATTACCGCCGAGATGATAGGTTGGGTTAGGTTAGGTTATATTTCGTTATTGATGTATATGAAGGTCCCACGGAGACGTAGAGGCCGACTCGCCAGGTATGTGGTCAAATATTACCGCGGAGATGTTAGGTTGGGTTAGGTTACGTTATATTACGTTATTGATGTATATGATGGTCAAACGGAGACGTAGAAGCCATCTCGCCAGGAATGATGTCAATTTATTACCGCCGAGATGTTAGGTTGGGTTAGGTTAGGTTATATTACGTTATTGATGTATATAAAGGTCCCACGGGGACATAGAGGCCAACAAGCCAGGAATGTGGTCAAATATTACCGGCGAGATGTTAGGTTGGGTTAGGTAAGGTTATATTACTTTGTTGATGTATATAAAGCTCCCACGGGGACATAGAGGCCAATTCGCCAGGTATGTTTTCAAATATTACCTCCGAGATGTTAGGTTGGGTTAGGTTAGGTTATATTACGTTATAGTTCTCTATGACGGCCCCGCGGAGACGTAGAGTCCAACAAGCCAGGAGTGTGGTCAAATATTACCGCCGAGATGTTAGGTTGGGTTAGGTTAGGTTATATTACGTTATTGATGTATATAAAGGTCCCACGGAGACATAGAGGCCAACAAGCCAGGAATGTGGTCAAATATTACCGGCGAGATGTTAGGTTGGGTTAGGTAAGATTATATTACGTTATTGATGTATATAAAGGTCCCACGGAGACGTAGAGGCCGACTCGCCAGGTATGTGGTCAAATATTACCGCGGAGATGTTAGGTTGGGTTAGGTTACGTTATATTACGTTATTGATGTATATGATGGTCAAACGGAGACGGAGAAGCCAACTCGCTATGAATGTGGTCAAATATTACCGCCGAGATGTTAGGTTGGGTTAGGTTAGGTTATATTACGTTATTGATGTATATAAAGATCCCACGGAGACGTAGAGGCCAACTCGCCAGGAATGATGTCAAATATTACCGCCGCGATGATAGGTTGGGTTAGGTTACGTTATATTACGTTATTGATGTATATAAAGGTCCCACGGAGACGGAGAAGCCAACTCGCCAGGAATGTTGTCAAATATTACCGCCGAGATGTTAGGTTGGGTTAGGTTAGGTTATATTACGTTATAGTTCTCTATGACGGCCCCGCGGAGACGTAGAGTCCAACAAGCCAGGAGTGTGGTCAAATATTACCGCCGAGATGTTATATTGGGTTAGCTTATGTTATATTATGTTATTGATGTATGTAAATATCCCACGGAGACGTAGAGGCCACCTCGCCAGGTATGTTTTTAAATATTACCGCCGAGACGTTAGGTTGGGTTAGGTTAGGTTATATTACGTTATTGATGTATATAAAGGTCCCACGGAGACGGAGAAGCCAACTCGCTAGGAATGTGGTCAAATATTACCGCCGAGATGTTAGGTTGGGTTAGGTTATGTTATATTACGTTCTTGATGTATATAAAGATCACACGGAGACGTAGAGGCCAATTCGCCAGGTATGTTGTCAAATATTACCGCCGAGATGATAGGTTGGGTTAGGTTCGGTTATATTTCGTTATTGATGTATATGAAGGTCCCACGGAGACGTAGAGCCCAACTCGCAAGGTATGTTGTCAAATATTACCGCGGAGATGTTAGGTTGGGTTAGGTTAAGTTATATTACGTTATTGATGTATATAAAGGTCCCACGGAGACGGAGAAGCCAACTCGCCAGGAATGTTGTCAAATATTACCGCCGAGATGTTAGGTTGGGTTAGGTTAGGTTATATTACGTTCTTGAAGTATATAAAGGTCCCACGCAGACGTAGAGGCCAACAAGCCAGGAATGTTGTCAAATACTACCGTCGAGATGATAGGTTGGGTTACGTTAGGTAATATTTCGTTATTGATGTATATGAAGGTCAAACGGAGACGTAGAGGCCAATTCGCCAGGTATGTTGTCAAATATTACCGCCGAGATGATGGGTTGGGTTAGGTTAGGTTATATTTCGTTATTGATGTATATGAGGGTCCCACGGAGACGTAGAGGCCAACTCGCAAGGTATGTTGTCAAATATTACCGCCGAGATGATAGGTTGGGTTAGGTTAGGTTATATTTCGTTATTGATGTATATGAAGGTCCCACGGAGACGTAGAGGCCGACTCGCCAGGTATGTGGTCAAATATTACCGCGGAGATGTTAGGTTGGGTTAGGTTACGTTATATTACGTTATTGATGTATATGATGGTCAAACGGAGACGTAGAAGCCATCTCGCCAGGAATGATGTCAAATATTACCGCCGAGATGTTAGGTTGGGTTAGGTTAGGTTATATTACGTTATTGATGTATATAAAGGTCCCACGGAGACATAGAGGCCAACAAGCCAGGAATGTGGTCAAATATTACCGGCGAGATGTTAGGTTGGGTTAGGTAAGATTATATTACGTTATTGATGTATATAAAGGTCCCACGGAGACGTAGAGGCCGACTCGCCAGGTATGTGGTCAAATATTACCGCGGAGATGTTAGGTTGGGTTAGGTTACGTTATATTACGTTATTGATGTATATGATGGTCAAACGGAGACGTAGAAGCCATCTCGCCAGGAATGATGTCAAATATTACCGCCGAGATGTTAGGTTGGGTTAGGTGAGGTTATATTACGTTATTGATGTATATAAAGGTCCCACGGAGACGGAGAAGCCAACTCGCCAGGAATGTTGTCAAATATTACCGCCGAGATGTTAGGTTGGGTTAGGTTAGGTTATATTACGTTATTGATGTATATAAAGGTCCCACGCAGACGTAGAGGCCAACAAGCCAGGAATGTTGTCAAATACTACCGTCGAGATGATAGGTTGGGTTAGGTTAGGTAATATTTCGTTATTGATGTATATGAAGGTCAAACGGAGACGTAGAGGCCAATTCGCCAGGTATGTTGTCAAATATTACCGCCGAGATGATGGGTTGGGTTAGGTTAGGTTATATTTCGTTATTGATGTATATGAGGGTCCCACGGAGACGTAGAGACCAACTCGCAAGGTATGTTGTCAAATATTACCGCCGAGATGATAGGTTGGGTTAGGTTAGGTTATATTTCGTTATTGATGTATATGAAGGTCCCACGGAGACGTAGAGGCCGACTCGCCAGGTATGTGGTCAAATATTACCGCGGAGATGTTAGGTTGGGTTAGGTTACGTTATATTACGTTATTGATGTATATGATGGTCAAACGGAGACGTAGAAGCCATCTCGCCAGGAATGATGTCAATTTATTACCGCCGAGATGTTAGGTTGGGTTAGGTTAGGTTATATTACGTTATTGATGTATATAAAGGTCCCACGGGGACATAGAGGCCAACAAGCCAGGAATGTGGTCAAATATTACCGGCGAGATGTTAGGTTGGGTTAGGTAAGGTTATATTACTTTGTTGATGTATATAAAGCTCCCACGGGGACATAGAGGCCAATTCGCCAGGTATGTTTTCAAATATTACCTCCGAGATGTTAGGTTGGGTTAGGTTAGGTTATATTACGTTATAGTTCTCTATGACGGCCCCGCGGAGACGTAGAGTCCAACAAGCCAGGAGTGTGGTCAAATATTACCGCCGAGATGTTAGGTTGGGTTAGGTTAGGTTATATTACGTTATTGATGTATATAAAGGTCCCACGGAGACATAGAGGCCAACAAGCCAGGAATGTGGTCAAATATTACCGGCGAGATGTTAGGTTGGGTTAGGTAAGATTATATTACGTTATTGATGTATATACAGGTCCCACGGAGACGTAGAGGCCGACTCGCCAGGTATGTGGTCAAATATTACCGCGGAGATGTTAGGTT
Organism: Xylocopa violacea; assembly: GCA_963969225.1. NCBI lineage: Eukaryota > Metazoa > Arthropoda > Insecta > Hymenoptera > Apidae > Xylocopa > Xylocopa violacea. The sequence continues at coordinate 581,647 of CAXAJV010000309.1, read as the reverse complement.
GGGTTAGGTTACGTTATATTACGTTATTGATGTATATGATGGTCAAACGGAGACGTAGAAGCCATCTCGCCAGGAATGATGTCAAATATTACCGCCGAGATGTTAGGTTGGGTTAGGTGAGGTTATATTACGTTATTGATGTATATAAAGGTCCCACGGAGACGGAGAAGCCAACTCGCCAGGAATGTTGTCAAATATTACCGCCGAGATGTTAGGTTGGGTTAGGTTAGGTTATATTACGTTATTGATGTATATAAAGGTCCCACGCAGACGTAGAGGCCAACAAGCCAGGAATGTTGTCAAATACTACCGTCGAGATGATAGGTTGGGTTAGGTTAGGTAATATTTCGTTATTGATGTATATGAAGGTCAAACGGAGACGTAGAGGCCAATTCGCCAGGTATGTTGTCAAATATTACCGCCGAGATGATGGGTTGGGTTAGGTTAGGTTATATTTCGTTATTGATGTATATGAGGGTCCCACGGAGACGTAGAGACCAACTCGCAAGGTATGTTGTCAAATATTACCGCCGAGATGATAGGTTGGGTTAGGTTAGGTTATATTTCGTTATTGATGTATATGAAGGTCCCACGGAGACGTAGAGGCCGACTCGCCAGGTATGTGGTCAAATATTACCGCGGAGATGTTAGGTTGGGTTAGGTTACGTTATATTACGTTATTGATGTATATGATGGTCAAACGGAGACGTAGAAGCCATCTCGCCAGGAATGATGTCAATTTATTACCGCCGAGATGTTAGGTTGGGTTAGGTTAGGTTATATTACGTTATTGATGTATATAAAGGTCCCACGGGGACATAGAGGCCAACAAGCCAGGAATGTGGTCAAATATTACCGGCGAGATGTTAGGTTGGGTTAGGTAAGGTTATATTACTTTGTTGATGTATATAAAGCTCCCACGGGGACATAGAGGCCAATTCGCCAGGTATGTTTTCAAATATTACCTCCGAGATGTTAGGTTGGGTTAGGTTAGGTTATATTACGTTATAGTTCTCTATGACGGCCCCGCGGAGACGTAGAGTCCAACAAGCCAGGAGTGTGGTCAAATATTACCGCCGAGATGTTAGGTTGGGTTAGGTTAGGTTATATTACGTTATTGATGTATATAAAGGTCCCACGGAGACATAGAGGCCAACAAGCCAGGAATGTGGTCAAATATTACCGGCGAGATGTTAGGTTGGGTTAGGTAAGATTATATTACGTTATTGATGTATATAAAGGTCCCACGGAGACGTAGAGGCCGACTCGCCAGGTATGTGGTCAAATATTACCGCGGAGATGTTAGGTTGGGTTAGGTTACGTTATATTACGTTATTGATGTATATGATGGTCAAACGGAGACGTAGAAGCCATCTCGCCAGGAATGATGTCAAATATTACCGCCGAGATGTTAGGTTGGGTTAGGTTAAGTTATATTACGTTATTGATGTATATAAAGGTCCCACGGAGACGGAGAAGCCAACTCGCCAGGAATGTTGTCAAATATTACCGCCGAGATGTTAGGTTGGGTTAGGTTAGGTTATATTACGTTATTGATGTATATAAAGGTCCCACGCAGACGTAGAGGCCAACAAGCCAGGAATGTTGTCAAATACTACCGTCGAGATGATAGGTTGGGTTACGTTAGGTAATATTTCGTTATTGATGTATATGAAGGTCAAACGGAGACGTAGAGGCCAATTCGCCAGGTATGTTGTCAAATATTACCGCCGAGATGATGGGTTGGGTTAGGTTAGGTTATATTTCATTATTGATGTATATGAGGGTCCCACGGAGACGTAGAGCCCAACTCGCAAGGTATGTTGTCAAATATTACCGCCGAGATGATAGGTTGGGTTAGGTTAGGTTATATTTCGTTATTGATGTATATGAAGGTCCCATGGAGACGTAGAGGCCGACTCGCCAGGTATGTGGTCAAATATTACCGCGGAGATGTTAGGTTGGGTTAGGTTACGTTATATTACGTTATTGATGTATATGATGGTCAAACGGAGACGTAGAAGCCATCTCGCCAGGAATGATGTCAATTTATTACCGCCGAGATGTTAGGTTGGGTTAGGTTAGGTTATATTACGTTATTGATGTATATAAAGGTCCCACGGGGACATAGAGGCCAACAAGCCAGGAATGTGGTCAAATATTACCGGCGAGATGTTAGGTTGGGTTAGGTAAGGTTATATTACTTTGTTGATGTATATAAAGCTCCCACGGGTACGTAGAGGCCAATTCGCCAGGTATGTTTTCAAATATTACCTCCGAGATGTTAGGTTGGGTTAGGTTAGGTTATATTACGTTATAGTTCTCTGTGACGGCCCCGCGGAGACGTAGAGTCCAACAAGCCAGGAGTGTGGTCAAATATTACCGCCGAGATGTTATATTGGGTTAGCTTATGTTATATTATGTTATTGATGTATGTAAATATCCCACGGAGACGTAGAGGCCAGCTCGCCAGGTATGTTTTCAAATATTACCGCCGAGACGTTAGGTTGGGTTAGGTTAGGTTATATTACGTTATTGATGTATATAAAGGTCCCACGGAGACGGAGAAGCCAACTCGCTAGGAATGTGGTCAAATATTACCGCCGAGATGTTAGGTTGGGTTAGGTTAGGTTATATTACGTTATTGATGTATATAAAGATCCCACGGAGACGTAGAGGCCAACTCGCCAGGAATGATGTCAAATATTACCGCCGAGATGACAGGTTGGGTTAGGTTAGGTTATATTTCGTTATTGATGTATATGAGGGTACCACGGAGACGTAGAGGCCAACTCGCAAGGTATGTTGTCAAATATTACCGCGGAGATGTTAGGTTGGGTTAGGTTATGTTATATTACGTTATTGATGTATATAAATGTCCCACGTAGACGGAGAAACAAACTCGCCAGGAATGTTGTCAAATATTACCGCCGAGAAGATAGGTTGGGTTAGGTTAGGTTATATTACGTTATTGATGTATATAAAGATCCCACGGAGACGAAGAGGCCAACTCGCCAGGAATGATGTCAAATATTACCGCCGCGATGATAGGTTGGGTTAGGTTACGTTATATTACGTTATTGATGTATATAAAGGTCCCACGGAGACGGAGAAGCCAACTCGCCAGGAATGTTGTCAAATATTACCGCCGAGAAGATAGGTTGGGTTAGGTTATGTTATATTACGTTCTTGATGTATATAAAGATCACACGGAGACGTAGAGGCCAATTCGCCAGGTATGTTGTCAAATATTACCGCCGAGATGATAGGTTGGGTTAGGTTCGGTTATATTTCGTTATTGATGTATATGAAGGTCCCACGGAGACGTAGAGGCCAACTCGCAAGGTATGTTGTCAAATATTACCGCGGAGATGTTAGGTTGGGTTAGGTTAAGTTATATTACGTTATTGATGTATATAAAGGTCCCACGGAGACGGAGAAGCCAACTCGCCAGGAATGTTGTCAAATATTACCGCCGAGAAGATAGGTTGGGTTAGGTTATGTTATATTACGTTCTTGATGTATATAAAGATCACACGGAGACGTAGAGGCCAATTCGCCAGGTATGTTGTCAAATATTACCGCCGAGATGATGGGTTGGGTTAGGTTAGGTTATATTTCGTTATTGATGTATATGAGGGTCCCACGGAGACGTAGAGACCAACTCGCAAGGTATGTTGTCAAATATTACCGCCGAGATGATAGGTTGGGTTAGGTTAGGTTATATTTCGTTATTGATGTATATGAAGGTCCCACGGAGACGTAGAGGCCGACTCGCCAGGTATGTGGTCAAATATTACCGCGGAGATGTTAGGTTGGGTTAGGTTACGTTATATTACGTTATTGATGTATATGATGGTCAAACGGAGACGTAGAAGCCATCTCGCCAGGAATGATGTCAATTTATTACCGCCGAGATGTTAGGTTGGGTTAGGTTAGGTTATATTACGTTATTGATGTATATAAAGGTCCCACGGGGACATAGAGGCCAACAAGCCAGGAATGTGGTCAAATATTACCGGCGAGATGTTAGGTTGGGTTAGGTAAGGTTATATTACTTTGTTGATGTATATAAAGCTCCCACGGGGACATAGAGGCCAATTCGCCAGGTATGTTTTCAAATATTACCTCCGAGATGTTAGGTTGGGTTAGGTTAGGTTATATTACGTTATAGTTCTCTATGACGGCCCCGCGGAGACGTAGAGTCCAACAAGCCAGGAGTGTGGTCAAATATTACCGCCGAGATGTTAGGTTGGGTTAGGTTAGGTTATATTACGTTATTGATGTATATAAAGGTCCCACGGAGACATAGAGGCCAACAAGCCAGGAATGTGGTCAAATATTACCGGCGAGATGTTAGGTTGGGTTAGGTAAGATTATATTACGTTATTGATGTATATAAAGGTCCCACGGAGACGTAGAGGCCGACTCGCCAGGTATGTGGTCAAATATTACCGCGGAGATGTTAGGTTGGGTTAGGTTACGTTATAATACGTTATTGATGTATATGATGGTCAAACGGAGACGTAGAAGCCATCTCGCCAGGAATGATGTCAAATATTACCGCCGAGATGTTAGGTTGGGTTAGGTTAAGTTATATTACGTTATTGATGTATATAAAGGTCCCACGGAGACGGAGAAGCCAACTCGCCAGGAATGTTGTCAAATATTACCGCCGAGATGTTAGGTTGGGTTAGGTTAGGTTATATTACGTTATTGATGTATATAAAGGTCCCACGCAGACGTAGAGGCCAACAAGCCAGGAATGTTGTCAAATACTACCGTCGAGATGATAGGTTGGGTTACGTTAGGTAATATTTCGTTATTGATGTATATGAAGGTCAAACGGAGACGTAGAGGCCAATTCGCCAGGTATGTTGTCAAATATTTCCGCCGAGATGATGGGTTGGGTTAGGTTAGGTTATATTTCATTATTGATGTATATGAGGGTCCCACGGAGACGTAGAGCCCAACTCGCAAGGTATGTTGTCAAATATTACCGCCGAGATGATAGGTTGGGTTAGGTTAGGTTATATTTCGTTATTGATGTATATGAAGGTCCCATGGAGACGTAGAGGCCGACTCGCCAGGTATGTGGTCAAATATTACCGCGGAGATGTTAGGTTGGGTTAGGTTACGTTATATTACGTTATTGATGTATATGATGGTCAAACGGAGACGTAGAAGCCATCTCGCCAGGAATGATGTCAATTTATTACCGCCGAGATGTTAGGTTGGGTTAGGTTAGGTTATATTACGTTATTGATGTATATAAAGGTCCCACGGGGACATAGAGGCCAACAAGCCAGGAATGTGGTCAAATATTACCGGCGAGATGTTAGGTTGGGTTAGGTAAGGTTATATTACTTTGTTGATGTATATAAAGCTCCCACGGGTACGTAGAGGCCAATTCGCCAGGTATGTTTTCAAATATTACCTCCGAGATGTTAGGTTGGGTTAGGTTAGGTTATATTACGTTATAGTTCTCTGTGACGGCCCCGCGGAGACGTAGAGTCCAACAAGCCAGGAGTGTGGTCAAATATTACCGCCGAGATGTTATATTGGGTTAGCTTATGTTATATTATGTTATTGATGTATGTAAATATCCCACGGAGACGTAGAGGCCAGCTCGCCAGGTATGTTTTCAAATATTACCGCCGAGACGTTAGGTTGGGTTAGGTTAGGTTATATTACGTTATTGATGTATATAAAGGTCCCACGGAGACGGAGAAGCCAACTCGCTAGGAATGTGGTCAAATATTACCGCCGAGATGTTAGGTTGGGTTAGGTTAGGTTATATTACGTTATTGATGTATATAAAGATCCCACGGAGACGTAGAGGCCAACTCGCCAGGAATGATGTCAAATATTACCGCCGAGATGACAGGTTGGGTTAGGTTAGGTTATATTTCGTTATTGATGTATATGAGGGTACCACGGAGACGTAGAGGCCAACTCGCAAGGTATGTTGTCAAATATTACCGCGGAGATGTTAGGTTGGGTTAGGTTATGTTATATTACGTTATTGATGTATATAAATGTCCCACGTAGACGGAGAAACAAACTCGCCAGGAATGTTGTCAAATATTACCGCCGAGAAGATAGGTTGGGTTAGGTTAGGTTATATTACGTTATTGATGTATATAAAGATCCCACGGAGACGAAGAGGCCAACTCGCCAGGAATGATGTCAAATATTACCGCCGCGATGATAGGTTGGGTTAGGTTACGTTATATTACGTTATTGATGTATATAAAGGTCCCACGGAGACGGAGAAGCCAACTCGCCAGGAATGTTGTCAAATATTACCGCCGAGAAGATAGGTTGGGTTAGGTTATGTTATATTACGTTCTTGATGTATATAAAGATCACACGGAGACGTAGAGGCCAATTCGCCAGGTATGTTGTCAAATATTACCGCCGAGATGATAGGTTGGGTTAGGTTCGGTTATATTTCGTTATTGATGTATATGAAGGTCCCACGGAGACGTAGAGGCCAACTCGCAAGGTATGTTGTCAAATATTACCGCGGAGATGTTAGGTTGGGTTAGGTTAAGTTATATTACGTTATTGATGTATATAAAGGTCCCACGGAGACGGAGAAGCCAACTCGCCAGGAATGTTGTCAAATATTACCGCCGAGAAGATAGGTTGGGTTAGGTTATGTTATATTACGTTCTTGATGTATATAAAGATCACACGGAGACGTAGAGGCCAATTCGCCAGGTATGTTGTCAAATATTACCGCCGAGATGATAGGTTGGGTTAGGTTAGGTTATATTTCGTTATTGATGTATATGAAGGTCCCACGGAGACGTAGAGGCCGACTCGCCAGGTATGTGGTCAAATATTACCGCGGAGATGTTAGGTTGCGTTAGGTTACGTTATATTACGTTATTGATGTATATGATGGTCAAACGGAGACGTAGAAGCCATCTCGCCAGGAATGATGTCAAATATTACCGCCGAGATGTTAGGTTGGGTTAGGTTAGGTTATATTACGTTATTGATGTATATAAAGGTCCCACGGAGACGGAGAAGCCAACTCGCCAGGAATGTTGTCAAATATTACCGCCGAGAAGATAGGTTGGGTTAGGTTATGTTATATTACGTTCTTGATGTATATAAAGATCACACGGAGACGTAGAGGCCAATTCGCCAGGTATGTTGTCAAATATTACCGCCGAGATGATAGGTTGGGTTAGGTTAGGTTATATTTCGTTATTGATGTATATGAAGGTCCCACGGAGACGTAGAGGCCGACTCGCCAGGTATGTGGTCAAATATTACCGCGGAGATGTTAGGTTGGGTTAGGTTACGTTATATTACGTTATTGATGTATATGATGGTCAAACGGAGACGTAGAAGCCATCTCGCCAGGAATGATGTCAAATATTACCGCCGAGATGTTAGGTTGGGTTAGGTTAGGTTATATTACGTTATTGATGTATATAAAGGTCCCACGGAGACATAGAGGCCAACAAGCCAGGAATGTGGTCAAATATTACCGGCGAGATGTTAGGTTGGGTTAGGTAAGATTATATTACGTTATTGATGTATATAAAGGTCCCACGGAGACGTAGAGGCCAACTCGCCAGGTATGTGGTCAAATATTACCGCGGAGATGTTAGGTTGGGTTAGGTTACGTTATATTACGTTATTGATGTATATGATGGTCAAACGGAGACGTAGAAGCCATCTCGCCAGGAATGATGTCAAATATTACCGCCGAGATGTTAGGTTGGGTTAGGTGAGGTTATATTACGTTATTGATGTATATAAAGGTCCCACGGAGACGGAGAAGCCAACTCGCCAGGAATGTTGTCAAATATTACCGCCGAGATGTTAGGTTGGGTTAGGTTAGGTTATATTACGTTATTGATGTATATAAAGGTCCCACGCAGACGTAGAGGCCAACAAGCCAGGAATGTTGTCAAATACTACCGTCGAGATGATAGGTTGGGTTACGTTAGGTAATATTTCGTTATTGATGTATATGAAGGTCAAACGGAGACGTAGAGGCCAATTCGCCAGGTATGTTGTCAAATATTACCGCCGAGATGATGGGTTGGGTTAGGTTAGGTTATATTTCGTTATTGATGTATATGAGGGTCCCACGGAGACGTAGAGGCCAACTCGCAAGGTATGTTGTCAAATATTACCGCGGAGATGTTAGGTTGGGTTAGGTTAAGTTATATTACGTTATTGATGTATATAAAGGTCCCACGGAGACGGAGAAGCCCACTCGCCAGGAATGTTGTCAAATATTACCGCCGAGAAGATAGGTTGGGTTAGGTTATGTTATATTACGTTCTTGATGTATATAAAGATCACACGGAGACGTAGAGGCCAATTCGCCAGGTATGTTGTCAAATATTACCGCAGAGATGATAGGTTGGGTTAGGTTAGGTTATATTTCGTTATTGATGTATATGAAGGTCCCACGGAGACGTAGAGGCCGACTCGCCAGGTATGTGGTCAAATATTACCGCGGAGATGTTAGGTTGGGTTAGGTTACGTTATATTACGTTATTGATGTATATGATGGTCAAACGGAGACGTAGAAGCCATCTCGCCAGGAATGATGTCAAATATTACCGCCGAGATGTTAGGTTGGGTTAGGTTAGGTTATATTACGTTCTTGATGTATATAAAGATCACACGGAGACGTAGAGGCCAATTCGCCAGGTATGTTGTCAAATATTACCGCCGAGATGATAGGTTGGGTTAGGTTAGGTTATATTTCGTTATTGATGTATATGAAGGTCCCACGGAGACGTAGAGGCCGACTCGCCAGGTATGTGGTCAAATATTACCGCGGAGATGTTAGGTTGGGTTAGGTTACGTTATATTACGTTATTGATGTATATGATGGTCAAACGGAGACGTAGAAGCCATCTCGCCAGGAATGATGTCAAATATTACCGCCGAGATGTTAGGTTGGGTTAGGTTAGGTTATATTACGTTATTGATGTATATAAAGGCCCCACGGGGACATAGAGGCCAACAAGCCAGGAATGTGGTCAAATATTACCGGCGAGATGTTAGGTTGGGTTAGGTAAGATTATATTACGTTATTGATGTATATAAAGGTCCCACGGAGACATAGAGGCCAACAAGCCAGGAATGTGGTCAAATATTACCGGCGAGATGTTAGGTTGGGTTAGGTAAGGTTATATTACTTTGTTGATGTATATAAAGCTCCCACGGGGACGTAGAGGCCAACTCGCCAGGAATGTTTTCAAATATTACCTCCGAGATGTTAGGTTGGGTTAGGTTAGGTTATATTACGTTATAGTTCTCTATGACGGCCCCGCGGAGACGTAGAGTCCAACAAGCCAGGAGTGTGGTCAAATATTACCGCCGAGATGTTATATTGGGTTAGCTTATGTTATATTATGTTATTGATGTATGTAAATATCCCACGGAGACGCAGAGGCCACCTCGCCAGGTATGTTTTCAAATATTACCGCCGAGACGTTAGGTTGGGTTAGGTTAGGTTATATTACGTTATTGATGTATATAAAGGTCCCACGGAGACGGAGAAGCCAACTTGCTAGGAATGTGGTCAAATATTACCGCCGAGATGTTAGGTTGGGTTAGGTTAGGTTATATTACGTTATTGATGTATATAAAGATCCCACGGAGACGTAGAGGCCAACTCGCCAGGAATGATGTCAAATATTACCGCCGCGATGATAGGTTGGGTTAGGTTACGTTATATTACGCTATTGATGTATATAAAGGTCCCACGGAGACGGAGAAGCCAACTCGCCAGGAATGTTGTCAAATATTACCGCCGAGAAGATAGGTTGGGTTAGGTTATGTTATATTACGTTCTTGATGTATATAAAGATCACACGGAGACGTAGAGGCCAACTCGCAAGGTATGTTGTCAAATATTACCGCGGAGATGTTAGGTTGGGTTAGGTTAAGTTATATTACGTTATTGATGTATATAAAGGTCCCACGGAGACGGAGAAGCCAACTCGCCAGGAATGTTGTCAAATATTACCGCCGAGATGTTAGGTTGGGTTAGGTTAGGTTATATTACGTTCTTGAAGTATATAAAGGTCCCACGCAGACGTAGAGGCCAACAAGCCAGGAATGATGTCAAATACTACCGTCGAGATGATAGGTTGGGTTACGTTAGGTAATATTTCGTTATTGACGTATATGAAGGTCAAACGGAGACGTAGAGTCCAATTCGCCAGGTATGTTCTCAAATATTACCGCCGAGATGACAGGTTGGGTTAGGTTAGGTTATATTTCGTTATTGATGTATATGAGGGTACCACGGAGACGTAGAGGCCAACTCGCAAGGTATGTTGTCAAATATTACCGCGGAGATGATAGGTTGGGTTAGGTTAAGTTATATTACGTTATTGATGTATATAAAGGTCCCACGGAGACGGAGAAACCAACTCGCCAGGAATGTTGTCAAATATTACCGCCGAGAAGATAGGTTGGGTTAGGTTAGGTTATATTACGTTATTGATGTATATAAAGATCCCACGGAGACGTAGAGGCCAACTCGCCAGGAATGATGTCAAATATTACCGCCGCGATGATAGGTTGGTTAGGTTACGTTATATTACGTTATTGATGTATATAAATGTCCCACGGAGACGTAGAGGCCAACTCGCCAGGAATGATGTCAAATATTACCGCCGCGATGATAGGTTGGGTTAGGTTACGTTATATTACGTTATTGATGTATATAAATGTCCCACGGAGACGGAGAAGCCAACTCGCCAGGAATGTTGTCAAATATTACCGCCGAGAAGATAGGTTGGGTTAGGTTATGTTATATTACGTTCTTGATGTATATAAAGATCACACGGAGACGTAGAGGCCAATTCGCCAGGTATGTTGTCAAATATTACCGCCGAGATGATAGGTTGGGTTAGGTTCGGTTATATTTCGTTATTGATGTATATGAAGGTCCCACGGAGACGTAGAGGCCAACTCGCAAGGTATGTTGTCAAATATTACCGCGGAGATGTTGGGTTGGGTTAGGTTAAGTTATATTACGTTATTGATGTATATAAAGGTCCCACGGAGACGGAGAAGCCAACTCGACAGGAATGTTGTCAAATATTACCGCCGAGAAGATAGGTTGGGTTAGGTTATGTTATATTACGTTCTTGATGTATATAAAGATCACACGGAGACGTAGAGGCCAATTCGCCAGGTATGTTGTCAAATATTGCCGCCGAGATGATAGGTTGGGTTAGGTTATGTTATATTACGTTCTTGATGTACATAAAGATCACACGGAGACGTAGAGGCCAATTCGCCAGGTATGTTGTCAAATATTACCGCCGAGACGATAGGTTGGGTTAGGTTCGGTTATATTTCGTTACTGATGTATATGAAGGTCCCACGGAGACGTAGAGTCCAACTCGCCGGGAATGATGTCAAATACTACCGCCGCGATGCTAGGTTGGGTTAGGGTAGGTTATATTACGTTATTGATGTATATAAAGGTCCCACGGAGACGTAGATGCCAACTCGCCAGGAATGTTTTCAAATATTACCGCCGAGATGTTAGGTTGGGTTAGGTTAGGTTATATTACGTTATAGTTCTCTATGACGGCCCCACGGAGACGTAGAGTCCAACAAGCCAGGAATGTGGTCATATATTACCGCCGAGATGTTATATTGGGTTAGCTTATGTTATATTATGTTATTGATGTATATAAATATCCCACGGAGACGTAGAGGCCACCTCGCCAGGTATGTTTTCAAATATTACCGCCGAGACGTTAGGTTGGGTTAGGTTAGGTTATATTACGTTATTGATGTATATAAAGGTCCCACGGAGACGGAGAAGCCAACTCACCAGGAATGTGGTCAAATATTACCGCCGGGATGTTAGGTTGGGTTAGGTTAGGTTATATTACGTTATTGATGTATATAAAGATCCCACGGAGACGTAGAGGCCAACTCGCCAGGAATGTTGTCAAATATTACCGCCGCGATGATAGGTTGGGTTAGGTTACGTTATATTACGTTATTGATGTGTATAAAGGTCCCACGGAGACGGAGAATCCAACTCGCCAGGAATGTTGTCAAATCTTACCGCCGAGAAGATAGGTTGGGTTAGGTTATGTTATATTACGTTCTTGATGTATATAAAGATCACACGGAGACGTAGAGGCCAATTCGCCAGGTATGTTGTCAAATATTACCGCCGAGAAGATAGGTTGGGTTAGGTTAGGTTATATTTCGTTATTGATGTATATGAGAGTCCCACGGAGACGTAGAGGCCAACTCGCAAGGTATGTTGTCAAATATTACCGCGGAGATGTTAGGTTGGGTTAGGTTAAGTTATATTACGTTATTGATGTATATAAAGGTCCCACGGAGACGGAGAAGCCAACTCGCCAGGAATGTTGTCAAATATTACCGCCGAGATGTTAGGTTGGGTTAGGTTAGGTTATATTACGTTATTGATGTATATAAAGATCCCACGGAGACGTAGAGGCCAACTCGCCAGGAATGATGTCAAATATTACCGCCGCGATGATAGGTTGGGTTAGGTTACGTTATATTACGCTATTGATGTATATAAAGGTCCCACGGAGACGGAGAAGCCAACTCGCCAGGAATGTTGTCAAATATTACCGCCGAGAAGATAGGTTGGGTTAGGTTATGTTATATTACGTTCTTGATGTATATAAAGATCACACGGAGACGTAGAGGCCAACTCGCAAGGTATGTTGTCAAATATTACCGCGGAGATGTTAGGTTGGGTTAGGTTAAGTTATATTACGTTATTGATGTATATAAAGGTCCCACGGAGACGGAGAAACCAACTCGCCAGGAATGTTGTCAAATATTACCGCCGAGAAGATAGGTTGGGTTAGGTTAGGTTATATTACGTTATTGATGTATATAAAGATCCCACGGAGACGTAGAGGCCAACTCGCCAGGAATGATGTCAAATATTACCGCCGCGATGATAGGTTGGGTTAGGTTACGTTATATTACGTTATTGATGTATATAAAGGTCCCACGGAGACGGAGAAGCCAACTCGCCAGGAATGTTGTCAAATATTACCGCCGAGAAGATAGGTTGGGTTAGGTTATGTTATATTACGTTCTTGATGTATATAAAGATCACACGGAGACGTAGAGGCCAATTCGCCAGGTATGTTGTCAAATATTACCGCCGAGATGATAGGTTGGGTTAGGTTCGGTTATATTTCGTTATTGATGTATATGAAGGTCCCACTTAGACGTAGAGGCCAACTCGCCAGGAATGTTGTCAAATATTACCGCCGAGAAGATAGGTTGGGTTAGGTTAGGTTATATTACGTTATTGATGTATATAAAGATCCCACGGAGACGTAGAGGCCAACTCGCCAGGAATGATGTCAAATATTACCGCCGCGATGATAGGTTGGGTTAGGTTACGTTATATTACGTTATTGATGTATATAAATGTCCCACGGAGACGTAGAGGCCAACTCGCCAGGAATGATGTCAAATATTACCGCCGCGATGATAGGTTGGGTTAGGTTACGTTATATTACGTTATTGATGTATATAAATGTCCCACGGAGACGGAGAAGCCAACTCGCCAGGAATGTTGTCAAATATTACCGCCGAGAAGATAGGTTGGGTTAGGTTATGTTATATTACGTTCTTGATGTATATAAAGATCACACGGAGACGTAGAGTCCAATTCGCCAGGTATGTTGTCAAATATTACCGCCGAGATGATAGGTTGGGTTAGGTTCGGTTATATTTCGTTATTGATGTATATGAAGGTCCCACGGAGACGTAGAGGCCAACTCGCAAGGTATGTTGTCAAATATTACCGCGGAGATGTTAGGTTGGGTTAGGTTAAGTTATATTACGTTATTGATGTATATAAAGGTCCCACGGAGACGGAGAAGCCAACTCGACAGGAATGTTGTCAAATATTACCGCCGAGAAGATAGGTTGGGTTAGGTTATGTTATATTACGTTCTTGATGTATATAAAGATCACACGGAGACGTAGAGGCCAATTCGCCAGGTATGTTGTCAAATATTGCCGCCGAGATGATAGGTTGGGTTAGGTTATGTTATATTACGTTCTTGATGTATATAAAGATCACACGGAGACGTAGAGGCCAATTCGCCAGGTATGTTGTCAAATATTACCGCCGAGACGATAGGTTGGGTTAGGTTCGGTTATATTTCGTTACTGATGTATATGAAGGTCCCACGGAGACGTAGAGTCCAACTCGCCGGGAATGATGTCAAATACTACCGCCGCGATGCTAGGTTGGGTTAGGGTAGGTTATATTACGTTATTGATGTATATAAAGGTCCCACGGAGACGTAGATGCCAACTCGGCAGGAATGTTTTCAAATATTACCGCCGAGATGTTAGGTTGGGTTAGGTTAGGTTATATTACGTTATAGTTCTCTATGACGGCCCCACGGAGACGTAGAGTCCAACAAGCCAGGAATGTGGTCATATATTACCGCCGAGATGTTATATTGGGTTAGCTTATGTTATATTATGTTATTGATGTATATAAATATCCCACGGAGACGTAGAGGCCACCTCGCCAGGTATGTTTTCAAATATTACCGCCGAGACGTTAGGTTGGGTTAGGTTAGGTTATATTACGTTATTGATGTATATAAAGGTCCCACGGAGACGGAGAAGCCAACTCACCAGGAATGTGGTCAAATATTACCGCCGGGATGTTAGGTTGGGTTAGGTTAGGTTATATTACGTTATTGATGTATATAAAGATCCCACGGAGACGTAGAGGCCAACTCGCCAGGAATGTTGTCAAATATTACCGCCGCGATGATAGGTTGGGTTAGGTTACGTTATATTACGTTATTGATGTGTATAAAGGTCCCACGGAGACGGAGAATCCAACTCGCCAGGAATGTTGTCAAATCTTACCGCCGAGAAGATAGGTTGGGTTAGGTTATGTTATATTACGTTCTTGATGTATATAAAGATCACACGGAGACGTAGAGGCCAATTCGCCAGGTATGTTGTCAAATATTACCGCCGAGAAGATAGGTTGGGTTAGGTTAGGTTATATTTCGTTATTGATGTATATGAGAGTCCCACGGAGACGTAGAGGCCAACTCGCAAGGTATGTTGTCAAATATTACCGCGGAGATGTTAGGTTGGGTTAGGTTAAGTTATATTACGTTATTGATGTATATAAAGGTCCCACGGAGACGGAGAAGCCAACTCGCCAGGAATGTTGTCAAATATTACCGCCGAGATGTTAGGTTGGGTTAGGTTAGGTTATATTACGTTATTGATGTATATAAAGATCCCACGGAGACGTAGAGGCCAACTCGCCAGGAATGATGTCAAATATTACCGCCGCGATGATAGGTTGGGTTAGGTTACGTTATATTACGCTATTGATGTATATAAAGGTCCCACGGAGACGGAGAAGCCAACTCGCCAGGAATGTTGTCAAATATTACCGCCGAGAAGATAGGTTGGGTTAGGTTATGTTATATTACGTTCTTGATGTATATAAAGATCACACGGAGACGTAGAGGCCAACTCGCAAGGTATGTTGTCAAATATTACCGCGGAGATGTTAGGTTGGGTTAGGTTAAGTTATATTACGTTATTGATGTATATAAATGTCCCACGGAGACGTAGAGGCCAACTCGCCAGGAATGATGTCAAATATTACCGCCGCGATGATAGGTTGGGTTAGGTTACGTTATATTACGTTATTGATGTATATAAATGTCCCACGGAGACGGAGAAGCCAACTCGCCAGGAATGTTGTCAAATATTACCGCCGAGAAGATAGGTTGGGTTAGGTTATGTTATATTACGTTCTTGATGTATATAAAGATCACACGGAGACGTAGAGGCCAATTCGCCAGGTATGTTGTCAAATATTACCGCCGAGATGATAGGTTGGGTTAGGTTCGGTTATATTTCGTTATTGATGTATATGAAGGTCCCACGGAGACGTAGAGGCCAACTCGCAAGGTATGTTGTCAAATATTACCGCGGAGATGTTAGGTTGGGTTAGGTTAAGTTATATTACGTTATTGATGTATATAAAGGTCCCACGGAGACGGAGAAGCCAACTCGACAGGAATGTTGTCAAATATTACCGCCGAGAAGATAGGTTGGGTTAGGTTATGTTATATTACGTTCTTGATGTATATAAAGATCACACGGAGACGTAGAGGCCAATTCGCCAGGTATGTTGTCAAATATTGCCGCCGAGATGATAGGTTGGGTTAGGTTATGTTATATTACGTTCTTGATGTATATAAAGATCACACGGAGACGTAGAGGCCAATTCGCCAGGTATGTTGTCAAATATTACCGCCGAGACGATAGGTTGGGTTAGGTTCGGTTATATTTCGTTACTGATGTATATGAAGGTCCCACGGAGACGTAGAGTCCAACTCGCCGGGAATGATGTCAAATACTACCGCCGCGATGCTAGGTTGGGTAGGGTAGGTTATATTACGTTATTGATGTATATAAAGGTCCCACGGAGACGTAGATGCCAACTCGCCAGGAATGTTTTCAAATATTACCGCCGAGATGTTAGGTTGGGTTAGGTTAGGTTATATTACGTTATAGTTCTCTATGACGGCCCCACGGAGACGTAGAGTCCAACAAGCCAGGAATGTGGTCATATATTACCGCCGAGATGTTATATTGGGTTAGCTTATGTTATATTATGTTATTGATGTATATAAATATCCCACGGAGACGTAGAGGCCACCTCGCCAGGTATGTTTTCAAATATTACCGCCGAGACGTTAGGTTGGGTTAGGTTAGGTTATATTACGTTATTGATGTATATAAAGGTCCCACGGAGACGGAGAAGCCAACTCACCAGGAATGTGGTCAAATATTACCGCCGGGATGTTAGGTTGGGTTAGGTTAGGTTATATTACGTTATTGATGTATATAAAGATCCCACGGAGACGTAGAGGCCAACTCGCCAGGAATGTTGTCAAATATTACCGCCGCGATGATAGGTTGGGTTAGGTTACGTTATATTACGTTATTGATGTGTATAAAGGTCCCACGGAGACGGAGAATCCAACTCGCCAGGAATGTTGTCAAATCTTACCGCCGAGAAGATAGGTTGGGTTAGGTTATGTTATATTACGTTCTTGATGTATATAAAGGTCCCACGGAGACGGAGAAGCCAACTCGCCAGGAATGTTGTCAAATATTACCGCCGAGAAGATAGGTTGGGTTAGGTTATGTTATATTACGTTCTTGATGTATATAAAGATCACACGGAGACGTAGAGGCCAACTCGCAAGGTATGTTGTCAAATATTACCGCGGAGATGTTAGGTTGGGTTAGGTTAAGTTATATTACGTTATTGATGTATATAAAGGTCCCACGGAGACGGAGAAGCCAACTCGCCAGGAATGTTGTCAAATATTACCGCCGAGATGTTAGGTTGGGTTAGGTTAGGTTATATTACGTTCTTGAAGTATATAAAGGTCCCACGCAGACGTAGAGGCCAACAAGCCAGGAATGATGTCAAACACTACCGTCGAGATGATAGGTTGGGTTACGTTAGGTAATATTTCGTTATTGATGTATATGAAGGTCAAACGGAGACGTAGAGGCCAATTCGCCAGGTATGTTCTCAAATATTACCGCCGAGATGACAGGTTGGGTTAGGTTAGGTCATATTTCGTTATTGATGTATATGAGGGTACCACGGAGACGTAGAGGCCAACTCGCAAGGTATGTTGTCAAATATTACCGCGGAGATGTTAGGTTGGGTTAGGTTAAGTTATATTACGTTATTGATGTATATAAAGGTCCCACGGAGACGGAGAAACCAACTCGCCAGGAATGTTGTCAAATATTACCGCCGAGAAGATAGGTTGGGTTAGGTTAGGTTATATTACGTTATTGATGTATATAAAGATCCCACGGAGACGTAGAGGCCAACTCGCCAGGAATGATGTCAAATATTACCGCCGCGATGATAGGTTGGGTTAGGTTACGTTATATTACGTTATTGATGTATATAAAGGTCCCACGGAGACGGAGAAGCCAACTCGCCAGGAATGTTGTCAAATATTACCGCCGAGAAGATAGGTTGGGTTAGGTTATGTTATATTACGTTCTTGATGTATATAAAGATCACACGGAGACGTAGAGGCCAATTCGCCAGGTATGTTGTCAAATATTACCGCCGAGATGATAGGTTGGGTTAGGTTTGGTTATATTTCGTTATTGATGTATATGAAGGTCCCACGGAGACGTAGAGGCCAACTCGCAAGGTATGTTGTCAAATATTACCGCGGAGATGTTAGGTTGGGTTAGGTTAAGTTATATTACGTTATTGATGTATATAAAGGTCCCACGGAGACGGAGAAGCCAACTCGACAGGAATGTTGTCAAATATTACAGCCGAGAAGATAGGTTGGGTTAGGTTATGTTATATTACGTTCTTGATGTATATAAAGATCACACGGAGACGTAGAGGCCAATTCGCCAGGTATGTTGTCAAATATTACCGCCGAGATGATAGGTTGGGTTAGGTTATGTTATATTACGTTCTTGATGTATATAAAGATCACACGGAGACGTAGAGGCCAATTCGCCAGGTATGTTGTCAAATATTACCGCCGAGACGATAGGTTGGGTTAGGTTCGGTTATATTTCGTTATTGATGTATATGAAGGTCCCACGGAGACGTAGAGTCCAACTCGCCAGGAATGATGTCAAATACTACCGCCGCGATGCTAGGTTGGGTTAGGGTAGGTTATATTACGTTATTGATGTATATAAAGGTCCCACGGAGACGTAGATGCCAACTCGCCAGGAATGTTTTCAAATATTACCGCCGAGATGTTAGGTTGGGTTAGGTTAGGTTATATTACGTTATAGTTCTCTATGACGGCCCCACGGAGACGTAGAGTCCAACAAGCCAGGAATGTGGTCATATATTACCGCCGAGATGTTATATTGGGTTAGCTTATGTTATATTATGTTATTGATGTATATAAATATCCCACGGAGACGTAGAGGCCACCTCGCCAGGAATGTTTTCAAATATTACCGCCGAGACGTTAGGTTGGGTTAGGTGAGGTTATATTACGTTATTGATGTATATAAAGGTCCCACGGAGACGGAGAAGCCAACTCACCAGGAATGTGGTCAAATATTACCGCCGGGATGTTAGGTTGGGTTAGGTTAGGTTATATTACGTTATTGATGTATATAAAGATCCCACGGAGACGTAGAGGCCAACTCGCCAGGAATGTTGTCAAATATTACCGCCGCGATGATAGGTTTGGGTTAGGTTACGTTATATTACGTTATTGATGTGTATAAAGGTCCCACGGAGACGGAGAATCCAACTCGCCAGGAATGTTGTCAAATCTTACCGCCGAGAAGATAGGTTGGGTTAGGTTATGTTATATTACGTTCTTGATGTATATAAAGATCACACGGAGACGTAGAGGCCAATTCGCCAGGTATGTTGTCAAATATTGCCGCCGAGATGATAGGTTGGGTTAGGTTATGTTATATTACGTTCTTGATGTATATAAAGATCACACGGAGACGTAGAGGCCAATTCGCCAGGTATGTTGTCAAATATTACCGCCGAGACGATAGGTTGGGTTAGGTTCGGTTATATTTCGTTACTGATGTATATGAAGGTCCCACGGAGACGTAGAGTCCAACTCGCCGGGAATGATGTCAAATACTACCGCCGCGATGCTAGGTTGGGTTAGGGTAGGTTATATTACGTTATTGATGTATATAAAGGTCCCACGGAGACGTAGATGCCAACTCGCCAGGAATGTTTTCAAATATTACCGCCGAGATGTTAGGTTGGGTTAGGTTAGGTTATATTACGTTATAGTTCTCTATGACGGCCCCACGGAGACGTAGAGTCCAACAAGCCAGGAATGTGGTCATATATTACCGCCGAGATGTTATATTGGGTTAGCTTATGTTATATTATGTTATTGATGTATATAAATATCCCACGGAGACGTAGAGGCCACCTCGCCAGGTATGTTTTCAAATATTACCGCCGAGACGTTAGGTTGGGTTAGGTTAGGTTATATTACGTTATTGATGTATATAAAGGTCCCACGGAGACGGAGAAGCCAACTCACCAGGAATGTGGTCAAATATTACCGCCGGGATGTTAGGTTGGGTTAGGTTAGGTTATATTACGTTATTGATGTATATAAAGATCCCACGGAGACGTAGAGGCCAACTCGCCAGGAATGTTGTCAAATATTACCGCCGCGATGATAGGTTGGGTTAGGTTACGTTATATTACGTTATTGATGTGTATAAAGGTCCCACGGAGACGGAGAATCCAACTCGCCAGGAATGTTGTCAAATCTTACCGCCGAGAAGATAGGTTGGGTTAGGTTATGTTATATTACGTTCTTGATGTATATAAAGATCACACGGAGACGTAGAGGCCAATTCGCCAGGTATGTTGTCAAATATTACCGCCGAGAAGATAGGTTGGGTTAGGTTAGGTTATATTTCGTTATTGATGTATATGAGAGTCCCACGGAGACGTAGAGGCCAACTCGCAAGGTATGTTGTCAAATATTACCGCGGAGATGTTAGGTTGGGTTAGGTTAAGTTATATTACGTTATTGATGTATATAAAGGTCCCACGGAGACGGAGAAGCCAACTCGCCAGGAATGTTGTCAAATATTACCGCCGAGATGTTAGGTTGGGTTAGGTTAGGTTATATTACGTTATTGATGTATATAAAGATCCCACGGAGACGTAGAGACCAACTCGCCAGGAATGATGTCAAATATTACCGCCGCGATGATAGGTTGGGTTAGGTTACGTTATATTACGCTATTGATGTATATAAAGGTCCCACGGAGACGGAGAAGCCAACTCGCCAGGAATGTTGTCAAATATTACCGCCGAGAAGATAGGTTGGGTTAGGTTATGTTATATTACGTTCTTGATGTATATAAAGATCACACGGAGACGTAGAGGCCAACTCACAAGGTATGTTGTCAAATATTACCGCGGAGATGTTAGGTTGGGTTAGGTTAAGTTATATTACGTTATTGATGTATATAAAGGTCCCACGGAGACGGAGAAGCCAACTCGCCAGGAATGTTGTCAAATATTACCGCCGAGATGTTAGGTTGGGTTAGGTTAGGTTATATTACGTTCTTGAAGTATATAAAGGTCCCACGCAGACGTAGAGGCCAACAAGCCAGGAATGATGTCAAATACTACCGTCGAGATGATAGGTTGGGTTACGTTAGGTAATATTTCGTTATTGATGTATATGAAGGTCAAACGGAGACGTAGAGGCCAATTCGCCAGGTATGTTCTCAAATATTACCGCCGAGATGACAGGTTGGGTTAGGTTAGGTCATATTTCGTTATTGATGTATATGAGGGTACCACGGAGACGTAGAGGCCAACTCGCAAGGTATGTTGTCAAATATTACCGCGGAGATGTTAGGTTGGGTTAGGTTAAGTTATATTACGTTATTGATAGATATAAAGGTCCCACGGAGACGGAGAAACCAACTCGCCAGGAATGTTGTCAAATATTACCGCCGAGAAGATAGGTTGGGTTAGGTTAGGTTATATTACGTTATTGATGTATATAAAGATCCCACGGAGACGTAGAGGCCAACTCGCCAGGAATGATGTCAAATATTACCGCCGCGATGATAGGTTGGGTTAGGTTACGTTATATTACGTTATTGATGTATATAAAGGTCCCACGGAGACGGAGAAGCCAACTCGCCAGGAATGTTGTCAAATATTACCGCCGAGAAGATAGGTTGGGTTAGGTTATGTTATATTACGTTCTTGATGTATATAAAGATCACACGGAGACGTAGAGGCCAATTCGCCAGGTATGTTGTCAAATATTACCGCCGAGATGATAGGTTGGGTTAGGTTCGGTTATATTTCGTTATTGATGTATATGAAGGTCCCACGGAGACGTAGAGGCCAACTCGCAAGGTATGTTGTCAAATATTACCGCGGAGATGTTAGGTTGGGTTAGGTTAAGTTATATTACGTTATTGATGTATATAAAGGTCCCACGGAGACGGAGAAGCCAACTCGACAGGAATGTTGTCAAATATTACAGCCGAGAAGATAGGTTGGGTTAGGTTATGTTATATTACGTTCTTGATGTATATAAAGATCACACGGAGACGTAGAGGCCAATTCGCCAGGTATGTTGTCAAATATTACCGCCGAGATGATAGGTTGGGTTAGGTTATGTTATATTACGTTCTTGATGTATATAAAGATCACACGGAGACGTAGAGGCCAATTCGCCAGGTATGTTGTCAAATATTACCGCCGAGACGATAGGTTGGGTTAGGTTCGGTTATATTTCGTTATTGATGTATATGAAGGTCCCACGGAGACGTAGAGTCCAACTCGCCAGGAATGATGTCAAATACTACCGCCGCGATGCTAGGTTGGGTTAGGGTAGGTTATATTACGTTATTGATGTATATAAAGGTCCCACGGAGACGTAGATGCCAACTCGCCAGGAATGTTTTCAAATATTACCGCCGAGATGTTAGGTTGGGTTAGGTTAGGTTATATTACGTTATAGTTCTCTATGACGGCCCCACGGAGACGTAGAGTCCAACAAGCCAGGAATGTGGTCATATATTACCGCCGAGATGTTATATTGGGTTAGCTTATGTTATATTATGTTATTGATGTATATAAATATCCCACGGAGACGTAGAGGCCACCTCGCCAGGAATGTTTTCAAATATTACCGCCGAGACGTTAGGTTGGGTTAGGTGAGGTTATATTACGTTATTGATGTATATAAAGGTCCCACGGAGACGGAGAAGCCAACTCACCAGGAATGTGGTCAAATATTACCGCCGGGATGTTAGGTTGGGTTAGGTTAGGTTATATTACGTTATTGATGTATATAAAGATCCCACGGAGACGTAGAGGCCAACTCGCCAGGAATGTTGTCAAATATTACCGCCGCGATGATAGGTTTGGGTTAGGTTACGTTATATTACGTTATTGATGTGTATAAAGGTCCCACGGAGACGGAGAATCCAACTCGCCAGGAATGTTGTCAAATCTTACCGCCGAGAAGATAGGTTGGGTTAGGTTATGTTATATTACGTTCTTGATGTATATAAAGATCACACGGAGACGTAGAGGCCAATTCGCCAGGTATGTTGTCAAATATTACCGCCGAGAAGATAGGTTGGGTTAGGTTAGGTTATATTTCGTTATTGATGTATATAAGGGTCCCACGGAGACGGAGAAGCCAACTCGCCAGGAATGTTGTCAAATATTACCGCCGAGAAGATAGGTTGGGTTAGGTTATGTTATATTACGTTCTTGATGTGTATAAAGATCACACGGAGACGTAGAGGCCAATTCGCCAGGTATGTTCTCAAATATTACCGCCGAGATGATAGGTTGGGTTAGGTTAGGTTATATTTCGTTATTGATGTATATGAGAGTCCCACGGAGACGTAGAGGCCAACTCGCAAGGTATGTTGTCAAATATTACCGCGGAGATGTTAGGTTGGGTTAGGTTAAGTTATATTACGTTATTGATGTATATAAAGGTCCCACGGAGACGGAGAAGCCAACTCGCCAGGAATGTTGTCAAATATTACCGCCGAGAAGATAGGTTGGGTTAGGTTAGGTTATATTACGTTATTGATGTATATAAAGGTCCCACGGAGACGAAGAAGCCAACTCGCTAGGAATGTGGTCAAATATTACCGCCGAGATGTTAGGTTGGGTTAGGTTAGGTTATATTACGTTATTGATGTATATAAAGATCCCACGGAGACGTAGAGGCCAACTCGCCAGGAATGATGTCAAATATTACCGCCGCGATGATAGGTTGGGTTAGGATACGTTTTATTACGTTATTGATGTATATACAGGTCCCACGGAGACGGAGAAGCCAACTCGCCAGGAATGTTGTCAAATATTACCGCCGAGAAGATAGGTTGGGTTAGGTTATGTTATATTACGTTCTTGATGTATATAAAGATCACACGGAGACGTAGAGGCCAATTCGCCAGGTATGTTGTCAAATATTACCGCCGAGATGATAGGTTGGGTTAGGTTAGGTTATATTTCGTTATTGATGTATATGAAGGTCCCACGGAGACGTAGAGGCCGACTCGCCAGGTATGTGGTCAAATATTACCGCGGAGATGTTAGGTTGGGTTAGGTTACGTTATATTACGTTATTGATGTATATGATGGTCAAACGGAGACGTAGAAGCCATCTCGCCAGGAATGATGTCAAATATTACCGCCGAGATGTTAGGTTGGGTTAGGTGAGGTTATATTACGTTATTGATGTATATAAAGGTCCCACGGAGACGGAGAAGCCAACTCGCCAGGAATGTTGTCAAATATTACCGCCGAGATGTTAGGTTGGGTTAGGTTAGGTTATATTACGTTATTGATGTATATAAAGGTCCCACGCAGACGTAGAGGCCAACAAGCCAGGAATGTTGTCAAATAC
Organism: Xylocopa violacea; assembly: GCA_963969225.1. Lineage (NCBI taxonomy): Eukaryota > Metazoa > Arthropoda > Insecta > Hymenoptera > Apidae > Xylocopa > Xylocopa violacea. Next base: position 557,138 of record CAXAJV010000309.1, on the reverse strand, counting down.
TACCGTCGAGATGATAGGTTGGGTTACGTTAGGTAATATTTCGTTATTGATGTATATGAAGGTCAAACGGAGACGTAGAGGCCAATTCGCCAGGTATGTTGTCAAATATTACCGCCGAGATGATGGGTTGGGTTAGGTTAGGTTATATTTCGTTATTGATGTATATGAGGGTCCCACGGAGACGTAGAGGCCAACTCGCAAGGTATGTTGTCAAATATTACCGCGGAGATGTTAGGTTGGGTTAGGTTAAGTTATATTACGTTATTGATGTATATAAAGGTCCCACGGAGACGTAGAGGCCAACTCGCCAGGAATGTTGTCAAATATTACCGCCGCGATGATAGGTTGGGTTAGGTTACGTTATATTACGTTATTGATGTGTATAAAGGTCCCACGGAGACGGAGAATCCAACTCGCCAGGAATGTTGTCAAATCTTACCGCCGAGAAGATAGGTTGGGTTAGGTTATGTTATATTACGTTCTTGATGTATATAAAGATCACACGGAGACGTAGAGGCCAATTCGCCAGGTATGTTGTCAAATATTACCGCAGAGATGATAGGTTGGGTTAGGTTAGGTTATATTTCGTTATTGATGTATATGAAGGTCCCACGGAGACGTAGAGGCCGACTCGCCAGGTATGTGGTCAAATATTACCGCGGAGATGTTAGGTTGGGTTAGGTTACGTTATATTACGTTATTGATGTATATGATGGTCAAACGGAGACGTAGAAGCCATCTCGCCAGGAATGATGTCAAATATTACCGCCGAGATGTTAGGTTGGGTTAGGTTAGGTTATATTACGTTCTTGATGTATATAAAGATCACACGGAGACGTAGAGGCCAATTCGCCAGGTATGTTGTCAAATATTACCGCCGAGATGATAGGTTGGGTTAGGTTAGGTTATATTTCGTTATTGATGTATATGAAGGTCCCACGGAGACGTAGAGGCCGACTCGCCAGGTATGTGGTCAAATATTACCGCGGAGATGTTAGGTTGGGTTAGGTTACGTTATATTACGTTATTGATGTATATGATGGTCAAACGGAGACGTAGAAGCCATCTCGCCAGGAATGATGTCAAATATTACCGCCGAGATGTTAGGTTGGGTTAGGTTAGGTTATATTACGTTATTGATGTATATAAAGGTCCCACGGGGACATAGAGGCCAACAAGCCAGGAATGTGGTCAAATATTACCGGCGAGATGTTAGGTTGGGTTAGGTAAGATTATATTACGTTATTGATGTATATAAAGGTCCCACGGAGACGTAGAGGCCAACTCGCCAGGTATGTGGTCAAATATTACCGCGGAGATGTTAGGTTGGGTTAGGTTACGTTATATTACGTTATTGATGTATATGATGGTCAAACGGAGACGTAGAAGCCATCTCGCCAGGAATGATGTCAAATATTACCGCCGAGATGTTAGGTTGGGTTAGGTGAGGTTACATTACGTTATTGATGTATATAAAGGTCCCACGGAGACATAGAGGCCAACAAGCCAGGAATGTGGTCAAATATTACCGGCGAGATGTTAGGTTGGGTTAGGTAAGGTTATATTACTTTGTTGATGTATATAAAGCTCCCACGGGGACGTAGAGGCCAACTCGCCAGGAATGTTTTCAAATATTACCTCCGAGATGTTAGGTTGGGTTAGGTTAGGTTATATTACGTTATAGTTCTCTATGACGGCCCCGCGGAGACGTAGAGTCCAACAAGCCAGGAGTGTGGTCAAATATTACCGCCGAGATGTTATATTGGGTTAGCTTATGTTATATTATGTTATTGATGTATGTAAATATCCCACGGAGACGCAGAGGCCACCTCGCCAGGTATGTTTTCAAATATTACCGCCGAGACGTTAGGTTGGGTTAGGTTAGGTTATATTACGTTATTGATGTATATAAAGGTCCCACGGAGACGGAGAAGCCAACTTGCTAGGAATGTGGTCAAATATTACCGCCGAGATGTTAGGTTGGGTTAGGTTAGGTTATATTACGTTATTGATGTATATAAAGATCCCACGGAGACGTAGAGGCCAACTCGCCAGGAATGATGTCAAATATTACCGCCGCGATGATAGGTTGGGTTAGGTTACGTTATATTACGCTATTGATGTATATAAAGGTCCCACGGAGACGGAGAAGCCAACTCGCCAGGAATGTTGTCAAATATTACCGCCGAGAAGATAGGTTGGGTTAGGTTATGTTATATTACGTTCTTGATGTATATAAAGATCACACGGAGACGTAGAGGCCAACTCGCAAGGTATGTTGTCAAATATTACCGCGGAGATGTTAGGTTGGGTTAGGTTAAGTTATATTACGTTATTGATGTATATAAAGGTCCCACGGAGACGGAGAAGCCAACTCGCCAGGAATGTTGTCAAATATTACCGCCGAGATGTTAGGTTGGGTTAGGTTAGGTTATATTACGTTCTTGAAGTATATAAAGGTCCCACGCAGACGTAGAGGCCAACAAGCCAGGAATGATGTCAAATACTACCGTCGAGATGATAGGTTGGGTTACGTTAGGTAATATTTCGTTATTGACGTATATGAAGGTCAAACGGAGACGTAGAGTCCAATTCGCCAGGTATGTTCTCAAATATTACCGCCGAGATGACAGGTTGGGTTAGGTTAGGTTATATTTCGTTATTGATGTATATGAGGGTACCACGGAGACGTAGAGGCCAACTCGCAAGGTATGTTGTCAAATATTACCGCGGAGATGATAGGTTGGGTTAGGTTAAGTTATATTACGTTATTGATGTATATAAAGGTCCCACGGAGACGGAGAAACCAACTCGCCAGGAATGTTGTCAAATATTACCGCCGAGAAGATAGGTTGCGTTAGGTTAGGTTATATTACGTTATTGATGTATATAAAGATCCCACGGAGACGTAGAGGCCAACTCGCCAGGAATGATGTCAAATATTACCGCCGCGATGATAGGTTGGGTTAGGTTACGTTATATTACGTTATTGATGTATATAAATGTCCCACGGAGACGTAGAGGCCAACTCGCCAGGAATGATGTCAAATATTACCGCCGCGATGATAGGTTGGGTTAGGTTACGTTATATTACGTTATTGATGTATATAAATGTCCCACGGAGACGGAGAAGCCAACTCGCCAGGAATGTTGTCAAATATTACCGCCGAGAAGATAGGTTGGGTTAGGTTATGTTATATTACGTTCTTGATGTATATAAAGATCACACGGAGACGTAGAGGCCAATTCGCCAGGTATGTTGTCAAATATTACCGCCGAGATGATAGGTTGGGTTAGGTTCGGTTATATTTCGTTATTGATGTATATGAAGGTCCCACGGAGACGTAGAGGCCAACTCGCAAGGTATGTTGTCAAATATTACCGCGGAGATGTTAGGTTGGGTTAGGTTAAGTTATATTACGTTATTGATGTATATAAAGGTCCCACGGAGACGGAGAAGCCAACTCGACAGGAATGTTGTCAAATATTACCGCCGAGAAGATAGGTTGGGTTAGGTTATGTTATATTACGTTCTTGATGTATATAAAGATCACACGGAGACGTAGAGGCCAATTCGCCAGGTATGTTGTCAAATATTGCCGCCGAGATGATAGGTTGGGTTAGGTTATGTTATATTACGTTCTTGATGTATATAAAGATCACACGGAGACGTAGAGGCCAATTCGCCAGGTATGTTGTCAAATATTACCGCCGAGACGATAGGTTGTGTTAGGTTCGGTTATATTTCGTTACTGATGTATATGAAGGTCCCACGGAGACGTAGAGTCCAACTCGCCGGGAATGATGTCAAATACTACCGCCGCGATGCTAGGTTGGGTTAGGGTAGGTTATATTACGTTCTTGATGTATATAAAGGTCCCACGGAGACGTAGATGCCAACTCGCCAGGAATGTTTTCAAATATTACCGCCGAGATGTTAGGTTGGGTTAGGTTAGGTTATATTACGTTATAGTTCTCTATGACGGCCCCACGGAGACGTAGAGTCCAACAAGCCAGGAATGTGGTCATATATTACCGCCGAGATGTTATATTGGGTTAGCTTATGTTATATTATGTTATTGATGTATATAAATATCCCACGGAGACGTAGAGGCCACCTCGCCAGGTATGTTTTCAAATATTACCGCCGAGACGTTAGGTTGGGTTAGGTTAGGTTATATTACGTTATTGATGTATATAAAGGTCCCACGGAGACGGAGAAGCCAACTCACCAGGAATGTGGTCAAATATTACCGCCGGGATGTTAGGTTGGGTTAGGTTAGGTTATATTACGTTATTGATGTATATAAAGATCCCACGGAGACGTAGAGGCCAACTCGCCAGGAATGTTGTCAAATATTACCGCCGCGATGATAGGTTGGGTTAGGTTACGTTATATTACGTTATTGATGTGTATAAAGGTCCCACGGAGACGGAGAATCCAACTCGCCAGGAATGTTGTCAAATCTTACCGCCGAGAAGATAGGTTGGGTTAGGTTATGTTATATTACGTTCTTGATGTATATAAAGATCACACGGAGACGTAGAGGCCAATTCGCCAGGTATGTTGTCAAATATTACCGCCGAGAAGATAGGTTGGGTTAGGTTAGGTTATATTTCGTTATTGATGTATATAAAGGTCCCACGGAGACGGAGAAGCCAACTCGCCAGGAATGTTGTCAAATATTACCGCCGAGAAGATAGGTTGGGTTAGCTTATGTTATATTACGTTCTTGATGTGTATAAAGATCACACGGAGACGTAGAGGCCAATTCGCCAGGTATGTTCTCAAATATTACCGCCGAGATGATAGGTTGGGTTAGGTTAGGTTATATTTCGTTATTGATGTATATGAGAGTCCCACGGAGACGTAGAGGCCAACTCGCAAGGTATGTTGTCAAATATTACCGCGGAGATGTTAGGTTGGGTTAGGTTAAGTTATATTACGTTATTGATGTATATAAAGGTCCCACGGAGACGGAGAAGCCAACTCGCCAGGAATGTTGTCAAATATTACCGCCGAGATGTTAGGTTGGGTTAGGTTAGGTTATATTACGTTATTGATGTATATAAAGATCCCACGGAGACGTAGAGGCCAACTCGCCAGGAATGATGTCAAATATTACCGCCGCGATGATAGGTTGGGTTAGGTTACGTTATATTACGCTATTGATGTATATAAAGGTCCCACGGAGACGGAGAAGCCAACTCGCCAGGAATGTTGTCAAATATTACCGCCGAGAAGATAGGTTGGGTTAGGTTATGTTATATTACGTTCTTGATGTATATAAAGATCACACGGAGACGTAGAGGCCAACTCGCAAGGTATGTTGTCAAATATTACCGCGGAGATGTTAGGTTGGGTTAGGTTAAGTTATATTACGTTATTGATGTATATAAAGGTCCCACGGAGACGGAGAAGCCAACTCGCCAGGAATGTTGTCAAATATTACCGCCGAGATGTTAGGTTGGGTTAGGTTAGGTTATATTACGTTCTTGAAGTATATAAAGGTCCCACGCAGACGTAGAGGCCAACAAGCCAGGAATGATGTCAAATACTACCGTCGAGATGATAGGTTGGGTTACGTTAGGTAATATTTCGTTATTGATGTATATGAAGGTCAAACGGAGACGTAGAGGCCAATTCGCCAGGTATGTTCTCAAATATTACCGCCGAGATGACAGGTTGGGTTAGGTTAGGTCATATTTCGTTATTGATGTATATGAGGGTACCACGGAGACGTAGAGGCCAACTCGCAAGGTATGTTGTCAAATATTACCGCGGAGATGTTAGGTTGGGTTAGGTTAAGTTATATTACGTTATTGATGTATATAAAGGTCCCACGGAGACGGAGAAACCAACTCGCCAGGAATGTTGTCAAATATTACCGCCGAGAAGATAGGTTGGGTTAGGTTAGGTTATATTACGTTATTGATGTATATAAAGATCCCACGGAGACGTAGAGGCCAACTCGCCAGGAATGATGTCAAATATTACCGCCGCGATGATAGGTTGGGTTAGGTTACGTTATATTACGTTATTGATGTATATAAAGGTCCCACGGAGACGGAGAAGCCAACTCGCCAGGAATGTTGTCAAATATTACCGCCGAGAAGATAGGTTGGGTTAGGTTATGTTATATTACGTTCTTGATGTATATAAAGATCACACGGAGACGTAGAGGCCAATTCGCCAGGTATGTTGTCAAATATTACCGCCGAGATGATAGGTTGGGTTAGGTTCGGTTATATTTCGTTATTGATGTATATGAAGGTCCCACGGAGACGTAGAGGCCAACTCGCAAGGTATGTTGTCAAATATTACCGCGTAGATGTTAGGTTGGGTTAGGTTAAGTTATATTACGTTATTGATGTATATAAAGGTCCCACGGAGACGGAGAAGCCAACTCGACAGGAATGTTGTCAAATATTACAGCCGAGAAGATAGGTTGGGTTAGGTTATGTTATATTACGTTCTTGATGTATATAAAGATCACACGGAGACGTAGAGGCCAATTCGCCAGGTATGTTGTCAAATATTACCGCCGAGATGATAGGTTGGGTTAGGTTATGTTATATTACGTTCTTGATGTATATAAAGATCACACGGAGACGTAGAGGCCAATTCGCCAGGTATGTTGTCAAATATTACCGCCGAGACGATAGGTTGGGTTAGGTTCGGTTATATTTCGTTATTGATGTATATGAAGGTCCCACGGAGACGTAGAGTCCAACTCGCCAGGAATGATGTCAAATACTACCGCCGCGATGCTAGGTTGGGTTAGGGTAGGTTATATTACGTTATTGATGTATATAAAGGTCCCACGGAGACGTAGATGCCAACTCGCCAGGAATGTTTTCAAATATTACCGCCGAGATGTTAGGTTGGGTTAGGTTAGGTTATATTACGTTATAGTTCTCTATGACGGCCCCACGGAGACGTAGAGTCCAACAAGCCAGGAATGTGGTCATATATTACCGCCGAGATGTTATATTGGGTTAGCTTATGTTATATTATGTTATTGATGTATATAAATATCCCACGGAGACGTAGAGGCCACCTCGCCAGGAATGTTTTCAAATATTACCGCCGAGACGTTAGGTTGGGTTAGGTGAGGTTATATTACGTTATTGATGTATATAAAGGTCCCACGGAGACGGAGAAGCCAACTCACCAGGAATGTGGTCAAATATTACCGCCGGGATGTTAGGTTGGGTTAGGTTAGGTTATATTACGTTATTGATGTATATAAAGATCCCACGGAGACGTAGAGGCCAACTCGCCAGGAATGTTGTCAAATATTACCGCCGCGATGATAGGTTGGGTTAGGTTACGTTATATTACGTTATTGATGTGTATAAAGGTCCCACGGAGACGGAGAATCCAACTCGCCAGGAATGTTGTCAAATCTTACCGCCGAGAAGATAGGTTGGGTTAGGTTATGTTATATTACGTTCTTGATGTATATAAAGATCACACGGAGACGTAGAGGCCAATTCGCCAGGTATGTTGTCAAATATTACCGCCGAGATGATAGGTTGGGTTAGGTTCGGTTATATTTCGTTATTGATGTATATGAAGGTCCCACGCAGACGTAGAGGCCAACAAGCCAGGAATGATGTCAAATACTACCGTCGAGATGATAGGTTGGGTTACGTTAGGTAATATTTCGTTATTGATGTATATGAAGGTCAAACGGAGACGTAGAGGCCAATTCGCCAGGTATGTTCTCAAATATTACCGCCGAGATGACAGGTTGGGTTAGGTTAGGTCATATTTCGTTATTGATGTATATGAGGGTACCACGGAGACGTAGAGGCCAACTCGCAAGGTATGTTGTCAAATATTACCGCGGAGATGTTAGGTTGGGTTAGGTTAAGTTATATTACGTTATTGATGTATATAAAGGTCCCACGGAGACGGAGAAACCAACTCGCCAGGAATGTTGTCAAATATTACCGCCGAGAAGATAGGTTGGGTTAGGTTAGGTTATATTACGTTATTGATGTATATAAAGATCCCACGGAGACGTAGAGGCCAACTCGCCAGGAATGATGTCAAATATTACCGCCGCGATGATAGGTTGGGTTAGGTTACGTTATATTACGTTATTGATGTATATAAAGGTCCCACGGAGACGGAGAAGCCAACTCGCCAGGAATGTTGTCAAATATTACCGCCGAGAAGATAGGTTGGGTTAGGTTATGTTATATTACGTTCTTGATGTATATAAAGATCACACGGAGACGTAGAGGCCAATTCGCCAGGTATGTTGTCAAATATTACCGCCGAGATGATAGGTTGGGTTAGGTTCGGTTATATTTCGTTATTGATGTATATGAAGGTCCCACGGAGACGTAGAGGCCAACTCGCAAGGTATGTTGTCAAATATTACCGCGGAGATGTTAGGTTGGGTTAGGTTAAGTTATATTACGTTATTGATGTATATAAAGGTCCCACGGAGACGGAGAAGCCAACTCGACAGGAATGTTGTCAAATATTACAGCCGAGAAGATAGGTTGGGTTAGGTTATGTTATATTACGTTCTTGATGTATATAAAGATCACACGGAGACGTAGAGGCCAATTCGCCAGGTATGTTGTCTAATATTACCGCCGAGATGATAGGTTGGGTTAGGTTATGTTATATTACGTTCTTGATGTATATAAAGATCACACGGAGACGTAGAGGCCAATTCGCCAGGTATGTTGTCAAATATTACCGCCGAGACGATAGGTTGGGTTAGGTTCGGTTATATTTCGTTATTGATGTATATGAAGGTCCCACGGAGACGTAGAGTCCAACTCGCCAGGAATGATGTCAAATACTACCGCCGCGATGCTAGGTTGGGTTAGGGTAGGTTATATTACGTTATTGATGTATATAAAGGTCCCACGGAGACGTAGATGCCAACTCGCCAGGAATGTTTTCAAATATTACCGCCGAGATGTTAGGTTGGGTTAGGTTAGGTTATATTACGTTATAGTTCTCTATGACGGCCCCACGGAGACGTAGAGTCCAACAAGCCAGGAATGTGGTCATATATTACCGCCGAGATGTTATATTGGGTTAGCTTATGTTATATTATGTTATTGATGTATATAAATATCCCACGGAGACGTAGAGGCCACCTCGCCAGGAATGTTTTCAAATATTACCGCCGAGACGTTAGGTTGGGTTAGGTGAGGTTATATTACGTTATTGATGTATATAAAGGTCCCACGGAGACGGAGAAGCCAACTCACCAGGAATGTGGTCAAATATTACCGCCGGGATGTTAGGTTGGGTTAGGTTAGGTTATATTACGTTATTGATGTATATAAAGATCCCACGGAGACGTAGAGGCCAACTCGCCAGGAATGTTGTCAAATATTACCGCCGCGATGATAGGTTGGGTTAGGTTACGTTATATTACGTTATTGATGTGTATAAAGGTCCCACGGAGACGGAGAATCCAACTCGCCAGGAATGTTGTCAAATCTTACCGCCGAGAAGATAGGTTGGGTTAGGTTATGTTATATTACGTTCTTGATGTATATAAAGATCACACGGAGACGTAGAGGCCAATTCGCCAGGTATGTTGTCAAATATTACCGCCGAGATGATAGGTTGGGTTAGGTTCGGTTATATTTCGTTATTGATGTATATGAAGGTCCCACGGAGACGTAGAGGCCAACTCGCAAGGTATGTTGTCAAATATTACCGCGGAGATGTTAGGTTGGGTTAGGTTAAGTTATATTACGTTATTGATGTATATAAAGGTCCCACGGAGACGGAGAAGCCCACTCGCCAGGAATGTTGTCAAATATTACCGCCGAGAAGATAGGTTGGGTTAGGTTATGTTATATTACGTTCTTGATGTATATAAAGATCACACGGAGACGTAGAGGCCAATTCGCCAGGTATGTTGTCAAATATTACCGCAGAGATGATAGGTTGGGTTAGGTTAGGTTATATTTCGTTATTGATGTATATGAAGGTCCCACGGAGACGTAGAGCCCGACTCGCCAGGTATGTGGTCAAATATTACCGCGGAGATGTTAGGTTGGGTTAGGTTACGTTATATTACGTTATTGATGTATATGATGGTCAAACGGAGACGTAGAAGCCATCTCGCCAGGAATGATGTCAAATATTACCGCCGAGATGTTAGGTTGGGTTAGGTTAGGTTATATTACGTTCTTGATGTATATAAAGATCACACGGAGACGTAGAGGCCAATTCGCCAGGTATGTTGTCAAATATTACCGCCGAGATGATAGGTTGGGTTAGGTTAGGTTATATTTCGTTATTGATGTATATGAAGGTCCCACGGAGACGTAGAGGCCGACTCGCCAGGTATGTGGTCAAATATTACCGCGGAGATGTTAGGTTGGGTTAGGTTACGTTATATTACGTTATTGATGTATATGATGGTCAAACGGAGACGTAGAAGCCATCTCGCCAGGAATGATGTCAAATATTACCGCCGAGATGTTAGGTTGGGTTAGGTTAGGTTATATTACGTTATTGATGTATATAAAGGTCCCACGGGGACATAGAGGCCAACAAGCCAGGAATGTGGTCAAATATTACCGGCGAGATGTTAGGTTGGGTTAGGTAAGATTATATTACGTTATTGATGTATATAAAGGTCCCACGGAGACGTAGAGGCCAACTCGCCAGGTATGTGGTCAAATATTACCGCGGAGATGTTAGGTTGGGTTAGGTTACGTTATATTACGTTATTGATGTATATGATGGTCAAACGGAGACGTAGAAGCCATCTCGCCAGGAATGATGTCAAATATTACCGCCGAGATGTTAGGTTGGGTTAGGTGAGGTTACATTACGTTATTGATGTATATAAAGGTCCCACGGAGACATAGAGGCCAACAAGCCAGGAATGTGGTCAAATATTACCGGCGAGATGTTAGGTTGGGTTAGGTAAGGTTATATTACTTTGTTGATGTATATAAAGCTCCCACGGGGACGTAGAGGCCAACTCGCCAGGAATGTTTTCAAATATTACCTCCGAGATGTTAGGTTGGGTTAGGTTAGGTTATATTACGTTATAGTTCTCTATGACGGCCCCGCGGAGACGTAGAGTCCAACAAGCCAGGAGTGTGGTCAAATATTACCGCCGAGATGTTATATTGGGTTAGCTTATGTTATATTATGTTATTGATGTATGTAAATATCCCACGGAGACGCAGAGGCCACCTCGCCAGGTATGTTTTCAAATATTACCGCCGAGACGTTAGGTTGGGTTAGGTTAGGTTATATTACGTTATTGATGTATATAAAGGTCCCACGGAGACGGAGAAGCCAACTTGCTAGGAATGTGGTCAAATATTACCGCCGAGATGTTAGGTTGGGTTAGGTTAGGTTATATTACGTTATTGATGTATATAAAGATCCCACGGAGACGTAGAGGCCAACTCGCCAGGAATGATGTCAAATATTACCGCCGCGATGATAGGTTGGGTTAGGTTACGTTATATTACGCTATTGATGTATATAAAGGTCCCACGGAGACGGAGAAGCCAACTCGCCAGGAATGTTGTCAAATATTACCGCCGAGAAGATAGGTTGGGTTAGGTTATGTTATATTACGTTCTTGATGTATATAAAGATCACACGGAGACGTAGAGGCCAACTCGCAAGGTATGTTGTCAAATATTACCGCGGAGATGTTAGGTTGGGTTAGGTTAAGTTATATTACGTTATTGATGTATATAAAGGTCCCACGGAGACGGAGAAGCCAACTCGCCAGGAATGTTGTCAAATATTACCGCCGAGATGTTAGGTTGGGTTAGGTTAGGTTATATTACGTTCTTGAAGTATATAAAGGTCCCACGCAGACGTAGAGGCCAACAAGCCAGGAATGATGTCAAATACTACCGTCGAGATGATAGGTTGGGTTACGTTAGGTAATATTTCGTTATTGACGTATATGAAGGTCAAACGGAGACGTAGAGTCCAATTCGCCAGGTATGTTCTCAAATATTACCGCCGAGATGACAGGTTGGGTTAGGTTAGGTTATATTTCGTTATTGATGTATATGAGGGTACCACGGAGACGTAGAGGCCAACTCGCAAGGTATGTTGTCAAATATTACCGCGGAGATGATAGGTTGGGTTAGGTTAAGTTATATTACGTTATTGATGTATATAAAGGTCCCACGGAGACGGAGAAACCAACTCGCCAGGAATGTTGTCAAATATTACCGCCGAGAAGATAGGTTGGGTTAGGTTAGGTTATATTACGTTATTGATGTATATAAAGATCCCACGGAGACGTAGAGGCCAACTCGCCAGGAATGATGTCAAATATTACCGCCGCGATGATAGGTTGGGTTAGGTTACGTTATATTACGTTATTGATGTATATAAATGTCCCACGGAGACGTAGAGGCCAACTCGCCAGGAATGATGTCAAATATTACCGCCGCGATGATAGGTTGGGTTAGGTTACGTTATATTACGTTATTGATGTATATAAATGTCCCACGGAGACGGAGAAGCCAACTCGCCAGGAATGTTGTCAAATATTACCGCCGAGAAGATAGGTTGGGTTAGGTTATGTTATATTACGTTCTTGATGTATATAAAGATCACACGGAGACGTAGAGGCCAATTCGCCAGGTATGTTGTCAAATATTACCGCCGAGATGATAGGTTGGGTTAGGTTCGGTTATATTTCGTTATTGATGTATATGAAGGTCCCACGGAGACGTAGAGGCCAACTCGCAAGGTATGTTGTCAAATATTACCGCGGAGATGTTAGGTTGGGTTAGGTTAAGTTATATTACGTTATTGATGTATATAAAGGTCCCACGGAGACGGAGAAGCCAACTCGACAGGAATGTTGTCAAATATTACAGCCGAGAAGATAGGTTGGGTTAGGTTATGTTATATTACGTTCTTGATGTATATAAAGATCACACGGAGACGTAGAGGCCAATTCGCCAGGTATGTTGTCAAATATTACCGCCGAGATGATAGGTTGGGTTAGGTTATGTTATATTACGTTCTTGATGTATATAAAGATCACACGGAGACGTAGAGGCCAATTCGCCAGGTATGTTGTCAAATATTACCGCCGAGACGATAGGTTGGGTTAGGTTCGGTTATATTTCGTTATTGATGTATATGAAGGTCCCACGGAGACGTAGAGTCCAACTCGCCAGGAATGATGTCAAATACTACCGCCGCGATGCTAGGTTGGGTTAGGGTAGGTTATATTACGTTATTGATGTATATAAAGGTCCCACGGAGACGTAGATGCCAACTCGCCAGGAATGTTTTCAAATATTACCGCCGAGATGTTAGGTTGGGTTAGGTTAGGTTATATTACGTTATAGTTCTCTATGACGGCCCCACGGAGACGTAGAGTCCAACAAGCCAGGAATGTGGTCATATATTACCGCCGAGATGTTATATTGGGTTAGCTTATGTTATATTATGTTATTGATGTATATAAATATCCCACGGAGACGTAGAGGCCACCTCGCCAGGAATGTTTTCAAATATTACCGCCGAGACGTTAGGTTGGGTTAGGTGAGGTTATATTACGTTATTGATGTATATAAAGGTCCCACGGAGACGGAGAAGCCAACTCACCAGGAATGTGGTCAAATATTACCGCCGGGATGTTAGGTTGGGTTAGGTTAGGTTATATTACGTTATTGATGTATATAAAGATCCCACGGAGACGTAGAGGCCAACTCGCCAGGAATGTTGTCAAATATTACCGCCGCGATGATAGGTTGGGTTACGTTACGTTATATTACGTTATTGATGTGTATAAAGGTCCCACGGAGACGGAGAATCCAACTCGCCAGGAATGTTGTCAAATCTTACCGCCGAGAAGATAGGTTGGGTTAGGTTATGTTATATTACGTTCTTGATGTATATAAAGATCACACGGAGACGTAGAGGCCAATTCGCCAGGTATGTTGTCAAATATTACCGCCGAGAAGATAGGTTGGGTTAGGTTAGGTTATATTTCGTTATTGATGTATATAAAGGTCCCACGGAGACGGAGAAGCCAACTCGCCAGGAATGTTGTCAAATATTACCGCCGAGAAGATAGGTTGGGTTAGCTTATGTTATATTACGTTCTTGATGTGTATAAAGATCACACGGAGACGTAGAGGCCAATTCGCCAGGTATGTTCTCAAATATTACCGCCGAGATGATAGGTTGGGTTAGGTTAGGTTATATTTCGTTATTGATGTATATGAGAGTCCCACGGAGACGTAGAGGCCAACTCGCAAGGTATGTTGTCAAATATTACCGCGGAGATGTTAGGTTGGGTTAGGTTAAGTTATATTACGTTATTGATGTATATAAAGGTCCCACGGAGACGGAGAAGCCAACTCGCCAGGAATGTTGTCAAATATTACCGCCGAGATGTTAGGTTGGGTTAGGTTAGGTTATATTACGTTATTGATGTATATAAAGATCCCACGGAGACGTAGAGGCCAACTCGCCAGGAATGATGTCAAATATTACCGCCGCGATGATAGGTTGGGTTAGGTTACGTTATATTACGCTATTGATGTATATAAAGGTCCCACGGAGACGGAGAAGCCAACTCGCCAGGAATGTTGTCAAATATTACCGCCGAGAAGATAGGTTGGGTTAGGTTATGTTATATTACGTTCTTGATGTATATAAAGATCACACGGAGACGTAGAGGCCAACTCGCAAGGTATGTTGTCAAATATTACCGCGGAGATGTTAGGTTGGGTTAGGTTAAGTTATATTACGTTATTGATGTATATAAAGGTCCCACGGAGACGGAGAAGCCAACTCGCCAGGAATGTTGTCAAATATTACCGCCGAGATGTTAGGTTGGGTTAGGTTAGGTTATATTACGTTCTTGAAGTATATAAAGGTCCCACGCAGACGTAGAGGCCAACAAGCCAGGAATGATGTCAAATACTACCGTCGAGATGATAGGTTGGGTTACGTTAGGTAATATTTCGTTATTGATGTATATGAAGGTCAAACGGAGACGTAGAGGCCAATTCGCCAGGTATGTTCTCAAATATTACCGCCGAGATGACAGGTTGGGTTAGGTTAGGTCATATTTCGTTATTGATGTATATGAGGGTACCACGGAGACGTAGAGGCCAACTCGCAAGGTATGTTGTCAAATATTACCGCGGAGATGTTAGGTTGGGTTAGGTTAAGTTATATTACGTTATTGATGTATATAAAGGTCCCACGGAGACGGAGAAACCAACTCGCCAGGAATGTTGTCAAATATTACCGCCGAGAAGATAGGTTGGGTTAGGTTAGGTTATATTACGTTATTGATGTATATAAAGATCCCACGGAGACGTAGAGGCCAACTCGCCAGGAATGATGTCAAATATTACCGCCGCGATGATAGGTTGGGTTAGGTTACGTTATATTACGTTATTGATGTATATAAAGGTCCCACGGAGACGGAGAAGCCAACTCGCCAGGAATGTTGTCAAATATTACCGCCGAGAAGATAGGTTGGGTTAGGTTATGTTATATTACGTTCTTGATGTATATAAAGATCACACGGAGACGTAGAGGCCAATTCGCCAGGTATGTTGTCAAATATTACCGCCGAGATGATAGGTTGGGTTAGGTTCGGTTATATTTCGTTATTGATGTATATGAAGGTCCCACGGAGACGTAGAGGCCAACTCGCAAGGTATGTTGTCAAATATTACCGCGGAGATGTTAGGTTGGGTTAGGTTAAGTTATATTACGTTATTGATGTATATAAAGGTCCCACGGAGACGGAGAAGCCAACTCGACAGGAATGTTGTCAAATATTACAGCCGAGAAGATAGGTTGGGTTAGGTTATGTTATATTACGTTCTTGATGTATATAAAGATCACACGGAGACGTAGAGGCCAATTCGCCAGGTATGTTGTCAAATATTACCGCCGAGATGATAGGTTGGGTTAGGTTATGTTATATTACGTTCTTGATGTATATAAAGATCACACGGAGACGTAGAGGCCAATTCGCCAGGTATGTTGTCAAATATTACCGCCGAGACGATAGGTTGGGTTAGGTTCGGTTATATTTCGTTATTGATGTATATGAAGGTCCCACGGAGACGTAGAGTCCAACTCGCCAGGAATGATGTCAAATACTACCGCCGCGATGCTAGGTTGGGTTAGGGTAGGTTATATTACGTTATTGATGTATATAAAGGTCCCACGGAGACGTAGATGCCAACTCGCCAGGAATGTTTTCAAATATTACCGCCGAGATGTTAGGTTGGGTTAGGTTAGGTTATATTACGTTATAGTTCTCTATGACGGCCCCACGGAGACGTAGAGTCCAACAAGCCAGGAATGTGGTCATATATTACCGCCGAGATGTTATATTGGGTTAGCTTATGTTATATTATGTTATTGATGTATATAAATATCCCACGGAGACGTAGAGGCCACCTCGCCAGGAATGTTTTCAAATATTACCGCCGAGACGTTAGGTTGGGTTAGGTGAGGTTATATTACGTTATTGATGTATATAAAGGTCCCACGGAGACGGAGAAGCCAACTCACCAGGAATGTGGTCAAATATTACCGCCGGGATGTTAGGTTGGGTTAGGTTAGGTTATATTACGTTATTGATGTATATAAAGATCCCACGGAGACGTAGAGGCCAACTCGCCAGGAATGTTGTCAAATATTACCGCCGCGATGATAGGTTTGGGTTAGGTTACGTTATATTACGTTATTGATGTGTATAAAGGTCCCACGGAGACGGAGAATCCAACTCGCCAGGAATGTTGTCAAATCTTACCGCCGAGAAGATAGGTTGGGTTAGGTTATGTTATATTACGTTCTTGATGTATATAAAGATCACACGGAGACGTAGAGGCCAATTCGCCAGGTATGTTGTCAAATATTACCGCCGAGAAGATAGGTTGGGTTAGGTTAGGTTATATTTCGTTATTGATGTATATAAGGGTCCCACGGAGACGGAGAAGCCAACTCGCCAGGAATGTTGTCAAATATTACCGCCGAGAAGATAGGTTGGGTTAGGTTATGTTATATTACGTTCTTGATGTGTATAAAGATCACACGGAGACGTAGAGGCCAATTCGCCAGGTATGTTCTCAAATATTACCGCCGAGATGATAGGTTGGGTTAGGTTAGGTTATATTTCGTTATTGATGTATATGAGAGTCCCACGGAGACGTAGAGGCCAACTCGCAAGGTATGTTGTCAAATATTACCGCGGAGATGTTAGGTTGGGTTAGGTTAAGTTATATTACGTTATTGATGTATATAAAGGTCCCACGGAGACGGAGAAGCCAACTCGCCAGGAATGTTGTCAAATATTACCGCCGAGAAGATAGGTTGGGTTAGGTTAGGTTATATTACGTTATTGATGTATATAAAGGTCCCACGGAGACGAAGAAGCCAACTCGCTAGGAATGTGGTCAAATATTACCGCCGAGATGTTAGGTTGGGTTAGGTTAGGTTATATTACGTTATTGATGTATATAAAGATCCCACGGAGACGTAGAGGCCAACTCGCCAGGAATGATGTCAAATATTACCGCCGCGATGATAGGTTGGGTTAGGATACGTTTTATTACGTTATTGATGTATATAAAGGTCCCACGGAGACGGAGAAGCCAACTCGCCAGGAATGTTGTCAAATATTACCGCCGAGAAGATAGGTTGGGTTAGGTTATGTTATATTACGTTCTTGATGTATATAAAGATCACACGGAGACGTAGAGGCCAATTCGCCAGGTATGTTGTCAAATATTACCGCCGAGATGATAGGTTGGGTTAGGATCGGTTATATTTCGTTAGTGATGTATATGAAGGTCCCACGGAGACGTAGAGGCCAACTCGCAAGGTATGTTGTCAAATATTACCGCGGAGATGTTAGGTTGGGTTAGGTTAAGTTATATTACGTTATTGATGTATATAAAGGTCCGACGGAGACGGAGAAGCCAACTCGCCAGGAATGTTGTCAAATATTACCGCCGAGAAGATAGGTTGGGTTAGGTTATGTTATATTACGTTCTTGATGTATATAAAGATCACACGGAGACGTAGAGGCCAATTCGCCAGGTATGTTGTCAAATATTACCGCCGAGATGATAGGTTGGGTTAGGTTAGGTTATATTTCGTTATTGATGTATATGAAGGTCCCACGGAGACGTAGAGGCCGACTCGCCAGGTATGTGGTCAAATATTACCGCGGAGATGTTAGGTTGGGTTAGGTTACGTTATATTACGTTATTGATGTATATGATGGTCAAACGGAGACGTAGAAGCCATCTCGCCAGGAATGATGTCAAATATTACCGCCGAGATGTTAGGTTGGGTTAGGTTAGGTTATATTACGTTATTGATGTATATAAAGGTCCCACGGAGACATAGAGGCCAACAAGCCAGGAATGTGGTCAAATATTACCGGCGAGATGTTAGGTTGGGTTAGGTAAGATTATATTACGTTATTGATGTATATAAAGGTCCCACGGAGACGTAGAGGCCAACTCGCCAGGTATGTGGTCAAATATTACCGCGGAGATATTAGGTTGGGTTAGGTTACGTTATATTACGTTATTGATGTATATGATGGCCAAACGGAGACGTAGAAGCCATCTCGCCAGGAATGATGTCAAATATTACCGCCGAGATGTTAGGTTGGGTTAGGTTACGTTATATTACGTTATTGATGTATATGATGGTCAAACGGAGACGTAGAAGCCATCTCGCCAGGAATGATGTCAAATATTACCGCCGAGATGTTAGGTTGGGTTAGGTTAGGTTATATTACGTTATTGATGTATATAAAGGTCCCACGGGGACATAGAGGCCAACAAGCCAGGAATGTGGTCAAATATTACCGGCGAGATGTTAGGTTGGGTTAGGTAAGATTATATTACGTTATTGATGTATATAAAGGTCCCACGGAGACGTAGAGGCCAACTCGCCAGGTATGTGGTCAAATATTACCGCGGAGATGTTAGGTTGGGTTAGGTTACGTTATATTACGTTATTGATGTATATGATGGTCAAACGGAGACGTAGAAGCCATCTCGCCAGGAATGATGTCAAATATTACCGCCGAGATGTTAGGTTGGGTTAGGTGAGGTTACATTACGTTATTGATGTATATAAAGGTCCCACGGAGACATAGAGGCCAACAAGCCAGGAATGTGGTCAAATATTACCGGCGAGATGTTAGGTTGGGTTAGGTAAGGTTATATTACTTTGTTGATGTATATAAAGCTCCCACGGGGACGTAGAGGCCAACTCGCCAGGAAAGTTTTCAAATATAACCTCCGAGATGTTAGGTTGGGTTAGGTTAGGTTATATTACGTTATAGTTCTCTATGACGGCCCCGCGGAGACGTAGAGTCCAACAAGCCAGGAGTGTGGTCAAATATTACCGCCGAGATGTTATATTGGGATAGCTTATGTTATATTATGTTATTGATGTATGTAAATATCCCACGGAGACGCAGAGGCCACCTCGCCAGGTATGTTTTCAAATATTACCGCCGAGACGTTAGGTTGGGTTAGGTTAGGTTATATTACGTTATTGAAGTATATAAAGGTCCCACGGAGACGGAGAAGCCAACTTGCTAGGAATGTGGTCAAATATTACCGCCGAGATGTTAGGTTGGGTTAGGTTATGTTATATTACGTTCTTGATGTATATAAAGATCACACGGAGACGTAGAGGCCAATTCGCCAGGTATGTTGTCAAATATTACCGCCGAGAAGATAGGTTGGGTTAGGTTAGGTTATATTTCGTTATTGATGTATATAAAGGTCCCACGGAGACGGAGAAGCCAACTCGCCAGGAATGTTGTCAAATATTACCGCCGAGAAGATAGGTTGGGTTAGGTTATGTTATATTACGTTCTTGATGTGTATAAAGATCACACGGAGACGTAGAGGCCAATTCGCCAGGTATGTTCTCAAATATTACCGCCGAGATGATAGGTTGGGTTAGGTTAGGTTATATTTCGTTATTGATGTATATGAGAGTCCCACGGAGACGTAGAGGCCAACTCGCAAGGTATGTTGTCAAATATTACCGCGGAGATGTTAGGTTGGGTTAGGTTAAGTTATATTACGTTATTGATGTATATAAAGGTCCCACGGAGACGGAGAAACCAACTCGCCAGGAATGTTGTCAAATATTACCGCCGAGAAGATAGGTTGGGTTAGGTTAGGTTATATTACGTTATTGATGTATATAAAGATCCCACGGAGACGTAGAGGCCAACTCGCCAGGAATGATGTCAAATATTACCGCCGCGATGATAGGTTGGGTTAGGTTACGTTATATTACGTTATTGATGTATATAAATGTCCCACGGAGACGTAGAGGCCAACTCGCCAGGAATGATGTCAAATATTACCGCCGCGATGATAGGTTGGGTTAGGTTACGTTATATTACGTTATTGATGTATATAAATGTCCCACGGAGACGGAGAAGCCAACTCGCCAGGAATGTTGTCAAATATTACCGCCGAGAAGATAGGTTGGGTTAGGTTATGTTATATTACGTTCTTGATGTATATAAAGATCACACGGAGACGTAGAGGCCAATTCGCCAGGTATGTTGTCAAATATTACCGCCGAGATGATAGGTTGGGTTAGGTTCGGTTATATTTCGTTATTGATGTATATGAGAGTCCCACGGAGACGTAGAGGCCAACTCGCAAGGTATGTTGTCAAATATTACCGCGGAGATGTTAGGTTGGGTTAGGTTAAGTTATATTACGTTATTGATGTATATAAAGGTCCCACGGAGACGGAGAAGCCAACTCGCCAGGAATGTTGTCAAATATTACCGCCGAGATGTTAGGTTGGGTTAGGTTAGGTTATATTACGTTATTGATGTATATAAAGATCCCACGGAGACGTAGAGGCCAACTCGCCAGGAATGATGTCAAATATTACCGCCGCGATGATAGGTTGGGTTAGGTTACGTTATATTACGCTATTGATGTATATAAAGGTCCCACGGAGACGGAGAAGCCAACTCGCCAGGAATGTTGTCAAATATTACCGCCGAGAAGATAGGTTGGGTTAGGTTATGTTATATTACGTTCTTGATGTATATAAAGATCACACGGAGACGTAGAGGCCAACTCGCAAGGTATGTTGTCAAATATTACCGCGGAGATGTTAGGTTGGGTTAGGTTAAGTTATATTACGTTATTGATGTATATAAAGGTCCCACGGAGACGGAGAAGCCAACTCGCCAGGAATGTTGTCAAATATTACCGCCGAGATGTTAGGTTGGGTTAGGTTAGGTTATATTACGTTCTTGAAGTATATAAAGGTCCCACGCAGACGTAGAGGCCAACAAGCCAGGAATGATGTCAAATACTACCGTCGAGATGATAGGTTGGGTTACGTTAGGTAATATTTCGTTATTGATGTATATGAAGGTCAAACGGAGACGTAGAGGCCAATTCGCCAGGTATGTTCTCAAATATTACCGCCGAGATGACAGGTTGGGTTAGGTTAGGTCATATTTCGTTATTGATGTATATGAGGGTACCACGGAGACGTAGAGGCCAACTCGCAAGGTATGTTGTCAAATATTACCGCGGAGATGTTAGGTTGGGTTAGGTTAAGTTATATTACGTTATTGATGTATATAAAGGTCCCACGGAGACGGAGAAACCAACTCGCCAGGAATGTTGTCAAATATTACCGCCGAGAAGATAGGTTGGGTTAGGTTAGGTTATATTACGTTATTGATGTATATAAAGATCCCACGGAGACGTAGAGGCCAACTCGCCAGGAATGATGTCAAATATTACCGCCGCGATGATAGGTTGGGTTAGGTTAAGTTATATTACGTTATTGATGTATATAAAGGTCCCACGGAGACGGAGAAGCCAACTCGACAGGAATGTTGTCAAATATTACAGCCGAGAAGATAGGTTGGGTTAGGTTATGTTATATTACGTTCTTGATGTATATAAAGATCACACGGAGACGTAGAGGCCAATTCGCCAGGTATGTTGTCAAATATTACCGCCGAGATGATAGGTTGGGTTAGGTTATGTTATATTACGTTCTTGATGTATATAAATATCACACGGAGACGTAGAGGCCAATTCGCCAGGTATGTTGTCAAATATTACCGCGGAGATGTTAGGTTGGGTTAGGTTAAGTTATATTACGTTATTGATGTATATAAAGGTCCCACGGAGACGGAGAAGCCAACTCGCTAGGAATGTGGTCAAATATTACCGCCGAGATGTTAGGTTGGGTTAGGTTAGGTTATATTACGTTATTGATGTATATAAAGATCCCACGGAGACGTAGAGGCCAACTCGCCAGGAATGATGTCAAATATTACCGCTGCGATGATAGGTTGGGTTAGGATACGTTTTATTACGTTATTGATGTATATAAAGGTCCCACGGAGACGGAGAAGCCAACTCGCCAGGAATGTTGTCAAATATTACCGCCGAGAAGATAGGTTGGGTTAGGTTATGTTATATTACGTTCTTGATGTATATAAAGGTCACACGGAGACGTAGAGGCCAATTCGCCAGGTATGTTGTCAAATATTACCGCCGAGATGATAGGTTGGGTTAGGATCGGTTATATTTCGTTATTGATGTATATGAAGGTCCCACGGAGACGTAGAGGCCAACTCGCAAGGTATGTTGTCAAATATTACCGCGGAGATGTTAGGTTGTGTTAGGTTAAGTTATATTACGTTATTGATGTATATAAAGGTCCCACGGAGACGGAGAAGCCAACTCGCCAGGAATGTTGTCAAATATTACCGCCGAGAAGATAGGTTGGGTTAGGTTATGTTATATTACGTTCTTGATGTATATAAAGATCACACGGAGACGTAGAGGCCAATTCGCCAGGTATGTTGTCAAATATTACCGCCGAGATGATAGGTTGGGTTAGGTTAGGTTATATTTCGTTATTGATGTATATGAAGGTCCCACGGAGACGTAGAGGCCGACTCGCCAGGTATGTGGTCAAATATTACCGCCGAGATGTTAGGTTGGGTTAGGTTAGGTTATATTACGTTATTGATGTATATAAAGATCCCACGGAGACGTAGAGGCCAACTCGCCAGGAATGATGTCAAATATTACCGCCGCGATGATAGGTTGGGTTAGGATACGTTTTATTACGTTATTGATGTATATAAAGGTCCCACGGAGACGGAGAAGCCAACTCGCCAGGAATGTTGTCAAATATTACCGCCGAGAAGATAGGTTGGGTTAGGTTATGTTATATTACGTTATTGATGTATATAAAGATCCCACGGAGACGTAGAGGCCAACTCGCCAGGAATGTTGTCAAATATTACCGCCGCGATGATAGGTTGGGTTAGGTTACGTTATATTACGTTATTGATGTGTATAAAGGTCCCACGGAGACGGAGAATCCAACTCGCCAGGAATGTTGTCAAATCTTACCGCCGAGAAGATAGGTTGGGTTAGGTTATGTTATATTACGTTCTTGATGTATATAAAGATCACACGGAGACGTAGAGGCCAATTCGCCAGGTATGTTGTCAAATATTACCGCCGAGAAGATAGGTTGGGTTAGGTTAGGTTATATTTCGTTATTGATGTATATAAAGGTCCCACGGAGACGGAGAAGCCAACTCGCCAGGAATGTTGTCAAATATTACCGCCGAGAAGATAGGTTGGGTTAGGTTATGTTATATTACGTTCTTGATGTGTATAAAGATCACACGGAGACGTAGAGGCCAATTCGCCAGGTATGTTCTCAAATATTACCGCCGAGATGATAGGTTGGGTTAGGTTAGGTTATATTTCGTTATTGATGTATATGAGAGTCCCACGGAGACGTAGAGGCCAACTCGCAAGGTATGTTGTCAAATATTACCGCGGAGATGTTAGGTTGGGTTAGGTTAAGTTATATTACGTTATTGATGTATATAAAGGTCCCACGGAGACGGAGAAGCCAACTCGCCAGGAATGTTGTCAAATATTACCGCCGAGAAGATAGGTTGGGTTAGGTTATGTTATATTACGTTCTTGATGTGTATAAAGATCACACGGAGACGTAGAGGCCAATTCGCCAGGTATGTTCTCAAATATTACCGCCGAGATGATAGGTTGGGTTAGGTTAGGTTATATTTCGTTATTGATGTATATGAGAGTCCCACGGAGACGTAGAGGCCAACTCGCAAGGTATGTTGTCAAATATTACCGCGGAGATGTTAGGTTGGGTTAGGTTAAGTTATATTACGTTATTGATGTATATAAAGGTCCCACGGAGACGGAGAAACCAACTCGCCAGGAATGTTGTCAAATATTACCGCCGAGAAGATAGGTTGGGTTAGGTTAGGTTATATTACGTTATTGATGTATATAAAGATCCCACGGAGACGTAGAGGCCAACTCGCCAGGAATGATGTCAAATATTACCGCCGCGATGATAGGTTGGGTTAGGTTACGTTATATTACGTTATTGATGTATATAAATGTCCCACGGAGACGTAGAGGCCAACTCGCCAGGAATGATGTCAAATATTACCGCCGCGATGATAGGTTGGGTTAGGTTACGTTATATTACGTTATTGATGTATATAAATGTCCCACGGAGACGGAGAAGCCAACTCGCCAGGAATGTTGTCAAATATTACCGCCGAGAAGATAGGTTGGGTTAGGTTATGTTATATTACGTTCTTGATGTATATAAAGATCACACGGAGACGTAGAGGCCAATTCGCCAGGTATGTTGTCAAATATTACCGCCGAGATGATAGGTTGGGTTAGGTTCGGTTATATTTCGTTATTGATGTATATGAGAGTCCCACGGAGACGTAGAGGCCAACTCGCAAGGTATGTTGTCAAATATTACCGCGGAGATGTTAGGTTGGGTTAGGTTAAGTTATATTACGTTATTGATGTATATAAAGGTCCCACGGAGACGGAGAAGCCAACTCGCCAGGAATGTTGTCAAATATTACCGCCGAGATGTTAGGTTGGGTTAGGTTAGGTTATATTACGTTATTGATGTATATAAAGATCCCACGGAGACGTAGAGGCCAACTCGCCAGGAATGATGTCAAATATTACCGCCGCGATGATAGGTTGGGTTAGGTTACGTTATATTACGCTATTGATGTATATAAAGGTCCCACGGAGACGGAGAAGCCAACTCGCCAGGAATGTTGTCAAATATTACCGCCGAGAAGATAGGTTGGGTTAGGTTATGTTATATTACGTTCTTGATGTATATAAAGATCACACGGAGACGTAGAGGCCAACTCGCAAGGTATGTTGTCAAATATTACCGCGGAGATGTTAGGTTGGGTTAGGTTAAGTTATATTACGTTATTGATGTATATAAAGGTCCCACGGAGACGGAGAAGCCAACTCGCCAGGAATGTTGTCAAATATTACCGCCGAGATGTTAGGTTGGGTTAGGTTAGGTTATATTACGTTCTTGAAGTATATAAAGGTCCCACGCAGACGTAGAGGCCAACAAGCCAGGAATGATGTCAAATACTACCGTCGAGATGATAGGTTGGGTTACGTTAGGTAATATTTCGTTATTGATGTATATGAAGGTCAAACGGAGACGTAGAGGCCAATTCGCCAGGTATGTTCTCAAATATTACCGCCGAGATGACAGGTTGGGTTAGGTTAGGTCATATTTCGTTATTGATGTATATGAGGGTACCACGGAGACGTAGAGGCCAACTCGCAAGGTATGTTGTCAAATATTACCGCGGAGATGTTAGGTTGGGTTAGGTTAAGTTATATTACGTTATTGATGTATATAAAGGTCCCACGGAGACGGAGAAACCAACTCGCCAGGAATGTTGTCAAATATTACCGCCGAGAAGATAGGTTGGGTTAGGTTAGGTTATATTACGTTATTGATGTATATAAAGATCCCACGGAGACGTAGAGGCCAACTCGCCAGGAATGATGTCAAATATTACCGCCGCGATGATAGGTTGGGTTAGGTTAAGTTATATTACGTTATTGATGTATATAAAGGTCCCACGGAGACGGAGAAGCCAACTCGACAGGAATGTTGTCAAATATTACAGCCGAGAAGATAGGTTGGGTTAGGTTATGTTATATTACGTTCTTGATGTATATAAAGATCACACGGAGACGTAGAGGCCAATTCGCCAGGTATGTTGTCAAATATTACCGCCGAGATGATAGGTTGGGTTAGGTTATGTTATATTACGTTCTTGATGTATATAAATATCACACGGAGACGTAGAGGCCAATTCGCCAGGTATGTTGTCAAATATTACCGCGGAGATGTTAGGTTGGGTTAGGTTAAGTTATATTACGTTATTGATGTATATAAAGGTCCCACGGAGACGGAGAAGCCAACTCGCTAGGAATGTGGTCAAATATTACCGCCGAGATGTTAGGTTGGGTTAGGTTAGGTTATATTACGTTATTGATGTATATAAAGATCCCACGGAGACGTAGAGGCCAACTCGCCAGGAATGATGTCAAATATTACCGCTGCGATGATAGGTTGGGTTAGGATACGTTTTATTACGTTATTGATGTATATAAAGGTCCCACGGAGACGGAGAAGCCAACTCGCCAGGAATGTTGTCAAATATTACCGCCGAGAAGATAGGTTGGGTTAGGTTATGTTATATTACGTTCTTGATGTATATAAAGGTCACACGGAGACGTAGAGGCCAATTCGCCAGGTATGTTGTCAAATATTACCGCCGAGATGATAGGTTGGGTTAGGATCGGTTATATTTCGTTATTGATGTATATGAAGGTCCCACGGAGACGTAGAGGCCAACTCGCAAGGTATGTTGTCAAATATTACCGCGGAGATGTTAGGTTGTGTTAGGTTAAGTTATATTACGTTATTGATGTATATAAAGGTCCCACGGAGACGGAGAAGCCAACTCGCCAGGAATGTTGTCAAATATTACCGCCGAGAAGATAGGTTGGGTTAGGTTATGTTATATTACGTTCTTGATGTATATAAAGATCACACGGAGACGTAGAGGCCAATTCGCCAGGTATGTTGTCAAATATTACCGCCGAGATGATAGGTTGGGTTAGGTTAGGTTATATTTCGTTATTGATGTATATGAAGGTCCCACGGAGACGTAGAGGCCGACTCGCCAGGTATGTGGTCAAATATTACCGCCGAGATGTTAGGTTGGGTTAGGTTAGGTTATATTACGTTATTGATGTATATAAAGATCCCACGGAGACGTAGAGGCCAACTCGCCAGGAATGATGTCAAATATTACCGCCGCGATGATAGGTTGGGTTAGGATACGTTTTATTACGTTATTGATGTATATAAAGGTCCCACGGAGACGGAGAAGCCAACTCGCCAGGAATGTTGTCAAATATTACCGCCGAGAAGATAGGTTGGGTTAGGTTATGTTATATTACGTTATTGATGTATATAAAGATCCCACGGAGACGTAGAGGCCAACTCGCCAGGAATGTTGTCAAATATTACCGCCGCGATGATAGGTTGGGTTAGGTTACGTTATATTACGTTATTGATGTGTATAAAGGTCCCACGGAGACGGAGAATCCAACTCGCCAGGAATGTTGTCAAATCTTACCGCCGAGAAGATAGGTTGGGTTAGGTTATGTTATATTACGTTCTTGATGTATATAAAGATCACACGGAGACGTAGAGGCCAATTCGCCAGGTATGTTGTCAAATATTACCGCCGAGAAGATAGGTTGGGTTAGGTTAGGTTATATTTCGTTATTGATGTATATAAAGGTCCCACGGAGACGGAGAAGCCAACTCGCCAGGAATGTTGTCAAATATTACCGCCGAGAAGATAGGTTGGGTTAGGTTATGTTATATTACGTTCTTGATGTGTATAAAGATCACACGGAGACGTAGAGGCCAATTCGCCAGGTATGTTCTCAAATATTACCGCCGAGATGATAGGTTGGGTTAGGTTAGGTTATATTTCGTTATTGATGTATATGAGAGTCCCACGGAGACGTAGAGGCCAACTCGCAAGGTATGTTGTCAAATATTACCGCGGAGATGTTAGGTTGGGTTAGGTTAAGTTATATTACGTTATTGATGTATATAAAGGTCCCACGGAGACGGAGAAGCCAACTCGCCAGGAATGTTGTCAAATATTACCGCCGAGAAGATAGGTTGGGTTAGGTTAGGTTATATTACGTTATTGATGTATATAAAGGTCCCACGGAGACGAAGAAGCCAACTCGCTAGGAATGTGGTCAAATATTACCGCCGAGATGTTAGGTTGGGTTAGGTTAGGTTATATTACGTTATTGATGTATATAAAGATCCCACGGAGACGTAGAGGCCAACTCGCCAGGAATGATGTCAAATATTACCGCCGCGATGATAGGTTGGGTTAGGATACGTTTTATTACGTTATTGATGTATATAAAGGTCCCACGGAGACGGAGAAGCCAACTCGCCAGGAATGTTGTCAAATATTACCGCCGAGAAGATAGGTTGGGTTAGGTTATGTTATATTACGTTCTTGATGTATATAAAGATCACACGGAGACGTAGAGGCCAATTCGCCAGGTATGTTGTCAAATATTACCGCCGAGATGATAGGTTGGGTTAGGATCGGTTATATTTCGTTATTGATGTATATGAAGGTCCCACGGAGACGTAGAGGCCAACTCGCAAGGTATGTTGTCAAATATTACCGCGGAGATGTTAGGTTGGGTTAGGTTAAGTTATATTACGTTATTGATGTATATAAAGGTCCCACGGAGACGGAGAAGCCAACTCGCCAGGAATGTTGTCAAATATTACCGCCGAGAAGATAGGTTGGGTTAGGTTATGTTATATTACGTTCTTGATGTATATAAAGATCACACGGAGACGTAGAGGCCAATTCGCCAGGTATGTTGTCAAATATTACCGCCGAGATGATAGGTTGGGTTAGGTTAGGTTATATTTCGTTATTGATGTATATGAAGGTCCCACGGAGACGTACAGGCCGACTCGCCAGGTATGTGGTCAAATATTACCGCGGAGATGTTAGGTTGGGTTAGGTTACGTTATATTACGTTATTGATGTATATGATGGTCAAACGGAGACGTAGAAGCCATCTCGCCAGGAATGATGTCAAATATTACCGCCGAGATGTTAGGTTGGGTTAGGTTAGGTTATATTACGTTATTGATGTATATAAAGGTCCCACGGAGACATAGAGGCCAACAAGCCAGGAATGTGGTCAAATATTACCGGCGAGATGTTAGGTTGGGTTAGGTAAGATTATATTACGTTATTGATGTATATAAAGGTCCCACGGAGACGTAGAGGCCAACTCGCCAGGTATGTGGTCAAATATTACCGCGGAGATATTAGGTTGGGTTAGGTTACGTTATATTACGTTATTGATGTATATGATGGCCAAACGGAGACGTAGAAGCCATCTCGCCAGGAATGATGTCAAATATTACCGCCGAGATGTTAGGTTGGGTTAGGTTACGTTATATTACGTTATTGATGTATATGATGGTCAAACGGAGACGTAGAAGCCATCTCGCCAGGAATGATGTCAAATATTACCGCCGAGATGTTAGGTTGGGTTAGGTTAGGTTATATTACGTTATTGATGTATATAAAGGTCCCACGGGGACATAGAGGCCAACAAGCCAGGAATGTGGTCAAATATTACCGGCGAGATGTTAGGTTGGGTTAGGTAAGATTATATTACGTTATTGATGTATATAAAGGTCCCACGGAGACGTAGAGGCCAACTCGCCAGGTATGTGGTCAAATATTACCGCGGAGATGTTAGGTTGGGTTAGGTTACGTTATATTACGTTATTGATGTATATGATGGTCAAACGGAGACGTAGAAGCCATCTCGTCAGGAATCATGTCAAATATTACCGCCGAGATGTTAGGTTGGGTTAGGTGAGGTTACATTACGTTATTGATGTATATAAAGGTCCCACGGAGACATAGAGGCCAACAAGCCAGGAATGTGGTCAAATATTACCGGCGAGATGTTAGGTTGGGTTAGGTAAGGTTATATTACTTTGTTGATGTATATAAAGCTCCCACGGGGACGTAGAGGCCAACTCGCCAGGAATGTTTTCAAATATAACCTCCGAGATGTTAGGTTGGGTTAGGTTAGGTTATATTACGTTATAGTTCTCTATGACGGCCCCGCGGAGACGTAGAGTCCAACAAGCCAGGAGTGTGGTCAAATATTACCGCCGAGATGTTATATTGGGTTAGCTTATGTTATATTATGTTATTGATGTATGTAAATATCCCACGGAGACGCAGAGGCCACCTCGCCAGGTATGTTTTCAAATATTACCGCCGAGAAGATAGGTTGGGTTAGGTTAGGTTATATTTCGTTATTGATGTATATAAAGGTCCCACGGAGACGGAGAAGCCAACTTGCTAGGAATGTGGTCAAATATTACCGCCGAGATGTTAGGTTGGGTTAGGTTAGGTTATATTACGTTATTGATGTATATAAAGATCCCACGGAGACGTAGAGGCCAACTCGCCAGGAATGATGTCAAATATTACCGCCGCGATGATAGGTTGGGTTAGGTTACGTTATATTACGCTATTGATGTATATAAAGGTCCCACGGAGACGGAGAAGCCAACTCGCCAGGAATGTTGTCAAATATTACCGCCGAGAAGATAGGTTGGGTTAGGTTATGTTATATTACGTTCTTGATGTATATAAAGATCACACGGAGACGTAGAGGCCAACTCGCAAGGTATGTTGTCAAATATTACCGCGGAGATGTTAGGTTGGGTTAGGTTAAGTTATATTACGTTCTTGATGTATATAAAGATCACACGGAGACGTAGAGGCCAATTCGCCAGGTATGTTGTCAAATATTACCGCCGAGACGATAGGTTGGGTTAGGTTCGGTTATATTTCGTTATTGATGTATATGAAGGTCCCACGGAGACGTAGAGTCCAACTCGCCGGGAATGATGTCAAATACTACCGCCGCGATGCTAGGTTGGGTTAGGGTAGGTTATATTACGTTATTGATGTATATAAAGGTCCCACGGAGACGTAGATGCCAACTCGCCAGGAATGTTTTCAAATATTACCGCCGAGAAGATAGGTTGGGTTAGGTTATGTTATATTACGTTCTTGATGTATATAAAGATCACACGGAGACGTAGAGGCCAATTCGCCAGGTATGTTGTCAAATATTACCGCCGAGAAGATAGGTTGGGTTAGGTTAGGTTATATTTCGTTATTGATGTATATAAAGGTCCCACGGAGACGGAGAAGCCAACTCGCCAGGAATGTTGTCAAATATTACCGCGGAGATGTTAGGTTGGGTTAGGTTAAGTTATATTACGTTATTGATTTATATAAAGGTCCCACGGAGACGGAGAAGCCAACTCGCCAGGAATGTTGTCAAATATTACCGCCGAGAAGATAGGTTGGGTTAGGTTATGTTATATTACGTTCTTGATGTATATAAAGATCACACGGAGACGTAGAGGCGAATTCGCCAGGTATGTTGTCAAATATTACCGCCGAGATGTTAGGTTGGGTTAGGTGAGGTTATATTACGTTATTGATGTATATAAAGGTCCCACGGAGACGGAGAAGCCAACTCGCCAGGAATGTTGTCAAATATTACCGCCGAGATGTTAGGTTGGGTTAGGTTAGGTTATATTACTTTGTTGATGTATATAAAGCTCCCACGGGGACGTAGAGGCCAACTCGCCAGGAATGTTTTCAAATATAACCTCCGAGATGTTAGGTTGGGTTAGGTTAGGTTATATTACGTTATAGTTCTCTATGACGGCCCCGCGGAGACGTAGAGTCCAACGAGCCAGGAGTGTGGTCAAATATTACCGCCGAGATGTTATATTGGGTTAGCTTATGTTATATTTTGTTATTGATGTATGTAAATATCCCACGGAGACGCAGAGGCCACCTCGCCAGGTATGTTTTCAAATATTACCGCCGAGACGTTAGGTTGGGTTAGGTTAGGTTATATTACGTTATTGATGTATATAAAGGTCCCACGGAGACGGAGAAGCCAACTTGCTAGGAATGTGGTCAAATATTACCGCCGAGATGTTAGGTTGGGTTAGGTTAGGTTATATTACGTTATTGATGTATATAAAGATCCCACGGAGACGTAGAGGCCAACTCGCCAGGAATGATGTCAAATATTACCGCCGCGATGATAGGTTGGGTTAGGTTACGTTATATTACGCTATTGATGTATATAAAGGTCCCACGGAGCCGGAGAAGCCAACTCGCCAGGAATGTTGTCAAATATTACCGCCGAGAAGATAGGTTGGGTTAGGTTATGTTATATTACGTTCTTGATGTATATAAAGATCACACGGAGACGTAGAGGCCAACTCGCAAGGTATGTTGTCAAATATTACCGCGGAGATGTTAGGTTGGGTTAGGTTAAGTTATATTACGTTCTTGATGTATATAAAGATCACACGGAGACGTAGAGGCCAATTCGCCAGGTATGTTGTCAAATATTACCGCCGAGACGATAGGTTGGGTTAGGTTCGGTTATATTTCGTTATTGATGTATATGAAGGTCCCACGGAGACGTAGAGTCCAACTCGCCGGGAATGATGTCAAATACTACCGCCGCGATGCTAGGTTGGGTTAGGGTAGGTTATATTACGTTATTGATGTATATAAAGGTCCCACGGAGACGTAGATGCCAACTCGCCAGGAATGTTTTCAAATATTACCGCCGAGATGTTAGGTTGGGTTAGGTTAGGTTATATTACGTTATAGTTCTCTATGACGGCCCCACGGAGACGTAGAGTCCAACAAGCCAGGAATGTGGTCATATATTACCGCCGAGATGTTATATTGGGTTAGCTTATGTTATATTATGTTATTGATGTATATAAATATCCCACGGAGACGTAGAGGCCACCTCGCCAGGTATGTTTTCAAATATTACCGCCGAGACGTTAGGTTGGGTTAGGTTAGGTTATATTACGTTATTGATGTATATAAAGGTCCCACGGAGACGGAGAAGCCAACTCACCAGGAATGTGGTCAAATATTACCGCCGGGATGTTAGGTTGGGTTAGGTTAGGTTATATTACGTTATTGATGTATATAAAGATCCCACGGAGACGTAGAGGCCAACTCGCCAGGAATGTTGTCAAATATTACCGCCGCGATGATAGGTTGGGTTAGGTTACGTTATATTACGTTATTGATGTGTATAAAGGTCCCACGGAGACGGAGAATCCAACTCGCCAGGAATGTTGTCAAATCTTACCGCCGAGAAGATAGGTTGGGTTAGGTTATGTTATATTACGTTCTTGATGTATATAAAGATCACACGGAGACGTAGAGGCCAATTCGCCAGGTATGTTGTCAAATATTACCGCCGAGAAGATAGGTTGGGTTAGGTTAGGTTATATTTCGTTATTGATGTATATAAAGGTCCCACGGAGACGGAGAAGCCAACTCGCCAGGAATGTTGTCAAATATTACCGCCGAGAAGATAGGTTGGGTTAGCTTATGTTATATTACGTTCTTGATGTGTATAAAGATCACACGGAGACGTAGAGGCCAATTCGCCAGGTATGTTCTCAAATATTACCGCCGAGATGATAGGTTGGGTTAGGTTAGGTTATATTTCGTTATTGATGTATATGAGAGTCCCACGGAGACGTAGAGGCCAACTCGCAAGGTATGTTGTCAAATATTACCGCGGAGATGTTAGGTTGGGTTAGGTTAAGTTATATTACGTTATTGATGTATATAAAGGTCCCACGGAGACGGAGAAGCCAACTCGCCAGGAATGTTGTCAAATATTACCGCCGAGAAGATAGGTTGGGTTAGGTTAGGTTATATTACGTTATTGATGTATATAAAGATCCCACGGAGACGTAGAGGCCAACTCGCCAGGAATGATGTCAAATATTACCGCCGCGATGATAGGTTGGGTTAGGTTACGTTATATTACGTTATTGATGTATATAAAGGTCCCACGGAGACGGAGAAGCCAACTCGCCAGGAATGTTGTCAAATATTACCGCCGAGAAGATAGGTTGGGTTAGGTTATGTTATATTACGTTCTTGATGTATATAAAGATCACACGGAGACGTAGAGGCCAATTCGCCAGGTATGTTGTCAAATATTACCGCCGAGATGATAGGTTGGGTTAGGTTCGGTTATATTTCGTTATTGATGTATATGAAGGTCCCACGGAGACGTAGAGGCCAACTCGCAAGGTATGTTGTCAAATATTACCGCGGAGATGTTAGGTTGGGTTAGGTTAAGTTATATTACGTTATTGATGTATATAAAGGTCCCACGGAGACGGAGAAGCCAACTCGACAGGAATGTTGTCAAATATTACAGCCGAGAAGATAGGTTGGGTTAGGTTATGTTATATTACGTTCTTGATGTATATAAAGATCACACGGAGACGTAGAGGCCAATTCGCCAGGTATGTTGTCAAATATTACCGCCGAGATGATAGGTTGGGTTAGGTTATGTTATATTACGTTCTTGATGTATATAAAGATCACACGGAGACGTAGAGGCCAATTCGCCAGGTATGTTGTCAAATATTACCGCGGAGATGTTAGGTTGGGTTAGGTTAAGTTATATTACGTTATTGATGTATATAAAGGTCCCACGGAGACGGAGAAGCCAACTCGCCAGGAATGTTGTCAAATATTACCGCCGAGAAGATAGGTTGGGTTAGGTTAGGTTATATTACGTTATTGATGTATATAAAGGTCCCACGGAGACGAAGAAGCCAACTCGCTAGGAATGTGGTCAAATATTACCGCCGAGATGTTAGGTTGGGTTAGGTTAGGTTATATTACGTTATTGATGTATATAAAGATCCCACGGAGACGTAGAGGCCAACTCGCCAGGAATGATGTCAAATATTACCGCTGCGATGATAGGTTGGGTTAGGATACGTTTTATTACGTTATTGATGTATATAAAGGTCCCACGGAGACGGAGAAGCCAACTCGCCAGGAATGTTGTCAAATATTACCGCCGAGAAGATAGGTTGGTTTAGGTTATGTTATATTACGTTCTTGATGTATATAAAGATCACACGGAGACGTAGAGGCCAATTCGCCAGGTATGTTGTCAAATATTACCGCCGAGATGATAGGTTGGGTTAGGATCGGTTATATTTCGTTATTGATGTATATGAGAGTCCCACGGAGACGTAGAGGCCAACTCGCAAGGTATGTTGTCAAATATTACCGCGGAGATGTTAGGTTGGGTTAGGTTAAGTTATATTACGTTATTGATGTATATAAAGGTCCCACGGAGACGGAGAAACCAACTCGCCAGGAATGTTGTCAAATATTACCGCCGAGAAGATAGGTTGGGTTAGGTTAGGTTATACTACGTTATTGATGTATATAAAGATCCCACGGAGACGTAGAGGCCAACTCGCCAGGAATGATGTCAAATATTACCGCAGCGATGATAGGTTGGGTTAGGTTACGTTATATTACGTTATTGATGTATATGAAGGTCCCACGGAGACGTAGAGGCCAACTCGCAAGGTATGTTGTCAAATATTACCGCGGAGATGTTAGGTTGGGTTAGGTTAAGTTATATTACGTTATTGATGTATATAAAGGTCCCACGGAGACGGAGAAGCCAACTCGCCAGGAATGTTGTCAAATATTACCGCCGAGAAGATAGGTTGGGTTAGGTTATGTTATATTACGTTATTGATGTATATAAAGATCCCACGGAGACGTAGAGGCCAACTCGCCAGGAATGTTGTCAAATATTACCGCCGCGATGATAGGTTGGGTTAGGTTACGTTATATTACGTTATTGATGTGTATAAAGGTCCCACGGAGACGGAGAATCCAACTCGCCAGGAATGTTGTCAAATCTTACCGCCGAGAAGATAGGTTGGGTTAGGTTATGTTATATTACGTTCTTGATGTATATAAAGATCACACGGAGACGTAGAGGCCAATTCGCCAGGTATGTTGTCAAATATTACCGCCGAGAAGATAGGTTGGGTTAGGTTAGGTTATATTTCGTTATTGATGTATATAAAGGTCCCACGGAGACGGAGAAGCCAACTCGCCAGGAATGTTGTCAAATATTACCGCCGAGAAGATAGGTTGGGTTAGGTTATGTTATATTACGTTCTTGATGTGTATAAAGATCACACGGAGACGTAGAGGCCAATTCGCCAGGTATGTTCTCAAATATTACCGCCGAGATGATAGGTTGGGTTAGGTTAGGTTATATTTCGTTATTGATGTATATGAGAGTCCCACGGAGACGTAGAGGCCAACTCGCAAGGTATGTTGTCAAATATTACCGCGGAGATGTTAGGTTGGGTTAGGTTAAGTTATATTACGTTATTGATGTATATAAAGGTCCCACGGAGACGGAGAAGCCAACTCGCCAGGAATGTTGTCAAATATTACCGCCGAGAAGATAGGTTGGGTTAGGTTAGGTTATATTACGTTATTGATGTATATAAAGGTCCCACGGAGACGAAGAAGCCAACTCGCTAGGAATGTGGTCAAATATTACCGCCGAGATGTTAGGTTGGGTTAGGTTAGGTTATATTACGTTATTGATGTATATAAAGATCCCACGGAGACGTAGAGGCCAACTCGCCAGGAATGATGTCAAATATTACCGCCGCGATGATAGGTTGGGTTAGGATACGTTTTATTACGTTATTGATGTATATAAAGGTCCCACGGAGACGGAGAAGCCAACTCGCCAGGAATGTTGTCAAATATTACCGCCGAGAAGATAGGTTGGGTTAGGTTATGTTATATTACGTTCTTGATGTATATAAAGATCACACGGAGACGTAGAGGCCAATTCGCCAGGTATGTTGTCAAATATTACCGCCGAGATGATAGGTTGGGTTAGGATCGGTTATATTTCGTTATTGATGTATATGAAGGTCCCACGGAGACGTAGAGGCCAACTCGCAAGGTATGTTGTCAAATATTACCGCGGAGATGTTAGGTTGGGTTAGGTTAAGTTATATTACGTTCTTGATGTATATAAAGATCACACGGAGACGTAGAGGCCAATTCGCCAGGTATGTTGTCAAATATTACCGCCGAGATGATAGGTTGGGTTAGGTTAGGTTATATTTCGTTATTGATGTATATGAAGGTCCCACGGAGACGTAGAGGCCGACTCGCCAGGTATGTGGTCAAATATTACCGCGGAGATGTTAGGTTGGGTTAGGTTACGTTATATTACGTTATTGATGTATATGATGGTCAAACGGAGACGTAGAAGCCATCTCGCCAGGAATGATGTCAAATATTACCGCCGAGATGTTAGGTTGGGTTAGGTTAGGTTATATTACGTTATTGATGTATATAAAGGTCCCACGGAGACATAGAGGCCAACAAGCCAGGAATGTGGTCAAATATTACCGGCGAGATGTTAGGTTGGGTTAGGTAAGATTATATTACGTTATTGATGTATATAAAGGTCCCACGGAGACGTAGAGGCCAACTCGCCAGGTATGTGGTCAAATATTACCGCGGAGATATTAGGTTGGGTTAGGTTACGTTATATTACGTTATTGATGTATATGATGGCCAAACGGAGACGTAGAAGCCATCTCGCCAGGAATGATGTCAAATATTACCGCCGAGATGTTAGGTTGGGTTAGGTTACGTTATATTACGTTATTGATGTATATGATGGTCAAACGGAGACGTAGAAGCCATCTCGCCAGGAATGATGTCAAATATTACCGCCGAGATGTTAGGTTGGGTTAGGTTAGGTTATATTACGTTATTGATGTATATAAAGGACCCACGGGGACATAGAGGCCAACAAGCCAGGAATGTGGTCAAATATTACCGGCGAGATGTTAGGTTGGGTTAGGTAAGATTATATTACGTTATTGATGTATATAAAGGTCCCACGGAGACGTAGAGGCCAACTCGCCAGGTATGTGGTCAAATATTACCGCGGAGATGTTAGGTTGGGTTAGGTTACGTTATATTACGTTATTGATGTATATGATGGTCAAACGGAGACGTAGAAGCCATCTCGCCAGGAATCATGTCAAATATTACCGCCGAGATGTTAGGTTGGGTTAGGTGAGGTTACATTACGTTATTGATGTATATAAAGGTCCCACGGAGACATAGAGGCCAACAAGCCAGGAATGTGGTCAAATATTACCGGCGAGATGTTAGGTTGGGTTAGGTAAGGTTATATTACTTTGTTGATGTATATAAAGCTCCCACGGGGACGTAGAGGCCAACTCGCCAGGAATGTTTTCAAATATAACCTCCGAGATGTTAGGTTGGGTTAGGTTAGGTTATATTACGTTATAGTTCTCTATGACGGCCCCGCGGAGACGTAGAGTCCAACAAGCCAGGAGTGTGGTCAAATATTACCGCCGAGATGTTATATTGGGTTAGCTTATGTTATATTATGTTATTGATGTATGTAAATATCCCACGGAGACGCAGAGGCCACCTCGCCAGGTATGTTTTCAAATATTACCGCCGAGACGTTAGGTTGGGTTAGGTTAGGTTATATTACGTTATTGATGTATATAAAGGTCCCACGGAGACGGAGAAGCCAACTTGCTAGGAATGTGGTCAAATATTACCGCCGAGATGTTAGGTTGGGTTAGGTTAT
The DNA here is from genome assembly GCA_963969225.1 of Xylocopa violacea. Taxonomy (NCBI): domain Eukaryota; kingdom Metazoa; phylum Arthropoda; class Insecta; order Hymenoptera; family Apidae; genus Xylocopa; species Xylocopa violacea. The sequence goes on along the minus strand of CAXAJV010000309.1, from coordinate 518,519 downwards.
GTTATATTACGTTCTTGATGTATATAAAGATCACACGGAGACGTAGAGGCCAATTCGCCAGGTATGTTGTCAAATATTACCGCCGAGAAGATAGGTTGGGTTAGGTTAGGTTATATTTCGTTATTGATGTATATAAAGGTCCCACGGAGACGGAGAAGCCAACTCGCCAGGAATGTTGTCAAATATTACCGCCGAGAAGATAGGTTGGGTTAGGTTATGTTATATTACGTTCTTGATGTGTATAAAGATCACACGGAGACGTAGAGGCCAATTCGCCAGGTATGTTCTCAAATATTACCGCCGAGATGATAGGTTGGGTTAGGTTAGGTTATATTTCGTTATTGATGTATATGAGAGTCCCACGGAGACGTAGAGGCCAACTCGCAAGGTATGTTGTCAAATATTACCGCGGAGATGTTAGGTTGGGTTAGGTTAAGTTATATTACGTTATTGATGTATATAAAGGTCCCACGGAGACGGAGAAGCCAACTCGCCAGGAATGTTGTCAAATATTACCGCCGAGAAGATAGGTTGGGTTAGGTTAGGTTATATTACGTTATTGATGTATATAAAGGTCCCACGGAGACGAAGAAGCCAACTCGCTAGGAATGTGGTCAAATATTACCGCCGAGATGTTAGGTTGGGTTAGGTTAGGTTATATTACGTTATTGATGTATATAAAGATCCCACGGAGACGTAGAGGCCAACTCGCCAGGAATGATGTCAAATATTACCGCCGCGATGATAGGTTGGGTTAGGATACGTTTTATTACGTTATTGATGTATATAAAGGTCCCACGGAGACGGAGAAGCCAACTCGCCAGGAATGTTGTCAAATATTACCGCCGAGAAGATAGGTTGGGTTAGGTTATGTTATATTACGTTCTTGATGTATATAAAGATCACACGGAGACGTAGAGGCCAATTCGCCAGGTATGTTGTCAAATATTACCGCCGAGATGATAGGTTGGGTTAGGATCGGTTATATTTCGTTATTGATGTATATGAAGGTCCCACGGAGACGTAGAGGCCAACTCGCAAGGTATGTTGTCAAATATTACCGCGGAGATGTTAGGTTGGGTTAGGTTAAGTTATATTACGTTATTGATGTATATAAAGGTCCCACGGAGACGGAGAAGCCAACTCGCCAGGAATGTTGTCAAATATTACCGCCGAGAAGATAGGTTGGGTTAGGTTATGTTATATTACGTTCTTGATGTATATAAAGATCACACGGAGACGTAGAGGCCAATTCGCCAGGTATGTTGTCAAATATTACCGCCGAGATGTTAGGTTGGGTTAGGTGAGGTTATATTACGTTATTGATGTATATAAAGGTCCCACGGAGACGGAGAAGCCAACTCGCCAGGAATGTTGTCAAATATTACCGCCGAGATGTTAGGTTGGGTTAGGTTAGGTTATATTACTTTGTTGATGTATATAAAGCTCCCACGGGGACGTAGAGGCCAACTCGCCAGGAATGTTTTCAAATATAACCTCCGAGATGTTAGGTTGGGTTAGGTTAGGTTATATTACGTTATAGTTCTCTATGACGGCCCCGCGGAGACGTAGAGTCCAACAAGCCAGGAGTGTGGTCAAATATTACCGCCGAGATGTTATATTGGGTTAGCTTATGTTATATTATGTTATTGATGTATGTAAATATCCCACGGAGACGCAGAGGCCACCTCGCCAGGTATGTTTTCAAATATTACCGCCGAGACGTTAGGTTGGGTTAGGTTAGGTTATATTACGTTATTGATGTATATAAAGGTCCCACGGAGACGGAGAAGCCAACTTGCTAGGAATGTGGTCAAATATTACCGCCGAGATGTTAGGTTGGGTTAGGTTAGGTTATATTACGTTATTGATGTATATAAAGATCCCACGGAGACGTAGAGGCCAACTCGCCAGGAATGATGTCAAATATTACCGCCGCGATGATAGGTTGGGTTAGGTTACGTTATATTACGCTATTGATGTATATAAAGGTCCCACGGAGACGGAGAAGCCAACTCGCCAGGAATGTTGTCAAATATTACCGCCGAGAAGATAGGTTGGGTTAGGTTATGTTATATTACGTTCTTGATGTATATAAAGATCACACGGAGACGTAGAGGCCAACTCGCAAGGTATGTTGTCAAATATTACCGCGGAGATGTTAGGTTGGGTTAGGTTAAGTTATATTACGTTCTTGATGTATATAAAGATCACACGGAGACGTAGAGGCCAATTCGCCAGGTATGTTGTCAAATATTACCGCCGAGACGATAGGTTGGGTTAGGTTCGGTTATATTTCGTTATTGATGTATATGAAGGTCCCACGGAGACGTAGAGTCCAACTCGCCGGGAATGATGTCAAATACTACCGCCGCGATGCTAGGTTGGGTTAGGGTAGGTTATATTACGTTATTGATGTATATAAAGGTCCCACGGAGACGTAGATGCCAACTCGCCAGGAATGTTTTCAAATATTACCGCCGAGATGTTAGGTTGGGTTAGGTTAGGTTATATTACGTTATAGTTCTCTATGACGGCCCCACGGAGACGTAGAGTCCAACAAGCCAGGAATGTGGTCATATATTACCGCCGAGATGTTATATTGGGTTAGCTTATGTTATATTATGTTATTGATGTATATAAATATCCCACGGAGACGTAGAGGCCACCTCGCCAGGTATGTTTTCAAATACTACCGCCGAGACGTTAGGTTGGGTTAGGTTAGGTTATATTACGTTATTGATGTATATAAAGGTCCCACGGAGACGGAGAAGCCAACTCACCAGGAATGTGGTCAAATATTACCGCCGGGATGTTAGGTTGGGTTAGGTTAGGTTATATTACGTTATTGATGTATATAAAGATCCCACGGAGACGTAGAGGCCAACTCGCCAGGAATGTTGTCAAATATTACCGCCGCGATGATAGGTTGGGTTAGGTTACGTTATATTACGTTATTGATGTGTATAAAGGTCCCACGGAGACGGAGAAGCCAACTCGCCAGGAATGTTGTCAAATATTACCGCGGAGATGTTAGGTTGGGTTAGGTTAAGTTATATTACGTTATTGATGTATATAAAGGTCCCACGGAGACGGAGAAGCCAACTCGCCAGGAATGTTGTCAAATATTACCGCCGAGAAGATAGGTTGGGTTAGGTTATGTTATATTACGTTCTTGATGTATATAAAGATCACACGGAGACGTAGAGGCCAATTCGCCAGGTATGTTGTCAAATATTACCGCCGAGATGTTAGGTTGGGTTAGGTGAGGTTATATTACGTTATTGATGTATATAAAGGTCCCACGGAGACGGAGAAGCCAACTCGCCAGGAATGTTGTCAAATATTACCGCCGAGATGTTAGGTTGGGTTAGGTTAGGTTATATTACTTTGTTGATGTATATAAAGCTCCCACGGGGACGTAGAGGCCAACTCGCCAGGAATGTTTTCAAATATAACCTCCGAGATGTTAGGTTGGGTTAGGTTAGGTTATATTACGTTATAGTTCTCTATGACGGCCCCGCGGAGACGTAGAGTCCAACAAGCCAGGAGTGTGGTCAAATATTACCGCCGAGATGTTATATTGGGTTAGCTTATGTTATATTATGTTATTGATGTATGTAAATATCCCACGGAGACGCAGAGGCCACCTCGCCAGGTATGTTTTCAAATATTACCGCCGAGACGTTAGGTTGGGTTAGGTTAGGTTATATTACGTTATTGATGTATATAAAGGTCCCACGGAGACGGAGAAGCCAACTTGCTAGGAATGTGGTCAAATATTACCGCCGAGATGTTAGGTTGGGTTAGGTTAGGTTATATTACGTTATTGATGTATATAAAGATCCCACGGAGACGTAGAGGCCAACTCGCCAGGAATGATGTCAAATATTACCGCCGCGATGATAGGTTGGGTTAGGTTACGTTATATTACGCTATTGATGTATATAAAGGTCCCACGGAGACGGAGAAGCCAACTCGCCAGGAATGTTGTCAAATATTACCGCGGAGATGTTAGGTTGGGTTAGGTTAAGTTATATTACGTTCTTGATGTATATAAAGATCACACGGAGACGTAGAGGCCAATTCGCCAGGTATGTTGTCAAATATTACCGCCGACACGATAGGTTGGGTTAGGTTCGGTTATATTTCGTTATTGATGTATATGAAGGTCCCACGGAGACGTAGAGTCCAACTCGCCGGGAATGATGTCAAATACTACCGCCGCGATGCTAGGTTGGGTTAGGGTAGGTTATATTACGTTATTGATGTATATAAAGGTCCCACGGAGACGTAGATGCCAACTCGCCAGGAATGTTTTCAAATATTACCGCCGAGATGTTAGGTTGGGTTAGGTTAGGTTATATTACGTTATAGTTCTCTATGACGGCCCCACGGAGACGTAGAGTCCAACAAGCCAGGAATGTGGTCATATATTACCGCCGAGATGTTATATTGGGTTAGCTTATGTTATATTATGTTATTGATGTATATAAATATCCCACGGAGACGTAGAGGCCACCTCGCCAGGTATGTTTTCAAATATTACCGCCGAGACGTTAGGTTGGGTTAGGTTAGGTTATATTACGTTATTGATGTATATAAAGGTCCCACGGAGACGGAGAAGCCAACTCACCAGGAATGTGGTCAAATATTACCGCCGGGATGTTAGGTTGGGTTAGGTTAGGTTATATTACGTTATTGATGTATATAAAGATCCCACGGAGACGTAGAGGCCAACTCGCCAGGAATGTTGTCAAATATTACCGCCGCGATGATAGGTTGGGTTAGGTTACGTTATATTACGTTATTGATGTGTATAAAGGTCCCACGGAGACGGAGAATCCAACTCGCCAGGAATGTTGTCAAATCTTACCGCCGAGAAGATAGGTTGGGTTAGGTTATGTTATATTACGTTCTTGATGTATATAAAGATCACACGGAGACGTAGAGGCCAATTCGCCAGGTATGTTGTCAAATATTACCGCCGAGAAGATAGGTTGGGTTAGGTTAGGTTATATTTCGTTATTGATGTATATAAAGGTCCCACGGAGACGGAGAAGCCAACTCGCCAGGAATGTTGTCAAATATTACCGCCGAGAAGATAGGTTGGGTTAGGTTATGTTATATTACGTTCTTGATGTGTATAAAGATCACACGGAGACGTAGAGGCCAATTCGCCAGGTATGTTCTCAAATATTACCGCCGAGATGATAGGTTGGGTTAGGTTAGGTTATATTTCGTTATTGATGTATATGAGAGTCCCACGGAGACGTAGAGGCCAACTCGCAAGGTATGTTGTCAAATATTACCGCGGAGATGTTAGGTTGGGTTAGGTTAAGTTATATTACGTTATTGATGTATATAAAGGTCCCACGGAGACGGAGAAGCCAACTCGCCAGGAATGTTGTCAAATATTACCGCCGAGAAGATAGGTTGGGTTAGGTTAGGTTATATTACGTTATTGATGTATATAAAGGTCCCACGGAGACGAAGAAGCCAACTCGCTAGGAATGTGGTCAAATATTACCGCCGAGATGTTAGGTTGGGTTAGGTTAGGTTATATTACGTTATTGATGTATATAAAGATCCCACGGAGACGTAGAGGCCAACTCGCCAGGAATGATGTCAAATATTACCGCCGCGATGATAGGTTGGGTTAGGATACGTTTTATTACGTTATTGATGTATATAAAGGTCCCACGGAGACGGAGAAGCCAACTCACCAGGAATGTTGTCAAATATTACCGCCGAGAAGATAGGTTGGGTTAGGTTATGTTATATTACGTTCTTGATGTATATAAAGATCACACGGAGACGTAGAGGCCAATTCGCCAGGTATGTTGTCAAATATTACCGCCGAGATGATAGGTTGGGTTAGGATCGGTTATATTTCGTTATTGATGTATATGAAGGTCCCACGGAGACGTAGAGGCCAACTCGCAAGGTATGTTGTCAAATATTACCGCGGAGATGTTAGGTTGGGTTAGGTTAAGTTATATTACGTTATTGATGTATATAAAGGTCCCACGGAGACGGAGAAGCCAACTCGCCAGGAATGTTGTCAAATATTACCGCCGAGATGTTAGGTTGGGTTAGGTTAGGTTATATTACGTTCTTGAAGTATATAAAGGTCCCACGCAGACGTAGAGGCCATCTCGCCAGGAATGATGTCAAATATTACCGCCGAGATGTTAGGTTGGGTTAGGTTAGGTTATATTACGTTATTGATGTATATAAAGGTCCCACGGAGACATAGAGGCCAATTCGCCAGGTATGTTGTCAAATATTACCGCCGAGATGATAGGTTGGGTTAGGTTCGGTTATATTTCGTTATTGATGTATATGAAGGTCCCACGGAGACGTAGAGGCCAACTCGCAAGGTATGTTGTCAAATATTACCGCGGAGATGTTAGGTTGGGTTAGGTTAAGTTATATTACGTTATTGATGTATATAAAGGTCCCACGGAGACGGAGAAGCCAACTCGCCAGGAATGTTGTCAAATATTACCGCCGAGATGTTAGGTTGGGTTAGGTTAGGTTATATTACGTTCTTGAAGTATATAAAGGTCCCACGCAGACGTAGAGGCCAACAAGCCAGGAATGTTGTCAAATACTACCGTCGAGATGATAGGTTGGGTTACGTTAGGTAATATTTCGTTATTGATGTATATGAAGGTCAAACGGAGACGTAGAGGCCAATTCGCCAGGTATGTTCTCAAATATTACCGCCGTGATGATACGTTGGGTTAGGTTAGGTTATATTACGTTCTTGATGTATATAAAGATCGCACGGAGACGTAGAGGCCAATTCGCCAGGTTAGTTGTCAAATATTACCGCCGAGATGTTAGGTTGGGTTAGGTAAGGTTATATTACGTTCTTGAAGTATATAAAGGTCCCACGCAGACGTAGAGGCCAACAAGCCAGGAATGATGTCAAATATTACCGGCGCGATGATAGGTTGGGTTAGGTTAGGTTATATTTCGTTATTGATGTATATGAAGGTCCCACGGAGACGTAGAGGCCGACTCGCCAGGTATGTGGTCAAATATTACCGCGGAGATGTTAGGTTGGGTTAGGTTACGTTATATTACGTTATTGATGTATATGACGGTCAAACGAAGACGTAGAAGCCATCTCGCCAGGAATGATGTCAAATATTACCGCCGAGATGTTAGGTTGGGTTAGGTTAGGTTATATTACGTTATTGATGTATATAAAGGTCCCACGGAGACATAGAGGCCAACAAGCCAGGAATGTGGTCAAATATTACCGCCGAGAAGATAGGTTGGGTTAGGTTCTGTTATATTACGTTCTTGATGTATATAAAGATCACACGGAGACGTAGAGGCCAATTCGCCAGGTATGTTGTCAAATATTACCGCCGAGATGATAGGTTGGGTTAGGTTAGGTTATATTCCGTTATTGATGTATATGAAGGTCCCACGGAGACGTAGAGGCCGACTCGCCAGGTATGTGGTCAAATATTACCGCGGAAATGTTAGGTTGGGTTAGGTTACGTTATATTACGGCATTGATGTATATGATGGTCAAACGGAGACGTAGAAGCCATCTCGCTAGGAATGATGTCAAATATTACCGCCGAGATGTTAGGTTGGGTTAGGTTAGGTTATATTACGTTCTTGACGTATATAAAGATCACACGGAGACGTAGAGGCCAATTCGCCAGGTATGTTGTCAGATATTACCGCCGAGATGATAGGTTGGGTTAGGTTAGGTTATATTTCGTTATTGATGTATATGAAGGTCCCACGGAGACGTAGAGGCCGACTCGCCAGGTATGTGGTCAAATATTACCGCGGAGATGTTAGGTTGGGTTAGGTTACGTTATATTACGTTATTGATGTATATGATGGTCAAACGGAGACGTAGAAGCCATCTCGCCAGGAATGATGTCAAATATTACCGCCGAGATGTTAGGTTGGGTTAGGTTAGGTTATATTACGTTATTGATGTATATAAAGGTCCCACGGGGACATAGAGGCCAACAAGCCAGGAATGTGGTCAAATATTACCGGCGAGATGTTAGGTTGGGTTAGGTAAGATCATATTACGTTATTGATGTATATAAAGGTCCCACGGAGACGTAGAGGCCAACTCGCCAGGTATGTGGTCAAATATTACCGCGGAGATGTTAGGTTGGGTTAGGTTACGTTATATTACGTTATTGATGTATATGATGGTCAAACGGAGACGTAGAAGCCATCTCGCCAGGAATGATGTCAAATATTACCGCCGAGATGTTAGGTTGGGTTAGGTGAGGTTACATTACGTTATTGATGTATATAAAGGTCCCACGGAGACATAGAGGCCAACAAGCCAGGAATGTGGTCAAATATTACCGGCGAGATGTTAGGTTGGGTTAGGTAAGGTTATATTACTTTGTTGATGTATATAAAGCTCCCACGGGGACGTAGAGGCCAACTCGCCAGGAATGTTTTCAAATATAACCTCCGAGATGTTAGGTTGGGTTAGGTTAGGTTATATTTCGTTATTGATGTATATGAAGGTCCCACGGAGACGTAGAGTCCAACTCGCCGGGAATGATGTCAAATACTACCGCCGCGATGCTAGGTTGGGTTAGGGTAGGTTATATTACGTTATTGATGTATATAAAGGTCCCACGGAGACGGAGAAGCCAACTTGCTAGGAATGTGGTCAAATATTACCGCCGAGATGTTAGGTTGGGTTAGGTTAGGTTATATTACGTTATTGATGTATATAAAGGTCCCACGGAGACGGAGAAGCCAACTCGCCAGGAATGTTGTCAAATATTACCGCCGAGATGTTAGGTTGGGTTAGGTTAGGTTATATTTCGTTATTGATGTATATGAAGGTCCCACGGAGACGTAGAGTCCAACTCGCCGGGAATGATGTCAAATACTACCGCCGCGATGCTAGGTTGGGTTAGGGTAGGTTATATTACGTTATTGATGTATATAAAGGTCCCACGGAGACGTAGATGCCAACTCGCCAGGAATGTTTTCAAATATTACCGCCGAGATGTTAGGTTGGGTTAGGTTAGGTTATATTACGTTATAGTTCTCTATGACGGCCCCACGGAGACGTAGAGTCCAACAAGCCAGGAATGTGGTCATATATTACCGCCGTGATGTTATATTGGGTTAGCTTATGTTATATTATGTTATTGATGTATATAAATATCCCACGGAGACGTAGAGGCCACCTCGCCAGGTATGTTTTCAAATATTACCGCCGATACGTTAGGTTGGGTTAGGTTAGGTTATATTACGTTATTGATGTATATAAAGGTCCCACGGAGACGGAGAAGCCAACTCACCAGGAATGTGGTCAAATATTACCGCCGGGATGTTAGGTTGGGTTAGGTTAGGTTATATTACGTTATTGATGTATATAAAGATCCCACGGAGACGTAGAGGCCAACTCGCCAGGAATGTTGTCAAATATTACCGCCGCGATGATAGGTTGGGTTAGGTTACGTTATATTACGTTATTGATGTGTATAAAGGTCCCACGGAGACGGAGAATCCAACTCGCCAGGAATGTTGTCAAATCTTACCGCCAAGAAGATAGGTTGGGTTAGGTTATGTTATATTACGTTCTTGATGTATATAAAGATCACACGGAGACGTAGAGGCCAATTCGCCAGGTATGTTGTCAAATATTACCGCCGAGAAGATAGGTTGGGTTAGGTTAGGTTATATTTCGTTATTGATATATATAAAGGTCCCACGGAGACGGAGAAGCCAACTCGCCAGGAATGTTGTCAAATATTACCGCCGAGAAGATAGTTTGGGTTAGGTTATGTTATATTACGTTCTTGATGTGTATAAAGATCACACGGAGACGTAGAGGCCAATTCGCCAGGTATGTTCTCAAATATTACCGCCGAGATGATAGGTTGGGTTAGGTTAGGTTATATTTCGTTATTGATGTATATGAGAGTCCCACGGAGACCTAGAGGCCAACTCGCAAGGTATGTTGTCAAATATTACCGCGGAGATGTTAGGTTGGGTTAGGTTAAGTTATATTACGTTATTGATGTATATAACGGTCCCACGGAGACGGAGAAGCCAACTCGCCAGGAATGTTGTCAAATATTACCGCCGAGAAGATAGGTTGGGTTAGGTTAGGTTATATTACGTTATTGATGTATATAAAGGTCCCACGGAGACGAAGAAGCCAACTCGCTAGGAATGTGGTCAAATATTACCGCCGAGATGTTAGGTTGGGTTAGGTTATGTTATATTACGTTCTTGATGTATATAAAGATCACACGGAGACGTAGAGGCCAATTCGCCAGGTATGTTGTCAAATATTACCGCCGAGATGATAGGTTGGGTTAGGATCGGTTATATTTCGTTATTGATGTATATGAAGGTCCCACGGAGACGTAGAGGCCAACTCGCAAGGTATGTTGTCAAATATTACCGCGGAGATGTTAGGTTGGGTTAGGTTAAGTTATATTACGTTATTGATGTATATAAAGGTCCCACGGAGACGGAGAAGCCAACTCGCCAGGAATGTTGTCAAATATTACCGCCGAGATGTTAGGTTGGGTTAGGTTAGGTTATATTACGTTCTTGAAGTATATAAAGGTCCCACGCAGACGTAGAGGCCATCTCGCCAGGAATGATGTCAAATATTACCGCCGAGATGTTAGGTTGGGTTAGGTTAGGTTATATTACGTTATTGATGTATATAAAGGTCCCACGGAGACATAGAGGCCAATTCGCCAGGTATGTTGTCAAATATTACCGCCGAGATGATAGGTTGGGTTAGGTTCGGTTATATTTCGTTATTGATGTATATGAAGGTCCCACGGAGACGTAGAGGCCAACTCGCAAGGTATGTTGTCAAATATTACCGCGGAGATGTTAGGTTGGGTTAGGTTAAGTTATATTACGTTATTGATGTATATAAAGGTCCCACGGAGACGGAGAAGCCAACTCGCCAGGAATGTTGTCAAATATGACCGCCGAGATGTTAGGTTGGGTTAGGTTAGGTTATATTACGTTCTTGAAGTATATAAAGGTCCCACGCAGACGTAGAGGCCAACAAGCCAGGAATGTTGTCAAATACTACCGTCGAGATGATAGGTTGGGTTACGTTAGGTAATATTTCGTTATTGATGTATATGAAGGTCAAACGGAGACGTAGAGGCCAATTCGCCAGGTATGTTCTCAAATATTACCGCCGTGATGATACGTTGGGTTAGGTTAGGTTATATTACGTTCTTGATGTATATAAAGATCGCACGGAGACGTAGAGGCCAATTCGCCAGGTTAGTTGTCAAATATTACCGCCGAGATGTTAGGTTGGGTTAGGTAAGGTTATATTACGTTCTTGAAGTATATAAAGGTCCCACGCAGACGTAGAGGCCAACAAGCCAGGAATGATGTCAAATATTACCGCCGCGATGATAGGTTGGGTTAGGTTACGTTATATTACGTTATTGATGTATATGATGGTCAAACGGAGACGTAGAAGCCATCTCGCCAGGAATGATGTCAAATATTACCGCCGAGATGTTAGGTTGGGTTAGGTTAGGTTATATTACGTTCTTGATGTATATAAAGATCACACGGAGACGTAGAGGCCAATTCGCCAGGTATGTTGTCAAATATTACCGCCGAGATGATAGGTTGGGTTAGGTTAGGTTATATTTCGTTATTGATGTATATGAAGGTCCCACGGAGACGTAGAGGCCGACTCGCCAGGTATGTGGTCAAATATTACCGCGGAGATGTTAGGTTGGGTTAGGTTACGTTATATTACGTTATTGATGTATATGATGGTCAAACGGAGACGTAGAAGCCATCTCGCCAGGAATGATGTCATATATTACCGCCGAGATGTTAGGTTGGGTTAGGTTAGGTTATATTACGTTATTGATGTATATAAAGGTCCCACGGAGACGTAGAGTCCAACAAGCCAGGAATGTGGTCATATATTACCGCCGAGATGTTATATTGGGTTAGCTTATGTTATATTATGTTATTGATGTATATAAATATCCCACGGAGACGTAGAGGCCACCTCGCCAGGTATGTTTTCAAATATTACCGCCGAGACGTTAGGTTGGGTTAGGTTAGGTTATATTACGTTATTGATGTATATAAAGGTCCCACGGAGACGGAGAAGCCAACTCACCAGGAATGTGGTCAAATATTACCGCCGGGATGTTAGGTTGGGTTAGGTTAGGTTATATTACGTTATTGATGTTTATAAAGATCCCACGGAGACGTAGAGGCCAACTCGCCAGGAATGTTGTCAAATATTACCGCCGCGATGATAGGTTGGGTTAGGTTACGTTATATTACGTTATTGATGTGTATAAAGGTCCCACGGAGACGGAGAATCCAACTCGCCAGGAATGTTGTCAAATCTTACCGCCGAGAAGATAGGTTGGGTTAGGTTATGTTATATTACGTTCTTGATGTATATAAAGATCACACGGAGACGTAGAGGCCAATTCGCCAGGTATGTTGTCAAATATTACCGCCGAGAAGATAGGTTGGGTTAGGTTAGGTTATATTTCGTTATTGATGTATATAAAGGTCCCACGGAGACGGAGAAGCCAACTCGCCAGGAATGTTGTCAAATATTACCGCCGAGAAGATAGGTTGGGTTAGGTTATGTTATATTACGTTCTTGATGTGTATAAAGATCACACGGAGACGTAGAGGCCAATTCGCCAGGTATGTTGTCAAATATTACCGCCGAGATGATAGGTTGGGTTAGGATCGGTTATATTTCGTTATTGATGTATATGAAGGTCCCACGGAGACGTAGAGGCCAACTCGCAAGGTATGTTGTCAAATATTACCGCGGAGATGTTAGGTTGGGTTAGGTTAAGTTATATTACGTTATTGATGTATATAAAGGTCCCACGGAGACGGAGAAGCCAACTCGCCAGGAATGTTGTCAAATATTACCGCCGAGATGTTAGGTTGGGTTAGGTTAGGTTATATTACGTTCTTGAAGTATATAAAGGTCCCACGCAGACGTAGAGGCCATCTCGCCAGGAATGATGTCAAATATTACCGCCCAGATGTTAGGTTGGGTTAGGTTAGGTTATATTACGTTATTGATGTATATAAAGGACCCACGGAGACATAGAGGCCAATTCGCCAGGTATGTTGTCAAATATTACCGCCGAGATGATAGGTTGGGTTAGGTTCGGTTATATTTCGTTATTGATGTATATGAAGGTCCCACGGAGACGTAGAGGCCAACTCGCAAGGTATGTTGTCAAATATTACCGCGGAGATGTTAGGTTGGGTTAGGTTAAGTTATATTACGTTATTGATGTATATAAAGGTCCCACGGAGACGGAGAAGCCAACTCGCCAGGAATGTTGTCAAATATTACCGCCGAGATGTTAGGTTGGGTTAGGTTAGGTTATATTACGTTCTTGAAGTATATAAAGGTCCCACGCAGACGTAGAGGCCAACAAGCCAGGAATGTTGTCAAATACTACCGTCGAGATGATAGGTTGGGTTACGTTAGGTAATATTTCGTTATTGATGTATATGAAGGTCAAACGGAGACGTAGAGGCCAATTCGCCAGGTATGATGTCATATATTACCGCCGAGATGTTAGGTTGGGTTAGGTTAGGTTATATTACGTTATTGATGTATATAAAGGTCCCACGGAGACGTAGAGTCCAACAAGCCAGGAATGTGGTCATATATTACCGCCGAGATGTTATATTGGGTTAGCTTATGTTATATTATGTTATTGATGTATATAAATATCCCACGGAGACGTAGAGGCCACCTCGCCAGGTATGTTTTCAAATATTACCGCCGAGACGTTAGGTTGGGTTAGGTTAGGTTATATTACGTTATTGATGTATATAAAGGTCCCACGGAGACGGAGAAGCCAACTCACCAGGAATGTGGTCAAATATTACCGCCGGGATGTTAGGTTGGGTTAGGTTAGGTTATATTACGTTATTGATGTTTATAAAGATCCCACGGAGACGTAGAGGCCAACTCGCCAGGAATGTTGTCAAATATTACCGCCGCGATGATAGGTTGGGTTAGGTTACGTTATATTACGTTATTGATGTGTATAAAGGTCCCACGGAGACGGAGAATCCAACTCGCCAGGAATGTTGTCAAATCTTACCGCCGAGAAGATAGGTTGGGTTAGGTTATGTTATATTACGTTCTTGATGTATATAAAGATCACACGGAGACGTAGAGGCCAATTCGCCAGGTATGTTGTCAAATATTACCGCCGAGAAGATAGGTTGGGTTAGGTTAGGTTATATTTCGTTATTGATGTATATAAAGGTCCCACGGAGACGGAGAAGCCAACTCGCCAGGAATGTTGTCAAATATTACCGCCGAGAAGATAGGTTGGGTTAGGTTATGTTATATTACGTTCTTGATGTGTATAAAGATCACACGGAGACGTAGAGGCCAATTCGCCAGGTATGTTGTCAAATATTACCGCCGAGATGATAGGTTGGGTTAGGATCGGTTATATTTCGTTATTGATGTATATGAAGGTCCCACGGAGACGTAGAGGCCAACTCGCAAGGTATGTTGTCAAATATTACCGCGGAGATGTTAGGTTGGGTTAGGTTAAGTTATATTACGTTATTGATGTATATAAAGGTCCCACGGAGACGGAGAAGCCAACTCGCCAGGAATGTTGTCAAATATTACCGCCGAGATGTTAGGTTGGGTTAGGTTAGGTTATATTACGTTCTTGAAGTATATAAAGGTCCCACGCAGACGTAGAGGCCATCTCGCCAGGAATGATGTCAAATATTACCGCCCAGATGTTAGGTTGGGTTAGGTTAGGTTATATTACGTTATTGATGTATATAAAGGACCCACGGAGACATAGAGGCCAATTCGCCAGGTATGTTGTCAAATATTACCGCCGAGATGATAGGTTGGGTTAGGTTCGGTTATATTTCGTTATTGATGTATATGAAGGTCCCACGGAGACGTAGAGGCCAACTCGCAAGGTATGTTGTCAAATATTACCGCGGAGATGTTAGGTTGGGTTAGGTTAAGTTATATTACGTTATTGATGTATATAAAGGTCCCACGGAGACGGAGAAGCCAACTCGCCAGGAATGTTGTCAAATATTACCGCCGAGATGTTAGGTTGGGTTAGGTTAGGTTATATTACGTTCTTGAAGTATATAAAGGTCCCACGCAGACGTAGAGGCCAACAAGCCAGGAATGTTGTCAAATACTACCGTCGAGATGATAGGTTGGGTTACGTTAGGTAATATTTCGTTATTGATGTATATGAAGGTCAAACGGAGACGTAGAGGCCAATTCGCCAGGTATGTTCTCAAATATTACCGCCGTGATGATACGTTGGGTTAGGTTAGGTTATATTACGTTCTTGATGTATATAAAGATCGCACGGAGACGTAGAGGCCAATTCGCCAGGTTAGTTGTCAAATATTACCGCCGAGATGTTAGGTTGGGTTAGGTAAGGTTATATTACGTTATTGATGTATATGATGGTCAAACGAAGACGTAGAAGCCATCTCGCCAGGAATGATGTCAAATATTACCGCCGAGATGTTAGGTTGGGTTAGGTTAGGTTATATTACGTTATTGATGTATATAAAGGTCCCACGGAGACATAGAGGCCAACAAGCCAGGAATGTGGTCAAATATTACCGCCAAGAAGATAGGTTGGGTTAGGTTCTGTTATATTACGTTCTTGATGTATATAAAGATCACACGGAGATGTAGAGGCCAATTCGCCAGGTATGTTGTCAAATATTACCGCCGAGATGATAGGTTGGGTTAGGTTAGGTTATATTTCGTTATTGATGTATATGAAGGTCCCACGGAGACGTAGAGGCCGACTCGCCAGGTATGTGGTCAAATATTACCGCGGAAATGTTAGGTTGGGTTAGGTTACGTTATATTACGTTATTGATGTATATGATGGTCAAACGGAGACGTAGAAGCCATCTCGCCAGGAATGATGTCAAATATTACCGCCGAGATGTTAGGTTGGGTTAGGTTAGGTTATATTACGTTCTTGATGTATATAAAGATCACACGGAGACGTAGAGGCCAATTCGCCAGGTATGTTGTCAAATATTACCGCCGAGATGATAGGTTGGGTTAGGTTAGGTTATATTTCGTTATTGATGTATATGAAGGTCCCACGGAGACGTAGAGGCCTACTCGCCAGGTATGTGGTCAAATATTACCGCGGAGATGTTAGGTTGGGTTAGGTTACGTTATATTACGTTATTGATGTATATGATGGTCAAACGGAGACGTAGAAGCCATCTCGCCAGGAATGATGTCATATATTACCGCCGAGATGTTAGGTTGGGTTAGGTTAGGTTATATTACGTTATAGTTCTCTATGACGGCCCCGCGGAGACGTAGAGTCCAACAAGCCAGGAGTGTGGTCAAATATTATCGCCGAGATGTTATATTGGGTTAGCTTATGTTATATTATGTTATTGATGTATGTAAATATCCCACGGAGACTTAGAGGCCACCTCGCCAGGTATGTTTTCAAATATTACCGCCGAGACGTTAGGTTGCGTTAGGTTAGGTTATATTACGTTATTGATGTATATAAAGGTCCCACGGAGACGGAGAAGCCAACTCGCTAGGAATGTGGTCAAATATTACCGCCGAGATGTTAGGTTGGGTTAGGTTAGGTTATATTACGTTATTGATGTATATAAATATCCCACGGAGACGTAGAGGCCAACTCGCCAGGAATGATGTCAAATATTACCGCCGAGATGACAGGTTGGGTTAGGTTAGGTTATATTTCGTTATTGATGTATATGAGGGTACCACGGAGACGTAGAGGCCAACTCGCAAGGTATGTTGTCAAATATTACCGCGGAGATGTTAGGTTGGGTTAGGTTATGTTATATTACGTTATTGATGTATATAAATGCCCCACGGAGACGGAGAAACCAACTCGCCAGGAATGTTGTCAAATATTACCGCCGAGAAGATAGGTTGGGTTAGGTTAGGTTATATTACGTTATTGATGTATATAAAGATCCCACGGAGACGTAGAGGCCAACTCGCCAGGAATGATGTCAAATATTACCGCCGCGATGATAGGTTGGGTTAGGTTACGTTATATTACGTTATTGATGTATATAAAGGTCCCACGGAGACGGAGAAGCCAACTCGCCAGGAATGTTGTCAAATATTACCGCCGAGAAGATAGGTTGGGTTAGGTTATGTTATATTACGTTCTTGATGTATATAAAGATCACACGGAGACGTAGAGGCCAATTCGCCAGGTATGTTGTCAAATATTACCGCCGAGATGATAGGTTGGGTTAGGTTCGGTTATATTTCGTTATTGATGTATATGAAGGTCCCACGGAGACGTAGAGGCCAACTCGCAAGGTATGTTGTCAAATATTACCGCGGAGATGTTAGGTTGGGTTAGGTTAAGTTATATTACGTTATTGATGTATATAAAGGTCCCACGGAGACGGAGAAGCCAACTCGACAGGAATGTTGTCAAATATTACCGCCGAGAAGATAGGTTGGGTTAGGTTATGTTATATTACGTTCTTGACGTATATAAAGATCACACGGAGACGTAGAGGCCAATTCGCCAGGTATGTTGTCAAATATTACCGCCGAGATGATAGGTTGGGTTAGGTTATGTTATATTACGTTCTTGATGTATGTAAATATCACACGGAGACGTAGAGGCCAATTCGCCAGGTATGTTGTCAAATATTACCGCCGAGACGATAGGTTGGGTTAGGTTCGGTTATATTTCGTTATTGATGTATATGAAGGTCCCACGGAGACGTAGAGTCCAACTCGCCGGGAATGATGTCAAATACTACCGCCGCGATGCTAGGTTGGGTTAGGTTAGGTTATATTACGTTATTGATGTATATAAAGGTCCCACGGAGACGTAGATGCCAACTCGCCAGGAATGTTTTCAAATATTACCGCCGAGATGTTAGGTTGGGTTAGGTTAGGTTCTATTACATTATAGTTCTCCATGACGGCCCCACGGAGACGTAGAGTCCAACAAGCCAGGAATGTGGTCATATATTACCGCCGACATGTTATATTGGGTTAGCTTATGTTATATTATGTTATTGATGTATATAAATATCCCACGGAGACGTAGAGGCCACCTCGCCAGGTATGTTTTCAAATATTACCGCCGAGACGTTAGGTTGGGTTAGGTTAGGTTATATTACGTTATTGATGTATATAAAGATCCCACGGAGACGGAGAAGCCAACTCACCAGGAATGTGGTCAAATATTACCGCCGGGATGTTAGGTTGGGTTAGGTTAGGTTATATTACGTTATTGATGTATATAAAGATCCCACGGAGACGTAGAGGCCAACTCGCCAGGAATGTTGTCAAATATTACCGCCGCGATGATAGGTTGGGTTAGGTTACGTTATATTACGTTATTAATGTGTATAAAGGTCCCACGGAGACGGAGAATCCAACTCGCCAGGAATGTTGTCAAATATTACCGCCGAGAAGATAGGTTGGGTTAGGTTAGGTTATATTACGTTATTGATGTATATAAAGATCCCACGGAGACGTAGAGGCCAACTCGCCAGGAATGATGTCAAATATTACCGCCGCGATGATAGGTTGGGTTAGGTTACGTTATATTACGTTATTGATGTATATAAAGGTCCCACGGAGACGGAGAAGCCAACTCGCCAGGAATGTTGTCAAATATTACCGCCGAGAAGATAGGTTGGGTTAGGTTATGTTATATTACGTTCTTGATGTATATAAAGATCGCACGGAGACGTAGAGGCCAATTCGCCAGGTATGTTGTCAAATATTACCGCCGAGATGATAGGTTAGGTTAGGTTATGTTATATTTCGTTATTGATGTATATGATGGTCAAACGGAGACGTAGAAGCCATCTCGCCAGGAATGATGTCAAATATTACCGCCGAGATGTTAGGTTGGGTTAGGTTAGGTTATATTACGTTCTTGATGTATATAAAGATCACACGGAGACGTAGAGGCCAATTCGCCAGGTATGTTGTCAAATATTACCGCCGAGATGATAGGTTGGGTTAGGTTAGGTTATATTTCGTTATTGATGTATATGAAGGTCCCACGGAGACGTAGAGGCCGACTCGCCAGGTATGTGGTCAAATATTACCGCGGAAATGTTAGGTTGGGTTAGGTTACGTTATATTACGTTATTGATGTATATGATGGTCAAACGGAGACGTAGAAGCCATCTCGCCAGGAATGATGTCAAATATTACCGCCGAGATGTTAGGTTGGGTTAGGTTAGGTTATATTACGTTCTTGATGTATATAAAGATCACACGGAGACGTAGAGGCCAATTCGCCAGGTATGTTGTCAAATATTACCGCCGAGATGATAGGTTGGGTTAGGTTAGGTTATATTTCGTTATTGATGTATATGAAGGTCCCACGGAGACGTAGAGGCCGACTCGCCAGGTATGTGGTCAAATATTACCGCGGAGATGTTAGGTTGGGTTAGGTTACGTTATATTACGTTATTGATGTATATAAATGTCCCACGGAGACGGAGAAACCAACTCGCCAGGAATGTTGTCAAATATTACCGCCGAGAAGATAGGTTGGGTTAGGTTAGGTTATATTACGTTATTGATGTATATAAAGATCCCACGGAGACGTAGAGGCCAACAAGCCAGGAATGTGGTCAAATATTACCGGCGAGATGTTAGGTTGGGTTAGGTGAGGTTATATTACGTTATTGATGTATATAAAGGTCCCACGGAGACATAGAGGCCAACAAGCCAGGAATGTGGTCAAATATTACCGGCGAGATGTTAGGTTGGGTTAGGTAAGGTTATATTACTTTGTTGATGTATATAAAGCTCCCACGGGGACGTAGAGGCCGACTCGCCAGGAATGTTTTCAAATATTACCTCCGAGATGTTAGGTTGGGTTAGGTTAGGTTATATTACGTTATAGTTCTCTATGACGGCCCCGCGGAGACGTAGAGTCCAACAAGCCAGGAGTGTGGTCAAATATTACCGCCGAGATGTTATATTGGGTTAGCTTATGTTATATTATGTTATTGATGTATGTAAATATCCCACGGAGACGTAGAGGCCACCTCGCCAGGTATGTTTTCAAATATTACCGCCGAGACGTTAGGTTGGGTTAGGTTAGGTTATATTACGTTATTGATGTATATAAAGGTCCCACGGAGACGGAGAAGCCAACTCGCTAGGAATGTGGTCAAATATTACCGCCGAGATGTTAGGTTGGGTTAGGTTAGGTTATATTACGTTATTGATGTATATAAATATCCCACGGAGACGTAGAGGCCAACTCGCCAGGAATGATGTCAAATATTACCGCCGAGATGACAGGTTGGGTTAGGTTAGGTTATATTTCGTTATTGATGTATATGAGGGTTCCACGGAGACGTAGAGGCCAACTCGCAAGGTATGTTGTCAAATATTACCGCGGAGATGTTAGGTTGGGTTAGGTTATGTTATATTACGTTATTGATGTATATAAATGTCCCACGGAGACGGAGAAACCAACTCGCCAGGAATGTTGTCAAATATTACCGCCGAGAAGATAGGTTGGGTTAGGTTAGGTTATATTACGTTATTGATGTATATAAAGATCCCACGGAGACGTAGAGGCCAACTCGCCAGGAATGATGTCAAATATTACCGCCGCGATGATAGGTTGGGTTAGGTTACGTTATATTACGTTATTGATGTATATAAAGGTCCCACGGAGACGGAGAAGCCAACTCGCCAGGAATGTTGTCAAATATTACCGCCGAGAAGATAGGTTGGGTTAGGTTATGTTATATTACGTTCTTGATGTATATAAAGATCACACGGAGACGTAGAGGCCAATTCGCCAGGTATGTTGTCAAATATTACCGCCGAGATGATAGGTTGGATTAGGTTCGGTTATATTTCGTTATTGATGTATATGAAGGTCCCACGGAGACGTAGAGGCCAACTCGCAAGGTATGTTGTCAAATATTACCGCGGAGATGTTAGGTTGGGTTAGGTTAAGTTATATTACGTTATTGATGTATATAAAGGTCCCACGGAGACGGAGAAGCCAACTCGCCAGGAATGTTGTCAAATATTACCGCCGAGATGTTAGGTTGGGTTAGGTTAGGTTATATTACGTTCTTGAAGTATATAAAGGTCCCACGCAGACGTAGAGGCCAACAAGCCAGGAATGTTGTCAAATACTACCGTCGAGATGATAGGTTGGGTTACGTTAGGTAATATTTCGTTATTGATGTATATGAAGGTCAAACGGAGACGTAGAGGCCAATTCGCCAGGTATGTTCTCAAATATTACCGCCGTGATGATACGTTGGGTTAGGTTAGGTTATATTACGTTCTTGATGTATATAAAGATCGCACGGAGACGTAGAGGCCAATTCGCCAGGTTAGTTGTCAAATATTACCGCCGAGATGTTAGGTTGGGTTAGGTAAGGTTATATTACGTTCTTGAAGTATATAAAGGTCCCACGCAGACGTAGAGGCCAACAAGCCAGGAATGATGTCAAATATTACCGCCGCGATGATAGGTTGGGTTAGGTTAGGTTATATTTCGTTATTGATGTATATGAAGGTCCCACGGAGACGTAGAGGCCGACTCGCCAGGTATGTGGTCAAATATTACCGCGGAGATGTTAGGTTGGGTTAGGTTACGTTATATTACGTTATTGATGTATATGATGGTCAAACGAAGACGTAGAAGCCATCTCGCCAGGAATGATGTCAAATATTACCGCCGAGATGTTAGGTTGGGTTAGGTTAGGTTATATTACGTTATTGATGTATATAAAGGTCCCACGGAGACATAGAGGCCAACAAGCCAGGAATGTGGTCAAATATTACCGCCAAGAAGATAGGTTGGGTTAGGTTCTGTTATATTACGTTCTTGATGTATATAAAGATCACACGGAGATGTAGAGGCCAATTCGCCAGGTATGTTGTCAAATATTACCGCCGAGATGATAGGTTGGGTTAGGTTAGGTTATATTTCGTTATTGATGTATATGAAGGTCCCACGGAGACGTAGAGGCCGACTCGCCAGGTATGTGGTCAAATATTACCGCGGAAATGTTAGGTTGGGTTAGGTTACGTTATATTACGTTATTGATGTATATGATGGTCAAACGGAGACGTAGAAGCCATCTCGCCAGGAATGATGTCAAATATTACCGCCGAGATGTTAGGTTGGGTTAGGTTAGGTTATATTACGTTCTTGATGTATATAAAGATCACACGGAGACGTAGAGGCCAATTCGCCAGGTATGTTGTCAAATATTACCGCCGAGATGATAGGTTGGGTTAGGTTAGGTTATATTTCGTTATTGATGTATATGAAGGTCCCACGGAGACGTAGAGGCCGACTCGCCAGGTATGTGGTCAAATATTACCGCGGAGATGTTAGGTTGGGTTAGGTTACGTTATATTACGTTATTGATGTATATAAATGTCCCACGGAGACGGAGAAACCAACTCGCCAGGAATGTTGTCAAATATTACCGCCGAGAAGATAGGTTGGGTTAGGTTAGGTTATATTACGTTATTGATGTATATAAAGATCCCACGGAGACGTAGAGGCCAACAAGCCAGGAATGTGGTCAAATATTACCGGCGAGATGTTAGGTTGGGTTAGGTGAGGTTATATTACGTTATTGATGTATATAAAGGTCCCACGGAGACATAGAGGCCAACAAGCCAGGAATGTGGTCAAATATTACCGGCGAGATGTTAGGTTGGGTTAGGTAAGGTTATATTACTTTGTTGATGTATATAAAGCTCCCACGGGGACGTAGAGGCCGACTCGCCAGGAATGTTTTCAAATATTACCTCCGAGATGTTAGGTTGGGTTAGGTTAGGTTATATTACGTTATAGTTCTCTATGACGGCCCCGCGGAGACGTAGAGTCCAACAAGCCAGGAGTGTGGTCAAATATTACCGCCGAGATGTTATATTGGGTTAGCTTATGTTATATTATGTTATTGATGTATGTAAATATCCCACGGAGACGTAGAGGCCACCTCGCCAGGTATGTTTTCAAATATTACCGCCGAGACGTTAGGTTGGGTTAGGTTAGGTTATATTACGTTATTGATGTATATAAAGGTCCCACGGAGACGGAGAAGCCAACTCGCTAGGAATGTGGTCAAATATTACCGCCGAGATGTTAGGTTGGGTTAGGTTAGGTTATATTACGTTATTGATGTATATAAATATCCCACGGAGACGTAGAGGCCAACTCGCCAGGAATGATGTCAAATATTACCGCCGAGATGACAGGTTGGGTTAGGTTAGGTTATATTTCGTTATTGATGTATATGAGGGTTCCACGGAGACGTAGAGGCCAACTCGCAAGGTATGTTGTCAAATATTACCGCGGAGATGTTAGGTTGGGTTAGGTTATGTTATATTACGTTATTGATGTATATAAATGTCCCACGGAGACGGAGAAACCAACTCGCCAGGAATGTTGTCAAATATTACCGCCGAGAAGATAGGTTGGGTTAGGTTAGGTTATATTACGTTATTGATGTATATAAAGATCCCACGGAGACGTAGAGGCCAACTCGCCAGGAATGATGTCAAATATTACCGCCGCGATGATAGGTTGGGTTAGGTTACGTTATATTACGTTATTGATGTATATAAAGGTCCCACGGAGACGGAGAAGCCAACTCGCCAGGAATGTTGTCAAATATTACCGCCGAGAAGATAGGTTGGGTTAGGTTATGTTATATTACGTTCTTGATGTATATAAAGATCACACGGAGACGTAGAGGCCAATTCGCCAGGTATGTTGTCAAATATTACCGCCGAGATGATAGGTTGGATTAGGTTCGGTTATATTTCGTTATTGATGTATATGAAGGTCCCACGGAGACGTAGAGGCCAACTCGCAAGGTATGTTGTCAAATATTACCGCGGAGATGTTAGGTTGGGTTAGGTTAAGTTATATTACGTTATTGATGTATATAAAGGTCCCACGGAGACGGAGAAGCCAACTCGCCAGGAATGTTGTCAAATATTACCGCCGAGATGTTAGGTTGGGTTAGGTTAGGTTATATTACGTTCTTGAAGTATATAAAGGTCCCACGCAGACGTAGAGGCCAACAAGCCAGGAATGTTGTCAAATACTACCGTCGAGATGATAGGTTGGGTTACGTTAGGTAATATTTCGTTATTGATGTATATGAAGGTCAAACGGAGACGTAGAGGCCAATTCGCCAGGTATGTTCTCAAATATTACCGCCGTGATGATACGTTGGGTTAGGTTAGGTTATATTACGTTCTTGATGTATATAAAGATCGCACGGAGACGTAGAGGCCAATTCGCCAGGTTAGTTGTCAAATATTACCGCCGAGATGTTAGGTTGGGTTAGATAAGGTTATATTACGTTCTTGAAGTATATAAAGGTCCCACGCAGACGTAGAGGCCAACAAGCCAGGAATGATGTCAAATATTACCGCCGCGATGATAGGTTGGGTTAGGTTAGGTTATATTTCGTTATTGATGTATATGAAGGTCCCACGGAGACGTAGAGGCCGACTCGCCAGGTATGTGGTCAAATATTACCGCGGAGATGTTAGGTTGGGTTAGGTTACGTTATATTACGTTATTGATGTATATGATGGTCAAACGAAGACGTAGAAGCCATCTCGCCAGGAATGATGTCAAATATTACCGCCGAGATGTTAGGTTGGGTTAGGTTAGGTTATATTACGTTATTGATGTATATAAAGGTCCCACGGAGACATAGAGGCCAACAAGCCAGGAATGTGGTCAAATATTACCGCCAAGAAGATAGGTTGGGTTAGGTTCTGTTATATTACGTTCTTGATGTATATAAAGATCACACGGAGATGTAGAGGCCAATTCGCCAGGTATGTTGTCAAATATTACCGCCGAGATGATAGGTTGGGTTAGGTTAGGTTATATTTCGTTATTGATGTATATGAAGGTCCCACGGAGACGTAGAGGCCGACTCGCCAGGTATGTGGTCAAATATTACCGCGGAAATGTTAGGTTGGGTTAGGTTACGTTATATTACGTTATTGATGTATATGATGGTCAAACGGAGACGTAGAAGCCATCTCGCCAGGAATGATGTCAAATATTACCGCCGAGATGTTAGGTTGGGTTAGGTTAGGTTATATTACGTTCTTGATGTATATAAAGATCACACGGAGACGTAGAGGCCAATTCGCCAGGTATGTTGTCAAATATTACCGCCGAGATGATAGGTTGGGTTAGGTTAGGTTATATTTCGTTATTGATGTATATGAAGGTCCCACGGAGACGTAGAGGCCTACTCGCCAGGTATGTGGTCAAATATTACCGCGGAGATGATAGGTTGGGTTAGGTTACGTTATATTACGTTATTGATGTATATGATGGTCAAACGGAGACGTAGAAGCCATCTCGCCAGGAATGATGTCATATATTACCGCCGAGATGTTAGGTTGGGTTAGGTTAGGTTATATTACGTTATTGATGTATATAAAGGTCCCACGGGGACATAGAGGCCAACAAGCCAGGAATGTGGTCAAATATTACCGGCGAGATGTTAGGTTGGGTTAGGTAAGATTATATTACGTTATTGATGTATATAAAGGTCCCACGGAGACGTAGAGGCCAACTCGCCAGGTATGTGGTCAAATATTACCGCAGAGATGTTAGGTTGGGTTAGGTTACGTTATATTACGTTATTGATGTATATGATGGTCAAACGGAGACGTAGAAGCCATCTCGCCAGGAATGATGTCAAATATTACCGCCGAGATGTTAGGTTGGGTTAGGTGAGGTTATATTACGTTATTGATGTATATAAAGGTCCCAC
This sequence comes from Xylocopa violacea, assembly GCA_963969225.1. Classification (NCBI taxonomy): domain Eukaryota; kingdom Metazoa; phylum Arthropoda; class Insecta; order Hymenoptera; family Apidae; genus Xylocopa; species Xylocopa violacea. Next base: position 492,650 of record CAXAJV010000309.1, on the reverse strand, counting down.
GGAGACATAGAGGCCAACAAGCCAGGAATGTGGTCAAATATTACCGGCGAGATGTTAGGTTGGGTTAGGTAAGGTTATATTACTTTGTTGATGTATATAAAGCTCCCACGGGGACGTAGAGGCCAACTCGCCAGGAATGTTTTCAAATATTACCTCCGAGATGTTAGGTTGGGTTAGGTTAGGTTATATTACGTTATAGTTCTCTATGACGGCCCCGCGGAGACGTAGAGTCCAACAAGCCAGGAGTGTGGTCAAATATTATCGCCGAGATGTTATATTGGGTTAGCTTATGTTATATTATGTTATTGATGTATGTAAATATCCCACGGAGACTTAGAGGCCACCTCGCCAGGTATGTTTTCAAATATTACCGCCGAGACGTTAGGTTGGGTTAGGTTAGGTTATATTACGTTATTGATGTATATAAAGGTCCCACGGAGACGGAGAAGCCAACTCGCTAGGAATGTGGTCAAATATTACCGCCGAGATGTTAGGTTGGGTTAGGTTAGGTTATATTACGTTATTCATGTATATAAATATCCCACGGAGACGTAGAGGCCAACTCGCCAGGAATGATGTCAAATATTACCGCCGAGATGACAGGTTGGGTTAGGTTAGGTTATATTTCGTTATTGATGTATATGAGGGTACCACGGAGACGTAGAGGCCAACTCGCAAGGTATGTTGTCAAATATTACCGCGGAGATGTTAGGTTGGGTTAGGTTATGTTATATTACGTTATTGATGTATATAAATGTCCCACGGAGACGGAGAAACCAACTCGCCAGGAATGTTGTCAAATATTACCGCCGAGAAGATAGGTTGGGTTAGGTTAGGTTATATTACGTTATTGATGTATATAAAGATCCCACGGAGACGTAGAGGCCAACTCGCCAGGAATGATGTCAAATATTACCGCCGCGATGATAGGTTGGGTTAGGTTACGTTATATTACGTTATTGATGTATATAAAGGTCCCACGGAGACGGAGAAGCCAACTCGCCAGGAATGTTGTCAAATATTACCGCCGAGAAGATAGGTTGGGTTAGGTTATGTTATATTACGTTCTTGATGTATATAAAGATCACACGGAGACGTAGAGGCCAATTCGCCAGGTATGTTGTCAAATATTACCGCCGAGATGATAGGTTGGGTTAGGTTCGGTTATATTTCGTTATTGATGTATATGAAGGTCCCACGGAGACGTAGAGGCCAACTCGCAAGGTATGTTGTCAAATATTACCGCGGAGATGTTAGGTTGGGTTAGGTTAAGTTATATTACGTTATTGATGTATATAAAGGTCCCACGGAGACGGAGAAGCCAACTCGACAGGAATGTTGTCAAATATTACCGCCGAGAAGATAGGTTGGGTTAGGTTATGTTATATTACGTTCTTGACGTATATAAAGATCACACGGAGACGTAGAGGCCAATTCGCCAGGTATGTTGTCAAATATTACCGCCGAGATGATAGGTTGGGTTAGGTTATGTTATATTACGTTCTTGATGTATGTAAATATCACACGGAGACGTAGAGGCCAATTCGCCAGGTATGTTGTCAAATATTACCGCCGAGACGATAGGTTGGGTTAGGTTCGGTTATATTTCGTTATTGATGTATATGAAGGTCCCACGGAGACGTAGAGTCCAACTCGCCGGGAATGATGTCAAATACTACCGCCGCGATGCTAGGTTGGGTTAGGTTAGGTTATATTACGTTATTGATGTATATAAAGGTCCCACGGAGACGTAGATGCCACCTCGCCAGGAATGTTTTCAAATATTACCGCCGAGATGTTAGGTTGGGTTAGGTTAGGTTCTATTACATTATAGTTCTCCATGACGGCCCCACGGAGACGTAGAGTCCAACAAGCCAGGAATGTGGTCATATATTACCGCCGACATGTTATATTGGGTTAGCTTATGTTATATTATGTTATTGATGTATATAAATATCCCACGGAGACGTAGAGGCCACCTCGCCAGGTATGTTTTCAAATATTACCGCCGAGACGTTAGGTTGGGTTAGGTTAGGTTATATTACGTTATTGATGTATATAAAGGTCCCACGGAGACGGAGAAGCCAACTCACCAGGAATGTGGTCAAATATTACCGCCGGGATGTTAGGTTGGGTTAGGTTAGGTTATATTGCGTTATTGATGTATATAAAGATCCCACGGAGACGTAGAGGCCAACTCGCCAGGAATGTTGTCAAATATTACCGCCGCGATGATAGGTTGGGTTAGGTTACGTTATATTACGTTATTGATGTGTATAAAGGTCCCACGGAGACGGAGAATCCAACTCGCCAGGAATGTTGTCAAATATTACCGCCGAGAAGATAGGTTGGGTTAGGTTAGGTTATATTACGTTATTGATGTATATAAAGATCCCACGGAGACGTAGAGGCCAACTCGCCAGGAATGATGTCAAATATTACCGCCGCGATGATAGGTTGGGTTAGGTTACGTTATATTACGTTATTGATGTATATAAAGGTCCCACGGAGACGGAGAAGCCAACTCGCCAGGAATGTTGTCAAATATTACCGCCGAGAAGATAGGTTGGGTTAGGTTATGTTATATTACGTTCTTGATGTATATAAAGATCGCACGGAGACGTAGAGGCCAATTCGCCAGGTATGTTGTCAAATATTACCGCCGAGATGATAGGTTAGGTTAGGTTATGTTATATTTCGTTATTGATGTATATGATGGTCAAACGGAGACGTAGAAGCCATCTCGCCAGGAATGATGTCAAATATTACCGCCGAGATGTTAGGTTGGGTTAGGTTAGGTTATATTACGTTCTTGATGTATATAAAGATCACACGGAGACGTAGAGGCCAATTCGCCAGGTATGTTGTCAAATATTACCGCCGAGATGATAGGTTGGGTTAGGTTAGGTTATATTTCGTTATTGATGTATATGAAGGTCCCACGGAGACGTAGAGGCCGACTCGCCAGGTATGTGGTCAAATATTACCGCGGAAATGTTAGGTTGGGTTAGGTTACGTTATATTACGTTATTGATGTATATGATGGTCAAACGGAGACGTAGAAGCCATCTCGCCAGGAATGATGTCAAATATTACCGCCGAGATGTTAGGTTGGGTTAGGTTAGGTTATATTACGTTCTTGATGTATATAAAGATCACACGGAGACGTAGAGGCCAATTCGCCAGGTATGTTGTCAAATATTACCGCCGAGATGATAGGTTGGGTTAGGTTAGGTTATATTTCGTTATTGATGTATATGAAGGTCCCACGGAGACGTAGAGGCCGACTCGCCAGGTATGTGGTCAAATATTACCGCGGAGATGTTAGGTTGGGTTAGGTTACGTTATATTACGTTATTGATGTATATAAATGTCCCACGGAGACGGAGAAACCAACTCGCCAGGAATGTTGTCAAATATTACCGCCGAGAAGATAGGTTGGGTTAGGTTAGGTTATATTACGTTATTGATGTATATAAAGATCCCACGGAGACGTAGAGGCCAACTCGCCAGGAATGATGTCAAATATTACCGCCGCGATGATAGGTTGGGTTAGGTTACGTTATATTACGTTATTGATGTATATAAAGGTCCCACGGAGACGGAGAAGCCAACTCGCCAGGAATGTTGTCAAATATTACCGCCGAGAAGATAGGTTGGGTTAGGTTATGTTATATTACGTTCTTGATGTATATAAAGATCACACGGAGACGTAGAGGCCAATTCGCCAGGTATGTTGTCAAATATTACCGCCGAGATGATAGGTTGGATTAGGTTCGGTTATATTTCGTTATTGATGTATATGAAGGTCCCACGGAGACGTAGAGGCCAACTCGCAAGGTATGTTGTCAAATATTACCGCGGAGATGTTAGGTTGGGTTAGGTTAAGTTATATTACGTTATTGATGTATATAAAGGTCCCACGGAGACGGAGAAGCCAACTCGACAGGAATGTTGTCAAATATTACCGCCGAGAAGATAGGTTGGGTTAGGTTATGTTATATTACGTTCTTGACGTATATAAAGATCACACGGAGACGTAGAGGCCAATTCGCCAGGTATGTTGTCAAATATTACCGCCGAGATGATAGGTTGGGTTAGGTTATGTTATATTACGTTCTTGATGTATGTAAATATCACACGGAGACGTAGAGGCCAATTCGCCAGGTATGTTGTCAAATATTACCGCCGAGACGTTAGGTTGGGTTAGGTTAGGTTATATTACGTTATTGATGTATATAAAGGTCCCACGGAGACGGAGAAGCCAACTCGCCAGGTATGTGGTCAAATATTACCGCGGAGACGTTAGGGTGGGTTAGGTTACGTTATATTACGTTATTGATGTTTTTGATGGTCAAACGGAGACGTAGAAGCCATCTCGCCAGGAATGATGTCAAATATTACCGCCGAGATGTTAGGTTGGGTTAGGTGAGGTTATATTACGTTATTGATGTATATAAAGGTCCCACGGAGACATAGAGGCCAACAAGCCAGGAATGTGGTCAAATATTACCGGCGAGATGTTAGGTTGGGTTAGGTATGGTTATATTACGTTATTGATGTATATAAAGCTCCCACGGGAACGTAGAGGCCAACTCTCCAGGAATGTTTTCAAATATTACCGCCGAGATGTTAGGTTGGGTTACGTTAGGTTATATTACGTTATATTTCTCTATGACGGCCCCGCGGAGACGTAGAGTCCAACAAGCCAGGAATGTGGTCAAATATTACCGCCGAGATGTTATATTGGGTTAGCTTATGTTATATTATGTTATTGATGTATGTAAATATCCCACGGAGACGTAGAGGCAACCTCGCCAGGTATGTTTTCAAATATTACCGCCGAGACGTTAGGTTGGGTTAGGTTAGGTTATATTACGTTATTGATGTATATAAAGGTCCCACGGAGACGGAGAAGCCAACTCGCTAGGAATGTGGTCAAATATTACCGCCGAGATGTTAGGTTGGGTTAGGTTAGGTTATATTACGTTATTGATGTATATAAAGATCCCACGGAGATGTAGAGGCCAACTCGCCAGGAATGATGTCAAATATTACCGCCGCGATGATAGGTTGGGTTAGGTTAGGTTATATTACGTTCTTGAAGTATATAAAGGTCCCACGCAGACGTAGAGGCCAACAAGCCAGGAATGTTGTCAAATACTACCGTCGAGATGATAGGTTGGGTTACGATAGGTAATATTTCGTTATTGATGTATATGAAGGTCAAACGGAGACGTAGAGGCCAATTCGCCAGGTGTGTTCTCAAATATTACCGCCGAGATGATAGGTTGGGTTAGGTTAGGTTATATTTCGTTATTGATGTATATGAAGGTCCCACGGAGACGTAGAGGCCAACTCGCAAGTTATGTTGTCAAATATTACCGCGGAGATGTTAGGTTGGGTTAGGTTAAGTTATATTACGTTATTGATGTATATAAAGGACCCACGGAGACGGAGAAGCCAACTCGCCAGGAATGTTGTCAAATATTACCGCCGAGAAGATAGGTTGGGTTAGGTTAGGTTATATTACGTTATTGATGTATATAAAGATCCCACGGAGACGTAGATGCCAACTCGCCAGGAATGATGTCAAATATTACCGCCGCGATGATAGGTTGGGTTAGGTTACGTTATATTACGTTATTGATGTATATAAAGGTCCCACGGAGACGGAGAAGCCAACTCGCCAGGAATGTTGTCAAATATTACCGCCGAGAAGATAGGTTGGGTTAGGTTATGTTATATTACGTTCTTGATGTATATAAAGATCGCACGGAGACGTAGAGGCCAATTCGCCAGGTATGTTGTCAAATATTACCGCCGAGATGATAGGTTGGGTTAGGTTATGTTATATTTCGTTATTGATGTATATAAAGGTCCCACGGAGATGGAGAAGCCAACTCGCCAGGAATGTTGTCAAATATTACCGCCGAGATGTTAGGTTGGGTTAGGTTAGGTTATATTACGTTATTGAGGTATATAAAGGTCCCACGGAGACGTAGAGTCCAACTCGCCGGGAATGATGTCAAATACGACCGCCGCGATGCTAGGTTGGGTTAGGTTAGGTTATATTACGTAATTGATGTATATAAAGGTCCCACGGAGACGTAGAGGCCAACAAGACAGGAATGTGGTCAAATATTACCGCCGAGATGTTAGGTTGGGTTAGGTTAGGTTATATTACGTTATTGATGTTTATAAAGCTCCCACGGAGACGTAGAGGCCAACTCGCCAGGAATGATGTCAAATATTACCGCCGAGATTTTATGTTGGGTTAGGTTAGGTTATATTACGTTATTGATGTATATAAAGGTCCCACGGAGACGTAGATGCCAACTCGCCAGGAATGTTTTCAAATATTACCGCCGAGATGTTAGGTTGGGTTAGGTTAGGTTATATTACGTTATAGTTCTCTATGACGGCCCCACGGAGACGTAGAGTCCAACAAGCCAGGAATGTGGTCAAATATTACCGCCGAGATGTTATATTGGCTTAGCCTATGTTATATTATGTTATTGATGTATATAAATATCCCACGGAGACGTAGAGGCCACCTCGCCAGGTATGTTTTCAAATATTACCGCCGAGACGTTGGGTTGGGTTAGGTTAGGTTATATTACGTTATTGATGTATATAAAGGTCCCACGGAGACGGAGAAGCCAACTCGCCAGGTATGTGGTCAAATATTACCGCGGAGATGTTAGGTTGGGTTAGGTTACGTTATATTACGTTATTGATGTATATGATGGTCAAACGGAGACGTAGAAGCCATCTCGCCAGGAATGATGTCAAATATGACCGCCGAGATGTTAGGTTGGGTTAGGTTAGGTTATATTACGTTATTGATGTATATAAAGGTCCCACGGAGACATAGAGGCCAACAAGCCAGGAATGTGGTCAAATATTACCGCCGAGATGTTAGGTTGGGTTAGGTTAGGTTATATTACGTTATTGATGTTTATAAAGCTCCCACGGAGACGTAGAGGCCAACTCGCCAGGAATGATGTCAAATATTACCGCCGAGATTTTATGTTGGGTTAGGTTAGGTTATATTACGTTATTGATGTATATAAAGGTCCCACGGAGACGTAGATGCCAACTCGCCAGGAATGTTTTCAAATATTACCGCCGAGATGTTAGGTTGGGTTAGGTTAGGTTATATTACGTTATAGTTCTCTATGACGGCCCCACGGAGACGTAGAGTCCAACAAGCCAGGAATGTGGTCAAATATTACCGCCGAGATGTTATATTGGCTTAGCTTATGTTATATTATGTTATTGATGTATATAAATATCCCACGGAGACGTAGAGGCCACCTCGCCAGGTATGTTTTCAAATATTACCGCCGAGACGTTGGGTTGGGTTAGGTTAGGTTATATTACGTTATTGATGTATATAAAGGTCCCACGGAGACGGAGAAGCCAACTCGCCAGGTATGTGGTCAAATATTACCGCGGAGATGTTAGGTTGGGTTAGGTTACGTTATATTACGTTATTGATGTATATGATGGTCAAACGGAGACGTAGAAGCCATCTCGCCAGGAATGATGTCAAATATGACCGCCGAGATGTTAGGTTGGGTTAGGTTAGGTTATATTACGTTATTGATGTATATAAAGGTCCCACGGAGACATAGAGGCCAACAAGCCAGGAATGTGGTCAAATATTACCGGCGAGATGTTAGGTTGGGTTAGGTAATGTTATATTACGTTATTGATGTATATAAAGGTCCCACGGGGACGTAGACGCCAACTCGCCAGGAATGTTGTCAAATATTACCGCCGAGATGTTAGGTTGGGTTAGGTTAGGTTATATTACGTTATAGTTCTCTATGACGGCCCCACGGAGACGTAGAGTCCAACAAGCCAGGAATGTGGTCGAATATTACCGCCGAGATGTTATATTGGGTTAGCTTATGTTATATTATGTTATTGATGTATATAAAGGTCCCACGGAGACATAGAGGCCAACAACCCAGGAATGTGGTCAAATATTACAGGCGAGATGTTAGGTTGGGTTAGGTTAGGTTATATTATGTTATTGATGTATATAAAGGTCCCACGGAGACGGAGAAGCCAACTCGCCAGGAATGTTGTCAAATATTACCGCCGAGATGTTAGGTTGGGTTAGGTTAGGTTATAATACGGTCTTGAAGTATATAAAGGTCCCACGCAGACGTAGAGGCCAACAAGCCAGGAATGTTGTCAAATACTACCGTCGAGATGATAGGTTGGGTTACGTTAGGTAATATTTCGTTATTGATGTATATGAAGGACAAACGGAGACGTAGAGGCCAATTCGCCAGGTATGTTGTCAAATATGACTGCCGAGATGATAGGTTGGGTTAGGTTAGGTTATATTTCGTTATTGATGTATATGAGGGTCCCACGGAGACGTAGAGGCCAACTCGCAAGGTATGTTGTCAAATATTACCGCGGAGATGTTAGGTTGGGTTAGGTTAAGTTATATTACGTTATTGATGTATATAAAGGTCCCACGGAGACGGAGAAGCCAACTCGCCAGGAATGATGTCAAATATTACCGCCGAGATGTTAGGTTGGGTTAGGTGAGGTTATATTACGTTATTGATGTATATAAAGGTCCCACGGAGACATAGAGGCCAACAAGCCAGGAATGTGGTCAAATATTACCGGCGAGATGTTAGGTTGGGTTAGGTATGGTTATATTACGTTATTGATGTATATAAAGCTCCCACGGGAACGTAGAGGCCAACTCTCCAGGAATGTTTTCAAATATTACCGCCGAGATGTTAGGTTGGGTTAGGTTAGGTTATATTACGTTATATTTCTCTATGACGGCCCCGCGGAGACGTAGAGTCCAACAAGCCAGGAATGTGGTCAAATATTACCGCCGAGATGTTATATTGGGTTAGCTTATGTTATATTATGTTATTGATGTATGTAAATATCCCACGGAGACGTAGAGGCAACCTCGCCAGGTATGTTTTCAAATATTACCGCCGAGACGTTAGGTTGGGTTAGGTTAGGTTATATTACGTTATTGATGTATATAAAGGTCCCACGGAGACGGAGAAGCCAACTCGCTAGGAATGTGGTCAAATATTACCGCCGAGATGTTAGTTTGGGTTAGGTTAGGTTATATTACGTTATTGATGTATATAAAGATCCCACGGAGATGTAGAGGCCAACTCGCCAGGAATGATGTCAAATATTACCGCCGCGATGATAGGTTGGTTTAGGTTAGGTTATATTACGTTCTTGAAGTATATAAAGGTCCCACGCAGACGTAGAGGCCAACAAGCCAGGAATGTTGTCAAATACTACCGTCGAGATGATAGGTTGGGTTACGATAGGTAATATTTCGTTATTGATGTATATGAAGGTCAAACGGAGACGTAGAGGCCAATTCGCCAGGTATGTTCTCAAATATTACCGCCGAGATGATAGGTTGGGTTAGGTTAGGTTATATTTCGTTATTGATGTATATGAAGGTCCCACGGAGACGTAGAGGCCAACTCGCAAGTTATGTTGTCAAATATTACCGCGGAGATGTTAGGTTGGGTTAGGTTAAGTTATATTACGTTATTGATGTATATAAAGGACCCACGGAGACGGAGAAGCCAACTCGCCAGGAATGTTGTCAAATATTACCGCCGAGAAGATAGGTTGGGTTAGGTTAGGTTATATTACGTTATTGATGTATATAAAGATCCCACGGAGACGTAGATGCCAACTCGCCAGGAATGATGTCAAATATTACCGCCGCGATGATAGGTTGGGTTAGGTTACGTTATATTACGTTATTGATGTATATAAAGGTCCCACGGAGACGGAGAAGCCAACTCGCCAGGAATGTTGTCAAATATTACCGCCGAGAAGATAGGTTGGGTTAGGTTATGTTATATTACGTTCTTGATGTATATAAAGATCGCACGGAGACGTAGAGGCCAATTCGCCAGGTATGTTGTCAAATATTACCGCCGAGATGATAGGTTGGGTTAGGTTATGTTATATTTCGTTATTGATGTATATAAAGGTCCCACGGAGATGGAGAAGCCAACTCGCCAGGAATGTTGTCAAATATTACCGCCGAGATGTTAGGTTGGGTTAGGTTAGGTTATATTACGTTATTGATGTATATAAAGGTCCCACGGAGACGTAGAGTCCAACTCGCCGGGAATGATGTCAAATACGACCGCCGCGATGCTAGGTTGGGTTAGGTTAGGTTATATTACGTAATTGATGTATATAAAGGTCCCACGGAGACGTAGAGGCCAACAAGACAGGAATGTGGTCAAATATTACCGCCGAGATGTTAGGTTGGGTTAGGTTAGGTTATATTACGTTATTGATGTTTATAAAGCTCCCACGGAGACGTAGAGGCCAACTCGCCAGGAATGATGTCAAATATTACCGCCGAGATTTTATGTTGGGTTAGGTTAGGTTATATTACGTTATTGATGTATATAAAGGTCCCACGGAGACGTAGATGCCAACTCGCCAGGAATGTTTTCAAATATTACCGCCGAGATGTTAGGTTGGGTTAGGTTAGGTTATATTACGTTATAGTTCTCTATGACGGCCCCACGGAGACGTAGAGTCCAACAAGCCAGGAATGTGGTCAAATATTACCGCCGAGATGTTATATTGGCTTAGCCTATGTTATATTATGTTATTGATGTATATAAATATCCCACGGAGACGTAGAGGCCACCTCGCCAGGTATGTTTTCAAATATTACCGCCGAGACGTTGGGTTGGGTTAGGTTAGGTTATATTACGTTATTGATGTATATAAAGGTCCCACGGAGACGGAGAAGCCAACTCGCCAGGTATGTGGTCAAATATTACCGCGGAGATGTTAGGTTGGGTTAGGTTACGTTATATTACGTTATTGATGTATATGATGGTCAAACGGAGACGTAGAAGCCATCTCGCCAGGAATGATGTCAAATATGACCGCCGAGATGTTAGGTTGGGTTAGGTTAGGTTATATTACGTTATTGATGTATATAAAGGTCCCACGGAGACATAGAGGCCAACAAGCCAGGAATGTGGTCAAATATTACCGCCGAGATGTTAGGTTGGGTTAGGTTAGGTTATATTACGTTATTGATGTTTATAAAGCTCCCACGGAGACGTAGAGGCCAACTCGCCAGGAATGATGTCAAATATTACCGCCGAGATTTTATGTTGGGTTAGGTTAGGTTATATTACGTTATTGATGTATATAAAGGTCCCACGGAGACGTAGATGCCAACTCGCCAGGAATGTTTTCAAATATTACCGCCGAGATGTTAGGTTGGGTTAGGTTAGGTTATATTACGTTATAGTTCTCTATGACGGCCCCACGGAGACGTAGAGTCCAACAAGCCAGGAATGTGGTCAAATATTACCGCCGAGATGTTATATTGGCTTAGCTTATGTTATATTATGTTATTGATGTATATAAATATCCCACGGAGACGTAGAGGCCACCTCGCCAGGTATGTTTTCAAATATTACCGCCGAGACGTTGGGTTGGGTTAGGTTAGGTTATATTACGTTATTGATGTATATAAAGGTCCCACGGAGACGGAGAAGCCAACTCGCCAGGTATGTGGTCAAATATTACCGCGGAGATGTTAGGTTGGGTTAGGTTACGTTATATTACGTTATTGATGTATATGATGGTCAAACGGAGACGTAGAAGCCATCTCGCCAGGAATGATGTCAAATATGACCGCCGAGATGTTAGGTTGGGTTAGGTTAGGTTATATTACGTTATTGATGTATATAAAGGTCCCACGGAGACATAGAGGCCAACAAGCCAGGAATGTGGTCAAATATTACCGGCGAGATGTTAGGTTGGGTTAGGTAATGTTATATTACGTTATTGATGTATATAAAGGTCCCACGGGGACGTAGACGCCAACTCGCCAGGAATGTTGTCAAATATTACCGCCGAGATGTTAGGTTGGGTTAGGTTAGGTTATATTACGTTATAGTTCTCTATGACGGCCCCACGGAGACGTAGAGTCCAACAAGCCAGGAATGTGGTCGAATATTACCGCCGAGATGTTATATTGGGTTAGCTTATGTTATATTATGTTATTGATGTATATAAATATCCCACGGAGACGTAGAGGTCACCTCGCCAGGTATGTTTTCAAATACTACCGCCGAGACGTTAGGTTGGGTTAGGTTAGGTTATATTACGTTATTGATGTATATAAAGGTCCCACGGAGACGGAGAAGCCAACTCGCCATGAATGTGGTCAAATATTACCTCCGAGATGTTAGGTTGGGTTAGGTTAGGTTATATTTCGTTATTGATGTATATGAAGGTCCCACGGAGACGTAGAGGCCAACTCGCAAGGTATGTTGTCAAATATTACCGCGGAGATGTTGGGTTATGTTAGGTTAGGTTATATTACGTTATTGATGTATATAAAGGTCCCACGGAGACATAGAGGCCAACAAGCCAGGAATGTGGTCAAATATTACCGCCGAGAAGATAGGTTGGGTTAGGTTAGGTTATATTACGTTATTGATGTATATAAAGGTCCCACGGAGACGTAGAGGCCAACTCGCCAGGAATGATGTCAAATATTACCGCCGCGATGATAGGTTGGGTTAGGTTACGTTATATTACGTTATTGATGTATATAAAGGTCCCACGGAGACGGAGAAGCCAACTCGCCAGGAATGTTGTCAAATATTACCGCCGAGAAGATAGGTTGGGTTAGGTTAGGTTATATTACGTTATTGATATATATAAAGATCCCACGGGGACGTAGAGGCCAACTCGCCAGGAATGATGTCAAATATTACCGCCGCGATGATAGGTTGGGTTAGGTTACGTTATATTACGTTATTGATGTATATAAAGGTCCCACGGAGACGGAGAAGCCAACTCGCCAGGAATGTTGTCAAATATTACCGCCGAGAAGATAGGTTGGGTTAGGTTATGTTATATTACGTTCTTGATGTATATAAAGATCGCACGGAGACGTAGAGGCCAATTCGCCAGGTATGTTGTCAAATATTACCGCCGAGATGATAGCTTGGGTTAGGTTATGTTATATTTCGTTATTGATGTATATAAAGGTCCCACGGAGACGGAAAAGCCAACTCGCCAGGAATGTTGTCAAATATTAGCGCCGAGATGTTAGGTTGGGTTAGGTTAGGTTATATTACGTTATTGATGTATATAAAGGTCCCACGGAGACGTAGAGTCCAACTCGCCGGGAATGATGTCAAATACGACCGCCGCGATGCTAGGTTGGGTCAGGTTAGGTTATATTACGTTATTGAAGTATATAAAGGTCCCACGGAGGCGTAGAGGCCAACAAGACAGGAATGTGGTCAAATATTACCGGCGAGATGTTAGGTTGGGTTAGGTTAGGTTATATTACGTTATTGATGTTTATAAAGCTCCCACGGAGACGTAGAGGCCAACTCGCCAGGAATGATGTCAAATATTACCGCCGAGATTTTATGTTGGGTTAGGTTAGGTTATATTACGTTATTGATGTATATAAAGGTCCCACGGAAACGTAGAGGCCAACTCGCCAGGAATGTTGTCAAATACTATCGCCGAGATGTTAGGTTGGGTTAGGTTAGGTTATATTACGTTATAGTTCTCTATGACGGCCCCACGGAGACGAAGAGTCCAACAAGCCAGGAATGTGGTCAAATATTACCGCCGAGATGTTATATTGGCTTAGCTTATGTTATATTATGTTATTGATGTATATAAATATCCCACGGAGACGTAGAGGCCACCTCGCCAGGTATGTTTTCAAATATTACCGCCGAGACGTTAGGTTGGGTTAGGTTAGGTTATATTACGTTATTGATGTATATAAAGGTCCCACGGAGACGGAGAAGCCAACTCGCCAGGTATGTGGTCAAATATTACCGCCGAGATGTTAGGGTGGGTTAGGTTACGTTATATTACGTTATTGATGTATATGATGGTCAAACGGAGACGTAGAAGCCATCTCGCCAGGAATGATGTCAAATATTACCGCCGAGATGTTAGGTTGGGTTAGGTGAGGTTACATTACGTTATTGATGTATATAAAGGTCCCACGGAGACATAGAGGCCAACAAGCCAGGAATGTGGTCAAATATTACCGGCGAGATGTTAGGTTGGGTTAGGTAAGGTTATATTACTTTGTTGATGTATATAAAGCTCCCACGGGGACGTAGAGGCCAACTCGCCAGGAATGTTTTCAAATATAACCTCCGAGATGTTAGGTTGGGTTAGGTTAGGTTATATTACGTTATAGTTCTCTATGACGGCCCCGCGGAGACGTAGAGTCCAACAAGCCAGGAGTGTGGTCAAATATTACCGCCGAGATGTTATATTGGGTTAGCTTATGTTATATTATGTTATTGATGTATGTAAATATCCCACGGAGACGCAGAGGCCACCTCGCCAGGTATGTTTTCAAATATTACCGCCGAGACGTTAGGTTGGGTTAGGTTAGGTTATATTACGTTATTGATGTATATAAAGGTCCCACGGAGACGGAGAAGTCAACTTGCTAGGAATGTGGTCAAATATTACCGCCGAGATGTTAGGTTGGGTTAGGTTATGTTATATTACGTTCTTGATGTATATAAAGATCACACGGAGACGTAGAGGCCAATTCGCCAGGTATGTTGTCAAATATTACCGCCGAGATGTTAGGTTGGGTTAGGTTAGGTTATATTACGTTATTGATGTATATAAAGGTCCCACGGAGACGTAGAGTCCAACTCGCCGGGAATGATGTCAAATACGACCGCCGCGATGCTAGGTTGGGTTAGGTTAGGTTATATTACGTAATTGATGTATATAAAGGTCCCACGGAGACGTAGAGGCCAACAAGACAGGAATGTGGTCAAATATTACCGCCGAGATGTTAGGTTGGGTTAGGTTAGGTTATATTACGTTATTGATGTTTATAAAGCTCCCACGGAGACGTAGAGGCCAACTCGCCAGGAATGATGTCAAATATTACCGCCGAGATTTTATGTTGGGTTAGGTTAGGTTATATTACGTTATTGATGTATATAAAGGTCCCACGGAGACGTAGATGCCAACTCGCCAGGAATGTTTTCAAATATTACCGCCGAGATGTTAGGTTGGGTTAGGTTAGGTTATATTACGTTATAGTTCTCTATGACGGCCCCACGGAGACGTAGAGTCCAACAAGCCAGGAATGTGGTCAAATATTACCGCCGAGATGTTATATTGGCTTAGCCTATGTTATATTATGTTATTGATGTATATAAATATCCCACGGAGACGTAGAGGCCACCTCGCCAGGTATGTTTTCAAATATTACCGCCGAGACGTTGGGTTGGGTTAGGTTAGGTTATATTACGTTATTGATGTATATAAAGGTCCCACGGAGACGGAGAAGCCAACTCGCCAGGTATGTGGTCAAATATTACCGCGGAGATGTTAGGTTGGGTTAGGTTACGTTATATTACGTTATTGATGTATATGATGGTCAAACGGAGACGTAGAAGCCATCTCGCCAGGAATGATGTCAAATATGACCGCCGAGATGTTAGGTTGGGTTAGGTTAGGTTATATTACGTTATTGATGTTTATAAAGCTCCCACGGAGACGTAGAGGCCAACTCGCCAGGAATGATGTCAAATATTACCGCCGAGATTTTATGTTGGGTTAGGTTAGGTTATATTACGTTATTGATGTATATAAAGGTCCCACGGAGACGTAGATGCCAACTCGCCAGGAATGTTTTCAAATATTACCGCCGAGATGTTAGGTTGGGTTAGGTTAGGTTATATTACGTTATAGTTCTCTATGACGGCCCCACGGAGACGTAGAGTCCAACAAGCCAGGAATGTGGTCAAATATTACCGCCGAGATGTTATATTGGCTTAGCCTATGTTATATTATGTTATTGATGTATATAAAGGTCCCACGGGGACGTAGAGGCCAACTCGCCAGGAATGTTGTCAAATATTACCGCCGAGATGTTAGGTTGGGTTAGGTTAGGTTATATTACGTTATAGTTCTCTATGACGGCCCCACGGAGACGTAGAGTCCAACAAGCCAGGAATGTGGTCGAATATTACCGCCGAGATGTTATATTGGGTTAGCTTATGTTATATTATGTTATTGATGTATATAAATATCCCACGGAGACGTAGAGGTCACCTCGCCAGGTATGTTTTCAAATACTACCGCCGAGACGTTAGGTTGGGTTAGGTTAGGTTATATTACGTTATTGATGTATATAAAGGTCCCACGGAGACGGAGAAGCCAACTCGCCATGAATGTGGTCAAATATTACCTCCGAGATGTTAGGTTGGGTTAGGTTAGGTTATATTTCGTTATTGATGTATATGAAGGTCCCACGGAGACGTAGAGGCCAACTCGCAAGGTATGTTGTCAAATATTACCGCGGAGATGTTGGGTTATGTTAGGTTAGGTTATATTACGTTATTGATGTATATAAAGGTCCCACGGAGACATAGAGGCCAACAAGCCAGGAATGTGGTCAAATATTACAGGCGAGAAGATAGGTTGGGTTAGGTTAGGTTATATTATGTTATTGATGTATATAAAGGTCCCACGGAGACGGAGAAGCCAACTCGCCAGGAATGTTGTCAAATATTACCGCCGAGATGTTAGGTTGGGTTAGGTTAGGTTATAATACGGTCTTGAAGTATATAAAGGTCCCACGCAGACGTAGAGGCCAACAAGCCAGGAATGTTGTCAAATACTACCGTCGAGATGATAGGTTGGGTTACGTTAGGTAATATTTCGTTATTGATGTATATGAAGGACAAACGGAGACGTAGAGGCCAATTCGTCAGGTATGTTGTCAAATATGACTGCCGAGATGATAGGTTGGGTTAGGTTAGGTTATATTTCGTTATTGATGTATATGAGGGTCCCACGGAGACGTAGAGGCCAACTCGCAAGGTATGTTGTCAAATATTACCGCGGAGATGTTAGGTTGGGTTAGGTTAAGTTATATTACGTTATTGATGTATATAAAGGTCCCACGGAGACGGAGAAGCCAACTCGCCAGGAATGTGGTCAAATATTACCGCCGCGATGTTAGGTTGGGTTAGGTTAGGTTATATTACGTTATTGATGTTTATAAAGCTCCCACGGAGACGTAGAGGCCAACTCGCCAGGAATGATGTCAAATATTACCGCCGAGATTTTATGTTGGGTTAGGTTAGGTTATATTGCGTTATTGATGTATCTAAAGGTCCCACGGAGACGTAGAGGCCAATTCGCCAGGTATGTTGTCAAATATTACCGCCGAGATGATAGGTTGGGTTAGGTTAGGTTATATTACGTTCTTGAAGTATATAAAGGTCCCACGCAGACGTAGAGGCCAACAAGCCAGGAATGTTGTCAAATACTACCGTCGAGATGATAGGTTGGGTTACGTTAGGTAATATTTCGTTATTGATGTATATGAAGGTCAAACGGAGACGTAGAGGCCAATTCGCCAGGTATGTTCTCAAATATTACCGCCGAGATGATAAGTTGGGTTAGGTTAGGTTATATTTCGTTATTGATGTATATGAGGGTCCCACGGAGACGTAGAGGCCAACTCGCCAGGAATGATGTCAAATATTACCGCCGCGATGATAGGTTGGGTTAGGTTAAGTTATACTACGTTATTGATGTATATAAAGGTCCCACGGAGACGGAGAAACCAACTCGCCAGGAATGTTGTCAAATATTACCGCCGAGAAGATAGGTTGGGTTAGGTTAGGTTATATTACGTTATTGATGTATATAAAGATCCCACGGAGACGTAGAGGCCAACTCGCCAGGAATGATGTCAAATATTACCGCCGCGATGATAGGTTGGGTTAGGTTACGTTATATTACGTTATTGATGTATATAAAGGTCCCACGGAGACGGAGAAGCCAACTCGCCAGGAATGTTGTCAAATATTACCGCCGAGAAGATAGGTTGGGTTAGGTTAGGTTATATTACGTTATTGATGTATATAAAGGTCCCACGGAGACGTAGAGGCCAACTCGCCAGGAATGATGTCAAATATTACCGCCGCGATGATAGGTTGGGTTAGGTTACGTTATATTACGTTATTGATGTATATAAAGGTCCCACGGAGACGGAGAAGCCAACTCGCCAGGAATGTTGTCAAATATTACCGCCGAGAAGATAGGTTGGGTTAGGTTAAGTTATATTACGTTATTGATGTATATAAAGGTCCCACGGAGACGGAGAAGCCAACTCGCCAGGAATGTTGTCAAATATTACCGCCGAGATGTTAGGTTGGGTTAGGTTAGGTTATATTACGTTCTTGAAGTATATAAAGGTCCCACGCAGACGTAGAGGCCAACAAGCCAGGAATGTTGTCAAATACTACCGTCGAGATGATAGGTTGGGTTACGTTAGGTAATATTTCGTTATTGATGTATATGAAGGTCAAACGGAGACGTAGAGGCCAATTCGCCAGGTATGTTCTCAAATATTACCGCCGAGATGATAGGTTGGGTTAGGTTAGGTTATATTTCGTTATTGATGTATATGAGGGTCCCACGGAGACGTAGAGGCCAACTCGCAAGGTATGTTGTCAAATATTACCGCGGAGATGTTAGGTTGGGTTAGGTTAAGTTATACTACGTTATTGATGTATATAAAGGTCCCACGGAGACGGAGAAACCAACTCGCCAGGAATGTTGTCAAATATTACCGCCGAGAAGATAGGTTGGGTTAGGTTAGGTTATATTACGTTATTGATGTATATAAAGGTCCCACGGAGACGTAGAGGCCAACTCGCCAGGAATGATGTCAAATATTACCGCCGCGATGATAGGTTGGGTTAGGTTACGTTATATTACGTTATTGATGTATATAAAGGTCCCACGGAGACGGAGAAGCCAACTCGCCAGGAATGTTGTCAAATATTACCGCCGAGAAAATAGGTTGGGTTAGGTTAGGTTATATTACGTTATTGATATATATAAAGATCCCACGGGGACGTAGAGGCCAACTCGCCAGGAATGATGTCAAATATGACCGCCGCGATGATAGGTTGGGTTAGGTTACGTTATATTACGTTATTGAAGTATATAAAGGTCCCACGGAGACGTAGAGGCCAACAAGACAGGAATGTGGTCAAATATTACCGGCGAGATGTTAGGTTGGGTTAGGTTAGGTTATATTACGTTATTGATGTTTATAAAGCTCCCACGGAGACGGAGAGGCCAACTCGCCAGGAATGATGTCAAATATTACCGCCGAGATTTTATGTTGGGTTAGGTTAGGTTATATTACGTTATTGATGTATATAAAGGTCCCACGGAAACGTAGAGGCCAACTCGCCAGGAATGTTGTCAAATACTATCGCCGAGATGTTAGGTTGGGTTAGGTTAGGTTATATTACGTTATAGTTCTCTATGACGGCCCCACGGAGACGAAGAGTCCAACAAGCCAGGAATGTGGTCAAATATTACCGCCGAGATGTTATATTGGCTTAGCTTATGTTATATTATGTTATTGATGTATATAAATATCCCACGGAGACGTAGAGGCCACCTCGCCAGGTATGTTTTCAAATATTACCGCCGAGACGTTAGGTTGGGTTAGGTTAGGTTATATTACGTTATTGATGTATATAAAGGTCCCACGGAGACGGAGAAGCCAACTCGCCAGGTATGTGGTCAAATATTACCGCGGAGATGTTAGGGTGGGTTAGGTTACGTTATATTACGTTATTGATGTATATGATGGTCAAACGGAGACGTAGAAGCCATCTCGCCAGGAATGATGTCAAATATTACCGCCGAGATGTTAGGTTGGGTTAGGTGAGGTTACATTACGTTATTGATGTATATAAAGGTCCCACGGAGACATAGAGGCCAACAAGCCAGGAATGTTGTCAAATATTACCGCCGAGAAGATAGGTTGGGTTAGGTTAGGTTATATTACGTTATTGATGTATATAAAGCTCCCACGGGGACGTAGAGGCCAACTCGCCAGGAATGTTTTCAAATATAACCTCCGAGATGTTAGGTTGGGTTAGGTTAGGTTATATTACGTTATAGTTCTCTATGACGGCCCCGCGGAGACGTAGAGTCCAACAAGCCAGGAGTGTGGTCAAATATTACCGCCGAGATGTTATATTGGGTTAGCTTATGTTATATTATGTTATTGATGTATGTAAATATCCCACGGAGACGCAGAGGCCAACTCGCCAGGAATGATGTCAAATATTACCGCCGAGACGTTAGGTTGGGTTAGGTTACGTTATATTACGTTATTGAAGTATATAAAGGTCCCACGGAGACGTAGAGGCCAACAAGACAGGAATGTGGTCAAATATTACCGGCGAGATGTTAGGTTGGGTTAGGTTAGGTTATATTACGTTATTGATGTTTATAAAGCTCCCACGGAGACGGAGAGGCCAACTCGCCAGGAATGATGTCAAATATTACCGCCGAGATTTTATGTTGGGTTAGGTTAGGTTATATTACGTTATTGATGTATATAAAGGTCCCACGGAAACGTAGAGGCCAACTCGCCAGGAATGTTGTCAAATACTATCGCCGAGATGTTAGGTTGGGTTAGGTTAGGTTATATTACGTTATAGTTCTCTATGACGGCCCCACGGAGACGAAGAGTCCAACAAGCCAGGAATGTGGTCAAATATTACCGCCGAGATGTTATATTGGCTTAGCTTATGTTATATTATGTTATTGATGTATATAAATATCCCACGGAGACGTAGAGGCCACCTCGCCAGGTATGTTTTCAAATATTACCGCCGAGACGTTAGGTTGGGTTAGGTTAGGTTATATTACGTTATTGATGTATATAAAGGTCCCACGGAGACGGAGAAGCCAACTCGCCAGGTATGTGGTCAAATATTACCGCGGAGATGTTAGGGTGGGTTAGGTTACGTTATATTACGTTATTGATGTATATGATGGTCAAACGGAGACGTAGAAGCCATCTCGCCAGGAATGATGTCAAATATTACCGCCGAGATGTTAGGTTGGGTTAGGTGAGGTTACATTACGTTATTGATGTATATAAAGGTCCCACGGAGACATAGAGGCCAACAAGCCAGGAATGTGGTCAAATATTACCGGCGAGATGTTAGGTTGGGTTAGGTAAGGTTATATTACTTTGTTGATGTATATAAAGCTCCCACGGGGACGTAGAGGCCAACTCGCCAGGAATGTTTTCAAATATAACCTCCGAGATGTTAGGTTGGGTTAGGTTAGGTTATATTACGTTATAGTTCTCTATGACGGCCCCGCGGAGACGTAGAGTCCAACAAGCCAGGAGTGTGGTCAAATATTACCGCCGAGATGTTATATTGGGTTAGCTTATGTTATATTATGTTATTGATGTATGTAAATATCCCACGGAGACGCAGAGGCCACCTCGCCAGGTATGTTTTCAAATATTACCGCCGAGACGTTAGGTTGGGTTAAGTTAGGTTATATTACGTTATTGATGTATATAAAGGTCCCACGGAGACGGAGAAGCCAACTTGCTAGGAATGTGGTCAAATATTACCGCCGAGATGTTAGGTTGGGTTAGGTTATGTTATATTACGTTCTTGATGTATATAAAGATCACACGGAGACGTAGAGGCCAATTCGCCAGGTATGTTGTCAAATATTACCGCCGAGAAGATAGGTTGGGTTAGGTTAGGTTATATTTCGTTATTGATGTATATAAAGGTCCCACGGAGACGGAGAAGCCAACTCGCCAGGAATGTTGTCAAATATTACCGCCGAGAAGATAGGTTGGGTTAGGTTATGTTATATTACGTTCTTGATGTGTACAAAGATCACACGGAGACGTAGAGGCCAATTCGCCAGGTATGTTCTCAAATATTACCGCCGAGATGATAGGTTGGGTTAGGTTAGGTTATATTTCGTTATTGATGTATATGAGAGTCCCACGGAGACGTAGAGGCCAACTCGCAAGGTATGTTGTCAAATATTACCGCGGAGATGTTAGGTTGGGTTAGGTTAAGTTATATTACGTTATTGATGTATATAAAGGTCCCACGGAGACGGAGAAGCCAACTCGCCAGGAATGTTGTCAAATATTACCGCGGAGATGTTAGGGTGGGTTAGGTTACGTTATATTACGTTATTGATGTATATGATGGTCAAACGGAGACGTAGAAGCCATCTCGCCAGGAATGATGTCAAATATTACCGCCGAGATGTTAGGTTGGGTTAGGTGAGGTTACATTACGTTATTGATGTATATAAAGGTCCCACGGAGACATAGAGGCCAACAAGCCAGGAATGTGGTCAAATATTACCGGCGAGATGTTAGGTTGGGTTAGGTAAGGTTATATTACTTTGTTGATGTATATAAAGCTCCCACGGGGACGTAGAGGCCAACTCGCCAGGAATGTTTTCAAATATAACCTCCGAGATGTTAGGTTGGGTTAGGTTAGGTTATATTACGTTATAGTTCTCTATGACGGCCCCGCGGAGACGTAGAGTCCAACAAGCCAGGAGTGTGGTCAAATATTACCGCCGAGATGTTATATTGGGTTAGCTTATGTTATATTATGTTATTGATGTATGTAAATATCCCACGGAGACGCAGAGGCCACCTCGCCAGGTATGTTTTCAAATATTACCGCCGAGACGTTAGGTTGGGTTAGGTTAGGTTATATTACGTTATTGATGTATATAAAGGTCCCACGGAGACGGAGAAGCCAACTTGCTAGGAATGTGGTCAAATATTACCGCCGAGATGTTAGGTTGGGTTAGGTTAGGTTATATTACGTTATTGATGTATATAAAGATCCCACGGAGACGTAGAGGCCAACTCGCCAGGAATGATGTCAAATATTACCGCCGCGATGATAGGTTGGGTTAGGTTACGTTATATTACGTTATTGATGTATATAAAGGTCCCACGGAGACGGAGAAGCCAACTCGCCAGGAATGTTGTCAAATATTACCGCCGAGAAGATAGGTTGGGTTAGGTTATGTTATATTACGTTCTTGATGTATATAAAGATCACACGGAGACGTAGAGGCCAATTCGCCAGGTATGTTGTCAAATATTACCGCCGAGATGATAGGTTGGGTTAGGTTCGGTTATATTTCGTTATTGATGTATATGAAGGTCCCACGGATACGTAGAGGCCAACTCGCAAGGTATGTTGTCAAATATTACCGCGGAGATGTTAGGTTGGGTTAGGTTAAGTTATATTACGTTATTGATGTATATAAAGGTCCGACGGAGACGGAGAAGCCAACTCGCCAGGAATGTTGTCAAATATTACCGCCGAGATGTTAGGTTGGGTTAGGTTAGGTTATATTACGTTCTTGAAGTATATAAAGGTCCCACGCAGTCGTAGAGGCCAACAAGCCAGGAATGTTGTCAAATACTACCGTCGAGATGATAGGTTGGGTTACGTTAGGTAATATTTCGTTATTGATGTATATGAAGGTCAAACGGAGACGTAGAGGCCAATTCGCCAGGTATGTTCTCAAATATTACCGCCGAGATGATAGGTTGGGTTAGGTTAGGTTATATTTCGTTATTGATGTATATGAGGGTCCCACGGAGACGTAGAGGCCAACTCGCAAGGTATGTTGTCAAATATTACCGCGGAGATGTTAGGTTGGGTTAGGTTAAGTTATACTACGTTATTGATGTATATAAAGGTCCCACGGAGACGGAGAAACCAACTCGCCAGGAATGTTGTCAAATATTACCGCCGAGAAGATAGGTTGGGTTAGGTTAGGTTATATTACGTTATTGATGTATATAAAGGTCCCACGGAGACGTAGAGGCCAACTCGCCAGGAATGATGTCAAATATTACCGCCGCGATGATAGGTTGGGTTAGGTTACGTTATATTACGTTATTGATGTATATAAAGGTCCCACGGAGACGGAGAAGCCAACTCGCCAGGAATGTTGTCAAATATTACCGCCGAGAAGATAGGTTGGGTTAGGTTAAGTTATATTACGTTATTGATGTATATAAAGGTCCCACGGAGACGGAGAAGCCAACTCGCCAGGAATGTTGTCAAATATTACCGCCGAGATGTTAGGTTGGGTTAGGTTAGGTTATATTACGTTCTTGAAGTATATAAAGGTCCCACGCAGACGTAGAGGCCAACAAGCCAGGAATGTTGTCAAATACTACCGTCGAGATGATAGGTTGGGTTACGTTAGGTAATATTTCGTTATTGATGTATATGAAGGTCAAACGGAGACGTAGAGGCCAATCCGCCAGGTATGTTCTCAAATATTACCGCCGAGATGATAGGTTGGGTTAGGTTAGGTTATATTTCGTTATTGATGTATATGAGGGTCCCACGGAGACGTAGAGGCCAACTCGCAAGGTATGTTGTCAAATATTACCGCGGAGATGTTAGGTTGGGTTAGGTTAAGTTATACTACGTTATTGATGTATATAAAGGTCCCACGGAGACGGAGAAACCAACTCGCCAGGAATGTTGTCAAATATTACCGCCGAGAAGATAGGTTGGGTTAGGTTAGGTTATATTACGTTATTGATGTATATAAAGGTCCCACGGAGACGTAGAGGCCAACTCGCCAGGAATGATGTCAAATATTACCGCCGCGATGATAGGTTGGGTTAGGTTACGTTATATTACGTTATTGATGTATATAAAGGTCCCACGGAGACGGAGAAGCCAACTCGCCAGGAATGTTGTCAAATATTACCGCCGAGAAAATAGGTTGGGTTAGGTTAGGTTATATTACGTTATTGATATATATAAAGATCCCACGGGGACGTAGAGGCCAACTCGCCAGGAATGATGTCAAATATTACCGCCGCGATGATAGGTTGGGTTAGGTTACGTTATATTACGTTATTGATGTATATAAAGGTCCCACGGAGACGGAGAAGCCAACTCGCCAGGAATGTTGTCAAATATTACCGCAGAGAAGATAGGTTGGGTTAGGTTATGTTATATAACGTTCTTGATGTATATAAAGATCGCACGGAGACGTAGAGGCCAATTCGCCAGGTATGTTGTCAAATATTACCGCCGAGATGATAGCTTGGGTTAGGTTATGTTATATTTCGTTATTGATGTATATAAACGTCCCACGGAGACGGAAAAGCCAACTCGCCAGGAATGTTGTCAAATATTAGCGCCGAGATGTTAGGTTGGGTTAGGTTAGGTTATATTACGTTATTGATGTATATAAAGGTCCCACGGAGACGTAGAGTCCAACTCGCCGGTAATGATGTCAAATACGACCGCCGCGATGCTAGGTTGGGTCAGGTTAGGTTATATTACGTTATTGAAGTATATAAAGGTCCCACGGAGACGTAGAGGCCAACAAGACAGGAATGTGGTCAAATATTACCGGCGAGATGTTAGGTTGGGTTAGGTTAGGTTATATTACGTTATTGATGTTTATAAAGCTCCCACGGAGACGTAGAGGCCAACTCGCCAGGAATGATGTCAAATATTACCGCCGAGATTTTATGTTGGGTTAGGTTAGGTTATATTACGTTATTGATGTATATAAAGGTCCCACGGAAACGTAGAGGCCAACTCGCCAGGAATGTTGTCAAATACTATCGCCGAGATGTTAGGTTGGGTTAGGTTAGGTTATATTACGTTATAGTTCTCTATGACGGCCCCACGGAGACGAAGAGTCCAACAAGCCAGGAATGTGGTCAAATATTACCGCCGAGATGTTATATTGGCTTAGCTTATGTTATATTATGTTATTGATGTATATAAATATCCCACGGAGACGTAGAGGCCACCTCGCCAGGTATGTTTTCAAATATTACCGCCGAGACGTTAGGTTGGGTTAGGTTAGGTTATATTACGTTATTGATGTATATAAAGGTCCCACGGAGACGGAGAAGCCAACTCGCCAGGTATGTGGTCAAATATTACCGCGGAGATGTTAGGGTGGGTTAGGTTACGTTATATTACGTTATTGATGTATATGATGGTCAAACGGAGACGTAGAAGCCATCTCGCCAGGAATGATGTCAAATATTACCGCCGAGATGTTAGGTTGGGTTAGGTGAGGTTACATTACGTTATTGATGTATATAAAGGTCCCACGGAGACATAGAGGCCAACAAGCCAGGAATGTGGTCAAATATTACCGGCGAGATGTTAGGTTGGGTTAGGTAAGGTTATATTACTTTGTTGATGTATATAAAGCTCCCACGGGGACGTAGAGGCCAACTCGCCAGGAATGTTTTCAAATATAACCTCCGAGATGTTAGGTTGGGTTAGGTTAGGTTATATTACGTTATAGTTCTCTATGACGGCCCCGCGGAGACGTAGAGTCCAACAAGCCAGGAGTGTGGTCAAATATTACCGCCGAGATGTTATATTGGGTTAGCTTATGTTATATTATGTTATTGATGTATGTAAATATCCCACGGAGACGCAGAGGCCACCTCGCCAGGTATGTTTTCAAATATTACCGCCGAGACGTTAGGTTGGGTTAGGTTAGGTTATATTACGTTATTGATGTATATAAAGGTCCCACGGAGACGGAGAAGCCAACTTGCTAGGAATGTGGTCAAATATTACCGCCGAGATGTTAGGTTGGGTTAGGTTATGTTATATTACGTTCTTGATGTATATAAAGATCACACGGAGACGTAGAGGCCAAATCGCCAGGTATGTTGTCAAATATTACCGCCGAGAAGATAGGTTGGGTTAGGTTAGGTTATATTTCGTTATTGATGTATATAAAGGTCCCACGGAGACGGAGAAGCCAACTCGCCAGGAATGTTGTCAAATATTACCGCCGAGAAGATAGGTTGGGTTAGGTTATGTTATATTACGTTCTTGATGTGTATAAAGATCACACGGAGACGTAGAGGCCAATTCGCCAGGTATGTTCTCAAATATTACCGCCGAGATGATAGGTTGGGTTAGGTTAGGTTATATTTCGTTATTGATGTATATGAGAGTCCCACGGAGACGTAGAGGCCAACTCGCAAGGTATGTTGTCAAATATTACCGCGGAGATGTTAGGTTGGGTTAGGTTAAGTTATATTACGTTATTGATGTATATAAAGGTCCCACGGAGACGGAGAAGCCAACTCGCCAGGAATGTTGTCAAATATTACCGCGGAGATGTTAGGGTGGGTTAGGTTACGTTATATTACGTTATTGATGTATATGATGGTCAAACGGAGACGTAGAAGCCATCTCGCCAGGAATGATGTCAAATATTACCGCCGAGATGTTAGGTTGGGTTAGGTGAGGTTACATTACGTTATTGATGTATATAAAGGTCCCACGGAGACATAGAGGCCAACAAGCCAGGAATGTGGTCAAATATTACCGGCGAGATGTTAGGTTGGGTTAGGTAAGGTTATATTACTTTGTTGATGTATATAAAGCTCCCACGGGGACGTAGAGGCCAACTCGCCAGGAATGTTTTCAAATATAACCTCCGAGATGTTAGGTTGGGTTAGGTTAGGTTATATTACGTTATAGTTCTCTATGACGGCCCCGCGGAGACGTAGAGTCCAACAAGCCAGGAGTGTGGTCAAATATTACCGCCGAGATGTTATATTGGGTTAGCTTATGTTATATTATGTTATTGATGTATGTAAATATCCCACGGAGACGCAGAGGCCACCTCGCCAGGTATGTTTTCAAATATTACCGCCGAGACGTTAGGTTGGGTTAGGTTAGGTTATATTACGTTATTGATGTATATAAAGGTCCCACGGAGACGGAGAAGCCAACTTGCTAGGAATGTGGTCAAATATTACCGCCGAGATGTTAGGTTGGGTTAGGTTATGTTATATTACGTTCTTGATGTATATAAAGATCACACGGAGACGTAGAGGCCAATTCGCCAGGTATGTTGTCAAATATTACCGCCGAGAAGATAGGTTGGGTTAGGTTAGGTTATATTTCGTTATTGATGTATATAAAGGTCCCACGGAGACGGAGAAGCCAACTCGCCAGGAATGTTGTCAAATATTACCGCCGAGAAGATAGGTTGGGTTAGGTTATGTTATATTACGTTCTTGATGTGTATAAAGATCACACGGAGACGTAGAGGCCAATTCGCCAGGTATGTTCTCAAATATTACCGCCGAGATGATAGGTTGGGTTAGGTTAGGTTATATTTCGTTATTGATGTATATGAGAGTCCCACGGAGACGTAGAGGCCAACTCGCAAGGTATGTTGTCAAATATTACCGCGGAGATGTTAGGTTGGGTTAGGTTAAGTTATATTACGTTATTGATGTATATAAAGGTCCCACGGAGACGGAGAAGCCAACTCGCCAGGAATGTTGTCAAATATTACCGCCGAGAAGATAGGTTGGGTTAGGTTAGGTTATATTACGTTCTTGAAGTATATAAAGGTCCCACGCAGACGTAGAGGCCAACAAGCCAGGAATGTTGTCAAATACTTCCGTCGAGATGATAGGTTGGGTTACGTTAGGTAATATTTCGTTATTGATGTATATGAAGGTCAAACGGAGACGTAGAGGCCAATTCGCCAGGAATGTTGTCAAATACTATCGCCGAGATGTTAGGTTGGGTTAGGTTAGGTTATATTACGTTATAGTTCTCTATGACGGCCCCACGGAGACGAAGAGTCCAACAAGCCAGGAATGTGGTCAAATATTACCGCCGAGATGTTATATTGGCTTAGCTTATGTTATATTATGTTATTGATGTATATAAATATCCCACGGAGACGTAGAGGCCACCTCGCCAGGTATGTTTTCAAATATTACCGCCGAAACGTTAGGTTGGGTTAGGTTAGGTTATATTACGTTATTGATGTATATAAAGGTCCCACGGAGACGGAGGAGCCAACTCGCCAGGTATGTGGTCAAATATTACCGCGGAGATGTTAGGGTGGGTTAGGTTACGTTATATTACGTTATTGATGTATATGATGGTCAAACGGAGACGTAGAAGCCATCTCGCCAGGAATGATGTCAAATATTACCGCCGAGATGTTAGGTTGGGTTAGGTGAGGTTACATTACGTTATTGATGTATATAAAGGTCCCACGGAGACATAGAGGCCAACAAGCCAGGAATGTGGTCAAATATTACCGGCGAGATGTTAGGTTGGGTTAGGTAAGGTTATATTACTTTGTTGATGTATATAAAGCTCCCACGGGGACGTAGAGGCCAACTCGCCAGGAATGTTTTCAAATATAACCTCCGAGATGTTAGGTTGGGTTAGGTTAGGTTATATTACGTTATAGTTCTCTATGACGGCCCCGCGGAGACGTAGAGTCCAACAAGCCAGGAGTGTGGTCAAATATTACCGCCGAGATGTTATATTGGGTTAGCTTATGTTATATTATGTTATTGATGTATGTAAATATCCCACGGAGACGCAGAGGCCACCTCGCCAGGTATGTTTTCAAATATTACCGCCGAGACGTTAGGTTGGGTTAGGTTAGGTTATATTACGTTATTGATGTATATAAAGGTCCCACGGAGACGGAGAAGCCAACTTGCTAGGAATGTGGTCAAATATTACCGCCGAGATGTTAGGTTGGGTTAGGTTATGTTATATTACGTTCTTGATGTATATAAAGATCACACGGAGACGTAGAGGCCAATTCGCCAGGTATGTTGTCAAATATTACCGCCGAGAAGATAGGTTGGGTTAGGTTAGGTTATATTTCGTTATTGATGTATATAAAGGTCCCACGGAGACGGAGAAGCCAACTCGCCAGGAATGTTGTCAAATATTACCGCCGAGAAGATAGGTTGGGTTAGGTTATGTTATATTACGTTCTTGATGTGTATAAAGATCACACGGAGACGTAGAGGCCAATTCGCCAGGTATGTTCTCAAATATTACCGCCGAGATGATAGGTTGGGTTAGGTTAGGTTATATTTCGTTATTGATGTATATGAGAGTCCCACGGAGACGTAGAGGCCAACTCGCAAGGTATGTTGTCAAATATTACCGCGGAGATGTTAGGTTGGGTTAGGTTAAGTTATATTACGTTATTGATGTATATAAAGGTCCCACGGAGACGGGGAAGCCAACTCGCCAGGAATGTTGTCAAATATTACCGCCGAGAAGATAGGTTGGGTTAGGTTAGGTTATATTACGTTATTGATGTATATAAAGGTCCCACGGAGACGAAGAAGCCAACTCGCTAGGAATGTGGTCAAATATTACCGCCGAGATGTTAGGTTGGGTTAGGTTAGGTTATATTACGTTATTGATGTATATAAAGATCCCACGGAGACGTAGAGGCCAACTCGCCAGGAATGATGTCAAATATTACCGCCGCGATGATAGGTTGGGTTAGGATACGTTTTATTACGTTATTGATGTATATAAAGGTCCCACGGAGACGGAGAAGCCAACTCGCCAGGAATGTTGTCAAATATTACCGCCGAGAAGATAGGTTGGGTTAGGTTATGTTATATTACGTTCTTGATGTATATAAAGATCACACGGAGACGTAGAGGCCAACTCGCAAGGTATGTTGTCAAATATTACCGCGGAGATGTTAGGTTGGGTTAGGTTAAGTTATATTACGTTCTTGATGTATATAAAGATCACACGGAGACGTAGAGGCCAATTCGCCAGGTATGTTGTCAAATATTACCGCCGAGACGATAGGTTGGGTTAGGTTCGGTTATATTTCGTTATTGATGTATATGAAGGTCCCACGGAGACGTAGAGTCCAACTCGCCGGGAATGATGTCAAATACTACCGCCGCGATGCTAGGTTGGGTTAGGGTAGGTTATATTACGTTATTGATGTATATAAAGGTCCCACGGAGACGTAGATGCCAACTCGCCAGGAATGTTTTCAAATATTACCGCCGAGATGTTAGGTTGGGTTAGGTTAGGTTATATTACGTTATAGTTCTCTATGACGGCCCCACGGAGACGTAGAGTCCAACAAGCCAGGAATGTGGTCATATATTACCGCCGAGATGTTATATTGGGTTAGCTTATGTTATATTATGTTATTGATGTATATAAATATCCCACGGAGACGTAGAGGCCACCTCGCCAGGTATGTTTTCAAATATTACGGCCGAGACGTTAGGTTGGGTTAGGTTAGGTTATATTACGTTATTGATGTATATAAAGGTCCCACGGAGACGGAGAAGCCAACTCACCAGGAATGTGGTCAAATATTACCGCCGGGATGTTAGGTTGGGTTAGGTTAGGTTATATTACGTTATTGATGTATATAAAGATCCCACGGAGACGTAGAGGCCAACTCGCCAGGAATGTTGTCAAATATTACCGCCGCGATGATAGGTTGGGTTAGGTTACGTTATATTACGTTATTGATGTGTATAAAGGTCCCACGGAGACGGAGAATCCAACTCGCCAGGAATGTTGTCAAATCTTACCGCCGAGAAGATAGGTTGGGTTAGGTTATGTTATATTACGTTCTTGATGTATATAAAGATCACACGGAGACGTAGAGGCCAATTCGCCAGGTATGTTGTCAAATATTACCGCCGAGATGTTAGGTTGGGTTAGGTGAGGTTATATTACGTTATTGATGTATATAAAGGTCCCACGGAGACGGAGAAGCCAACTCGCCAGGAATGTTGTCAAATATTACCGCCGAGATGTTAGGTTGGGTTAGGTTAGGTTATATTACTTTGTTGATGTATATAAAGCTCCCACGGGGACGTAGAGGCCAACTCGCCAGGAATGTTTTCAAATATAACCTCCGAGATGTTAGGTTGGGTTAGGATACGTTTTATTACGTTATTGATGTATATAAAGGTCCCACGGAGACGGGGAAGCCAACTCGCCAGGAATGTTGTCAAATATTACCGCCGAGAAGATAGGTTGGGTTAGGTTAGGTTATATTACGTTATTGATGTATATAAAGGTCCCACGGAGACGAAGAAGCCAACTCGCTAGGAATGTGGTCAAATATTACCGCCGAGATGTTAGGTTGGGTTAGGTTAGGTTATATTACGTTATTGATGTATATAAAGATCCCACGGAGACGTAGAGGCCAACTCGCCAGGAATGATGTCAAATATTACCGCCGCGATGATAGGTTGGGTTAGGATACGTTTTATTACGTTATTGATGTATATAAAGGTCCCACGGAGACGGAGAAGCCAACTCGCCAGGAATGTTGTCAAATATTACCGCCGAGAAGATAGGTTGGGTTAGGTTATGTTATATTACGTTCTTGATGTATATAAAGATCACACGGAGACGTAGAGGCCAACTCGCAAGGTATGTTGTCAAATATTACCGCGGAGATGTTAGGTTGGGTTAGGTTAAGTTATATTACGTTCTTGATGTATATAAAGATCACACGGAGACGTAGAGGCCAATTCGCCAGGTATGTTGTCAAATATTACCGCCGAGACGATAGGTTGGGTTAGGTTCGGTTATATTTCGTTATTGATGTATATGAAGGTCCCACGGAGACGTAGAGTCCAACTCGCCGGGAATGATGTCAAATACTACCGCCGCGATGCTAGGTTGGGTTAGGGTAGGTTATATTACGTTATTGATGTATATAAAGGTCCCACGGAGACGTAGATGCCAACTCGCCAGGAATGTTTTCAAATATTACCGCCGAGATGTTAGGTTGGGTTAGGTTAGGTTATATTACGTTATAGTTCTCTATGACGGCCCCACGGAGACGTAGAGTCCAACAAGCCAGGAATGTGGTCATATATTACCGCCGAGATGTTATATTGGGTTAGCTTATGTTATATTATGTTATTGATGTATATAAATATCCCACGGAGACGTAGAGGCCACCTCGCCAGGTATGTTTTCAAATATTACGGCCGAGACGTTAGGTTGGGTTAGGTTAGGTTATATTACGTTATTGATGTATATAAAGGTCCCACGGAGACGGAGAAGCCAACTCACCAGGAATGTGGTCAAATATTACCGCCGGGATGTTAGGTTGGGTTAGGTTAGGTTATATTACGTTATTGATGTATATAAAGATCCCACGGAGACGTAGAGGCCAACTCGCCAGGAATGTTGTCAAATATTACCGCCGCGATGATAGGTTGGGTTAGGTTACGTTATATTACGTTATTGATGTGTATAAAGGTCCCACGGAGACGGAGAATCCAACTCGCCAGGAATGTTGTCAAATCTTACCGCCGAGAAGATAGGTTGGGTTAGGTTATGTTATATTACGTTCTTGATGTATATAAAGATCACACGGAGACGTAGAGGCCAATTCGCCAGGTATGTTGTCAAATATTACCGCCGAGATGTTAGGTTGGGTTAGGTGAGGTTATATTACGTTATTGATGTATATAAAGGTCCCACGGAGACGGAGAAGCCAACTCGCCAGGAATGTTGTCAAATATTACCGCCGAGATGTTAGGTTGGGTTAGGTTAGGTTATATTACTTTGTTGATGTATATAAAGCTCCCACGGGGACGTAGAGGCCAACTCGCCAGGAATGTTTTCAAATATAACCTCCGAGATGTTAGGTTGGGTTAGGTTAGGTTATATTACGTTATAGTTCTCTATGACGGCCCCGCGGAGACGTAGAGTCCAACAAGCCAGGAGTGTGGTCAAATATTACCGCCGAGATGTTATATTGGGTTAGCTTATGTTATATTATGTTATTGATGTATGTAAATATCCCACGGAGACGCAGAGGCCACCTCGCCAGGTATGTTTTCAAATATTACCGCCGAGACGTTAGGTTGGGTTAGGTTAGGTTATATTACGTTATTGATGTATATAAAGGTCCCACGGAGACGGAGAAGCCAACTTGCTAGGAATGTGGTCAAATATTACCGCCGAGATGTTAGGTTGGGTTAGGTTAGGTTATATTACGTTATTGATGTATATAAAGATCCCACGGAGACGTAGAGGCCAACTCGCCAGGAATGATGTCAAATATTACCGCCGCGATGATAGGTTGGGTTAGGTTACGTTATATTACGCTATTGATGTATATAAAGGTCCCACGGAGACGGAGAAGCCAACTCGCCAGGAATGTTGTCAAATATTACCGCCGAGAAGATAGGTTGGGTTAGGTTATGTTATATTACGTTCTTGATGTATATAAAGATCACACGGAGACGTAGAGGCCAACTCGCAAGGTATGTTGTCAAATATTACCGCGGAGATGTTAGGTTGGGTTAGGTTAAGTTATATTACGTTATTGATGTATATGATGGTCAAACGGAGACGTAGAAGCCATCTCGCCAGGAATGATGTCAAATATTACCGCCGAGATGTTAGGTTGGGTTAGGTGAGGTTACATTACGTTATTGATGTATATAAAGGTCCCACGGAGACATAGAGGCCAACAAGCCAGGAATGTGGTCAAATATTACCGGCGAGATGTTAGGTTGGGTTAGGTAAGGTTATATTACTTTGTTGATGTATATAAAGCTCCCACGGGGACGTAGAGGCCAACTCGCCAGGAATGTTTTCAAATATAACCTCCGAGATGTTAGGTTGGGTTAGGTTAGGTTATATTACGTTATAGTTCTCTATGACGGCCCCGCGGAGACGTAGAGTCCAACAAGCCAGGAGTGTGGTCAAATATTACCGCCGAGATGTTATATTGGGTTAGCTTATGTTATATTATGTTATTGATGTATGTAAATATCCCACGGAGACGCAGAGGCCACCTCGCCAGGTATGTTTTCAAATATTACCGCCGAGACGTTAGGTTGGGTTAGGTTAGGTTATATTACGTTATTGATGTATATAAAGGTCCCACGGAGACGGAGAAGCCAACTTGCTAGGAATGTGGTCAAATATTACCGCCGAGATGTTAGGTTGGGTTAGGTTATGTTATATTACGTTCTTGATGTATATAAAGATCACACGGAGACGTAGAGGCCAATTCGCCAGGTATGTTGTCAAATATTACCGCCGAGAAGATAGGTTGGGTTAGGTTAGGTTATATTTCGTTATTGATGTATATAAAGGTCCCACGGAGACGGAGAAGCCAACTCGCCAGGAATGTTGTCAAATATTACCGCCGAGAAGATAGGTTGGGTTAGGTTATGTTATATTACGTTCTTGATGTGTATAAAGATCACACGGAGACGTAGAGGCCAATTCGCCAGGTATGTTCTCAAATATTACCGCCGAGATGATAGGTTGGGTTAGGTTAGGTTATATTTCGTTATTGATGTATATGAGAGTCCCACGGAGACGTAGAGGCCAACTCGCAAGGTATGTTGTCAAATATTACCGCGGAGATGTTAGGTTGGGTTAGGTTAAGTTATATTACGTTATTGATGTATATAAAGGTCCCACGGAGACGGGGAAGCCAACTCGCCAGGAATGTTGTCAAATATTACCGCCGAGAAGATAGGTTGGGTTAGGTTAGGTTATATTACGTTATTGATGTATATAAAGGTCCCACGGAGACGAAGAAGCCAACTCGCTAGGAATGTGGTCAAATATTACCGCCGAGATGTTAGGTTGGGTTAGGTTAGGTTATATTACGTTATTGATGTATATAAAGATCCCACGGAGACGTAGAGGCCAACTCGCCAGGAATGATGTCAAATATTACCGCCGCGATGATAGGTTGGGTTAGGATACGTTTTATTACGTTATTGATGTATATAAAGGTCCCACGGAGACGGAGAAGCCAACTCGCCAGGAATGTTGTCAAATATTACCGCCGAGAAGATAGGTTGGGTTAGGTTATGTTATATTACGTTCTTGATGTATATAAAGATCACACGGAGACGTAGAGGCCAACTCGCAAGGTATGTTGTCAAATATTACCGCGGAGATGTTAGGTTGGGTTAGGTTAAGTTATATTACGTTCTTGATGTATATAAAGATCACACGGAGACGTAGAGGCCAATTCGCCAGGTATGTTGTCAAATATTACCGCCGAGACGATAGGTTGGGTTAGGTTCGGTTATATTTCGTTATTGATGTATATGAAGGTCCCACGGAGACGTAGAGTCCAACTCGCCGGGAATGATGTCAAATACTACCGCCGCGATGCTAGGTTGGGTTAGGGTAGGTTATATTACGTTATTGATGTATATAAAGGTCCCACGGAGACGTAGATGCCAACTCGCCAGGAATGTTTTCAAATATTACCGCCGAGATGTTAGGTTGGGTTAGGTTAGGTTATATTACGTTATAGTTCTCTATGACGGCCCCACGGAGACGTAGAGTCCAACAAGCCAGGAATGTGGTCATATATTACCGCCGAGATGTTATATTGGGTTAGCTTATGTTATATTATGTTATTGATGTATATAAATATCCCACGGAGACGTAGAGGCCACCTCGCCAGGTATGTTTTCAAATATTACGGCCGAGACGTTAGGTTGGGTTAGGTTAGGTTATATTACGTTATTGATGTATATAAAGGTCCCACGGAGACGGAGAAGCCAACTCACCAGGAATGTGGTCAAATATTACCGCCGGGATGTTAGGTTGGGTTAGGTTAGGTTATATTACGTTATTGATGTATATAAAGATCCCACGGAGACGTAGAGGCCAACTCGCCAGGAATGTTGTCAAATATTACCGCCGCGATGATAGGTTGGGTTAGGTTACGTTATATTACGTTATTGATGTGTATAAAGGTCCCACGGAGACGGAGAATCCAACTCGCCAGGAATGTTGTCAAATCTTACCGCCGAGAAGATAGGTTGGGTTAGGTTATGTTATATTACGTTCTTGATGTATATAAAGATCACACGGAGACGTAGAGGCCAATTCGCCAGGTATGTTGTCAAATATTACCGCCGAGATGTTAGGTTGGGTTAGGTGAGGTTATATTACGTTATTGATGTATATAAAGGTCCCACGGAGACGGAGAAGCCAACTCGCCAGGAATGTTGTCAAATATTACCGCCGAGATGTTAGGTTGGGTTAGGTTAGGTTATATTACTTTGTTGATGTATATAAAGCTCCCACGGGGACGTAGAGGCCAACTCGCCAGGAATGTTTTCAAATATAACCTCCGAGATGTTAGGTTGGGTTAGGATACGTTTTATTACGTTATTGATGTATATAAAGGTCCCACGGAGACGGGGAAGCCAACTCGCCAGGAATGTTGTCAAATATTACCGCCGAGAAGATAGGTTGGGTTAGGTTAGGTTATATTACGTTATTGATGTATATAAAGGTCCCACGGAGACGAAGAAGCCAACTCGCTAGGAATGTGGTCAAATATTACCGCCGAGATGTTAGGTTGGGTTAGGTTAGGTTATATTACGTTATTGATGTATATAAAGATCCCACGGAGACGTAGAGGCCAACTCGCCAGGAATGATGTCAAATATTACCGCCGCGATGATAGGTTGGGTTAGGATACGTTTTATTACGTTATTGATGTATATAAAGGTCCCACGGAGACGGAGAAGCCAACTCGCCAGGAATGTTGTCAAATATTACCGCCGAGAAGATAGGTTGGGTTAGGTTATGTTATATTACGTTCTTGATGTATATAAAGATCACACGGAGACGTAGAGGCCAACTCGCAAGGTATGTTGTCAAATATTACCGCGGAGATGTTAGGTTGGGTTAGGTTAAGTTATATTACGTTCTTGATGTATATAAAGATCACACGGAGACGTAGAGGCCAATTCGCCAGGTATGTTGTCAAATATTACCGCCGAGACGATAGGTTGGGTTAGGTTCGGTTATATTTCGTTATTGATGTATATGAAGGTCCCACGGAGACGTAGAGTCCAACTCGCCGGGAATGATGTCAAATACTACCGCCGCGATGCTAGGTTGGGTTAGGGTAGGTTATATTACGTTATTGATGTATATAAAGGTCCCACGGAGACGTAGATGCCAACTCGCCAGGAATGTTTTCAAATATTACCGCCGAGATGTTAGGTTGGGTTAGGTTAGGTTATATTACGTTATAGTTCTCTATGACGGCCCCACGGAGACGTAGAGTCCAACAAGCCAGGAATGTGGTCATATATTACCGCCGAGATGTTATATTGGGTTAGCTTATGTTATATTATGTTATTGATGTATATAAATATCCCACGGAGACGTAGAGGCCACCTCGCCAGGTATGTTTTCAAATATTACGGCCGAGACGTTAGGTTGGGTTAGGTTAGGTTATATTACGTTATTGATGTATATAAAGGTCCCACGGAGACGGAGAAGCCAACTCACCAGGAATGTGGTCAAATATTACCGCCGGGATGTTAGGTTGGGTTAGGTTAGGTTATATTACGTTATTGATGTATATAAAGATCCCACGGAGACGTAGAGGCCAACTCGCCAGGAATGTTGTCAAATATTACCGCCGCGATGATAGGTTGGGTTAGGTTACGTTATATTACGTTATTGATGTGTATAAAGGTCCCACGGAGACGGAGAATCCAACTCGCCAGGAATGTTGTCAAATCTTACCGCCGAGAAGATAGGTTGGGTTAGGTTATGTTATATTACGTTCTTGATGTATATAAAGATCACACGGAGACGTAGAGGCCAATTCGCCAGGTATGTTGTCAAATATTACCGCCGAGATGTTAGGTTGGGTTAGGTGAGGTTATATTACGTTATTGATGTATATAAAGGTCCCACGGAGACGGAGAAGCCAACTCGCCAGGAATGTTGTCAAATATTACCGCCGAGATGTTAGGTTGGGTTAGGTTAGGTTATATTACTTTGTTGATGTATATAAAGCTCCCACGGGGACGTAGAGGCCAACTCGCCAGGAATGTTTTCAAATATAACCTCCGAGATGTTAGGTTGGGTTAGGTTAGGTTATATTACGTTATAGTTCTCTATGACGGCCCCGCGGAGACGTAGAGTCCAACAAGCCAGGAGTGTGGTCAAATATTACCGCCGAGATGTTATATTGGGTTAGCTTATGTTATATTATGTTATTGATGTATGTAAATATCCCACGGAGACGCAGAGGCCACCTCGCCAGGTATGTTTTCAAATATTACCGCCGAGACGTTAGGTTGGGTTAGGTTAGGTTATATTACGTTATTGATGTATATAAAGGTCCCACGGAGACGGAGAAGCCAACTTGCTAGGAATGTGGTCAAATATTACCGCCGAGATGTTAGGTTGGGTTAGGTTAGGTTATATTACGTTATTGATGTATATAAAGATCCCACGGAGACGTAGAGGCCAACTCGCCAGGAATGATGTCAAATATTACCGCCGCGATGATAGGTTGGGTTAGGTTACGTTATATTACGCTATTGATGTATATAAAGGTCCCACGGAGACGGAGAAGCCAACTCGCCAGGAATGTTGTCAAATATTACCGCCGAGAAGATAGGTTGGGTTAGGTTATGTTATATTACGTTCTTGATGTATATAAAGATCACACGGAGACGTAGAGGCCAACTCGCAAGGTATGTTGTCAAATATTACCGCGGAGATGTTAGGTTGGGTTAGGTTAAGTTATATTACGTTATTGATGTATATAAAGGTCCCACGGAGACGGAGAAGCCAACTCGCCAGGAATGTTGTCAAATATTACCGCCGAGAAGATAGGTTGGGTTAGGTTAGGTTATATTACGTTATTGATGTATATAAAGGTCCCACGGAGACGAAGAAGCCAACTCGCTAGGAATGTGGTCAAATATTACCGCCGAGATGTTAGGTTGGGTTAGGTTAGGTTATATTACGTTATTGATGTATATAAAGATCCCACGGAGACGTAGAGGCCAACTCGCCAGGAATGATGTCAAATATTACCGCCGCGATGATAGGTTGGGTTAGGATACGTTTTATTACGTTATTGATGTATATAAAGGTCCCACGGAGACGGAGAAGCCAACTCGCCAGGAATGTTGTCAAATATTACCGCCGAGAAGATAGGTTGGGTTAGGTTATGTTATATTACGTTCTTGATGTATATAAAGATCACACGGAGACGTAGAGGCCAATTCGCCAGGTATGTTGTCAAATATTACCGCCGAGATGATAGGTTGGGTTAGGATCGGTTATATTTCGTTATTGATGTATATGAAGGTCCCACGGAGACGTAGAGGCCAACTCGCAAGGTATGTTGTCAAATATTACCGCGGAGATGTTAGGTTGGGTTAGGTTAAGTTATATTACGTTATTGATGTATATAAAGGTCCCACGGAGACGGAGAAGCCAACTCGCCAGGAATGTTGTCAAATATTACCGCCGAGAAGATAGGTTGGGTTAGGTTATGTTATATTACGTTCTTGATGTATATAAAGATCACACGGAGACGTAGAGGCCAATTCGCCAGGTATGTTGTCAAATATTACCGCCGAGATGTTAGGTTGGGTTAGGTGAGGTTATATTACGTTATTGATGTATATAAAGGTCCCACGGAGACGGAGAAGCCAACTCGCCAGGAATGTTGTCAAATATTACCGCCGAGATGTTAGGTTGGGTTAGGTTAGGTTATATTACTTTGTTGATGTATATAAAGCTCCCACGGGGACGTAGAGGCCAACTCGCCAGGAATGTTTTCAAATATAACCTCCGAGATGTTAGGTTGGGTTAGGTTAGGTTATATTACGTTATAGTTCTCTATGACGGCCCCGCGGAGACGTAGAGTCCAACAAGCCAGGAGT
Organism: Xylocopa violacea; assembly: GCA_963969225.1. Lineage (NCBI taxonomy): Eukaryota > Metazoa > Arthropoda > Insecta > Hymenoptera > Apidae > Xylocopa > Xylocopa violacea. Next base: position 452,182 of record CAXAJV010000309.1, on the reverse strand, counting down.
GTGGTCAAATATTACCGCCGAGATGTTATATTGGGTTAGCTTATGTTATATTATGTTATTGATGTATGTAAATATCCCACGGAGACGCAGAGGCCACCTCGCCAGGTATGTTTTCAAATATTACCGCCGAGACGTTAGGTTGGGTTAGGTTAGGTTATATTACGTTATTGATGTATATAAAGGTCCCACGGAGACGGAGAAGCCAACTTGCTAGGAATGTGGTCAAATATTACCGCCGAGATGTTAGGTTGGGTTAGGTTAGGTTATATTACGTTATTGATGTATATAAAGATCCCACGGAGACGTAGAGGCCAACTCGCCAGGAATGATGTCAAATATTACCGCCGCGATGATAGGTTGGGTTAGGTTACGTTATATTACGCTATTGATGTATATAAAGGTCCCACGGAGACGGAGAAGCCAACTCGCCAGGAATGTTGTCAAATATTACCGCCGAGAAGATAGGTTGGGTTAGGTTATGTTATATTACGTTCTTGATGTATATAAAGATCACACGGAGACGTAGAGGCCAACTCGCAAGGTATGTTGTCAAATATTACCGCGGAGATGTTAGGTTGGGTTAGGTTAAGTTATATTACGTTCTTGATGTATATAAAGATCACACGGAGACGTAGAGGCCAATTCGCCAGGTATGTTGTCAAATATTACCGCCGAGACGATAGGTTGGGTTAGGTTCGGTTATATTTCGTTATTGATGTATATGAAGGTCCCACGGAGACGTAGAGTCCAACTCGCCGGGAATGATGTCAAATACTACCGCCGCGATGCTAGGTTGGGTTAGGGTAGGTTATATTACGTTATTGATGTATATAAAGGTCCCACGGAGACGTAGATGCCAACTCGCCAGGAATGTTTTCAAATATTACCGCCGAGATGTTAGGTTGGGTTAGGTTAGGTTATATTACGTTATAGTTCTCTATGACGGCCCCACGGAGACGTAGAGTCCAACAAGCCAGGAATGTGGTCATATATTACCGCCGAGATGTTATATTGGGTTAGCTTATGTTATATTATGTTATTGATGTATATAAATATCCCACGGAGACGTAGAGGCCACCTCGCCAGGTATGTTTTCAAATATTACCGCCGAGACGTTAGGTTGGGTTAGGTTAGGTTATATTACGTTATTGATGTATATAAAGGTCCCACGGAGACGGAGAAGCCAACTCACCAGGAATGTGGTCAAATATTACCGCCGGGATGTTAGGTTGGGTTAGGTTAGGTTATATTACGTTATTGATGTATATAAAGATCCCACGGAGACGTAGAGGCCAACTCGCCAGGAATGTTGTCAAATATTACCGCCGCGATGATAGGTTGGGTTAGGTTACGTTATATTACGTTATTGATGTGTATAAAGGTCCCACGGAGACGGAGAATCCAACTCGCCAGGAATGTTGTCAAATCTTACCGCCGAGAAGATAGGTTGGGTTAGGTTATGTTATATTACGTTCTTGATGTATATAAAGATCACACGGAGACGTAGAGGCCAATTCGCCAGGTATGTTGTCAAATATTACCGCCGAGATGTTAGGTTGGGTTAGGTGAGGTTATATTACGTTATTGATGTATATAAAGGTCCCACGGAGACGGAGAAGCCAACTCGCCAGGAATGTTGTCAAATATTACCGCCGAGATGTTAGGTTGGGTTAGGTTAGGTTATATTACTTTGTTGATGTATATAAAGCTCCCACGGGGACGTAGAGGCCAACTCGCCAGGAATGTTTTCAAATATAACCTCCGAGATGTTAGGTTGGGTTAGGTTAGGTTATATTACGTTATAGTTCTCTATGACGGCCCCGCGGAGACGTAGAGTCCAACAAGCCAGGAGTGTGGTCAAATATTACCGCCGAGATGTTATATTGGGTTAGCTTATGTTATATTATGTTATTGATGTATGTAAATATCCCACGGAGACGCAGAGGCCACCTCGCCAGGTATGTTTTCAAATATTACCGCCGAGACGTTAGGTTGGGTTAGGTTAGGTTATATTACGTTATTGATGTATATAAAGGTCCCACGGAGACGGAGAAGCCAACTTGCTAGGAATGTGGTCAAATATTACCGCCGAGATGTTAGGTTGGGTTAGGTTAGGTTATATTACGTTATTGATGTATATAAAGATCCCACGGAGACGTAGAGGCCAACTCGCCAGGAATGATGTCAAATATTACCGCCGCGATGATAGGTTGGGTTAGGTTACGTTATATTACGCTATTGATGTATATAAAGGTCCCACGGAGACGGAGAAGCCAACTCGCCAGGAATGTTGTCAAATATTACCGCCGAGAAGATAGGTTGGGTTAGGTTATGTTATATTACGTTCTTGATGTATATAAAGATCACACGGAGACGTAGAGGCCAACTCGCAAGGTATGTTGTCAAATATTACCGCGGAGATGTTAGGTTGGGTTAGGTTAAGTTATATTACGTTCTTGATGTATATAAAGATCACACGGAGACGTAGAGGCCAATTCGCCAGGTATGTTGTCAAATATTACCGCCGAGACGATAGGTTGGGTTAGGTTCGGTTATATTTCGTTATTGATGTATATGAAGGTCCCACGGAGACGTAGAGGCCACCTCGCCAGGTATGTTTTCAAATATTACCGCCGAGACGTTAGGTTGGGTTAGGTTAGGTTATATTACGTTATTGATGTATATAAAGGTCCCACGGAGACGGAGAAGCCAACTCACCAGGAATGTGGTCAAATATTACCGCCGGGATGTTAGGTTGGGTTAGGTTAGGTTATATTACGTTATTGATGTATATAAAGATCCCACGGAGACGTAGAGGCCAACTCGCCAGGAATGTTGTCAAATATTACCGCCGCGATGATAGGTTGGGTTAGGTTACGTTATATTACGTTATTGATGTGTATAAAGGTCCCACGGAGACGGAGAATCCAACTCGCCAGGAATGTTGTCAAATCTTACCGCCGAGAAGATAGGTTGGGTTAGGTTATGTTATATTACGTTCTTGATGTATATAAAGATCACACGGAGACGTAGAGGCCAATTCGCCAGGTATGTTGTCAAATATTACCGCCGAGAAGATAGGTTGGGTTAGGTTAGGTTATATTTCGTTATTGATGTATATAAAGGTCCCACGGAGACGGAGAAGCCAACTCGCCAGGTATGTGGTCAAATATTACCGCGGAGATGTTAGGTTGGGTTAGGTTACGTTATATTACGTTATTGATGTATATGATGGTCAAACGGAGACGTAGAAGCCATCTCGCCAGGAATGATGTCAAATATGACCGCCGAGATGTTAGGTTGGGTTAGGTTAGGTTATATTACGTTATTGATGTATATAAAGGTCCCACGGAGACGGAGAAGCCAACTCGCTAGGAATGTGGTCAAATATTACCGCCGAGATGTTAGGTTGGGTTAGGTTAGGTTATATTACTTTGTTGATGTATATAAAGCTCCCACGGGGACGTAGAGGCCAACTCGCCAGGAATGTTTTCAAATATTACCGCCGAGATGTTAGGTTGGGTTAGGTTAGGTTATATTACGTTATAGTTCTCTATGACGGCCCCACGGAGACGTAGAGTCCAACAAGCCAGGAATGTGGTCATATATTACCGCCGAGATGTTATATTGGGTTAGCTTATGTTATATTATGTTATTGATGTATATAAATATCCCACGGAGACGTAGAGGCCACCTCGCCAGGTATGTTTTCAAATATTACCGCCGAGACGTTAGGTTGGGTTAGGTTAGGTTATATTACGTTATTGATGTATATAAAGGTCCCACGGAGACGGAGAAGCCAACTCACCAGGAATGTGGTCAAATATTACCGCCGGGATGTTAGGTTGGGTTAGGTTAGGTTATATTACGTTATTGATGTATATAAAGATCCCACGGAGACGTAGAGGCCAACTCGCCAGGAATGTTGTCAAATATTACCGCCGCGATGATAGGTTGGGTTAGGTTACGTTATATTACGTTATTGATGTGTATAAAGGTCCCACGGAGACGGAGAATCCAACTCGCCAGGAATGTTGTCAAATCTTACCGCCGAGAAGATAGGTTGGGTTAGGTTATGTTATATTACGTTCTTGATGTATATAAAGATCACACGGAGACGTAGAGGCCAATTCGCCAGGTATGTTGTCAAATATTACCGCCGAGATGTTAGGTTGGGTTAGGTGAGGTTATATTACGTTATTGATGTATATAAAGGTCCCACGGAGACGGAGAAGCCAACTCGCCAGGAATGTTGTCAAATATTACCGCCGAGATGTTAGGTTGGGTTAGGTTAGGTTATATTACTTTGTTGATGTATATAAAGCTCCCACGGGGACGTAGAGGCCAACTCGCCAGGAATGTTTTCAAATATAACCTCCGAGATGTTAGGTTGGGTTAGGTTAGGTTATATTACGTTATAGTTCTCTATGACGGCCCCGCGGAGACGTAGAGTCCAACAAGCCAGGAGTGTGGTCAAATATTACCGCCGAGATGTTATATTGGGTTAGCTTATGTTATATTATGTTATTGATGTATGTAAATATCCCACGGAGACGCAGAGGCCACCTCGCCAGGTATGTTTTCAAATATTACCGCCGAGACGTTAGGTTGGGTTAGGTTAGGTTATATTACGTTATTGATGTATATAAAGGTCCCACGGAGACGGAGAAGCCAACTTGCTAGGAATGTGGTCAAATATTACCGCCGAGATGTTAGGTTGGGTTAGGTTAGGTTATATTACGTTATTGATGTATATAAAGATCCCACGGAGACGTAGAGGCCAACTCGCCAGGAATGATGTCAAATATTACCGCCGCGATGATAGGTTGGGTTAGGTTACGTTATATTACGCTATTGATGTATATAAAGGTCCCACGGAGACGGAGAAGCCAACTCGCCAGGAATGTTGTCAAATATTACCGCCGAGAAGATAGGTTGGGTTAGGTTATGTTATATTACGTTCTTGATGTATATAAAGATCACACGGAGACGTAGAGGCCAACTCGCAAGGTATGTTGTCAAATATTACCGCGGAGATGTTAGGTTGGGTTAGGTTAAGTTATATTACGTTCTTGATGTATATAAAGATCACACGGAGACGTAGAGGCCAATTCGCCAGGTATGTTGTCAAATATTACCGCCGAGACGATAGGTTGGGTTAGGTTCGGTTATATTTCGTTATTGATGTATATGAAGGTCCCACGGAGACGTAGAGGCCACCTCGCCAGGTATGTTTTCAAATATTACCGCCGAGACGTTAGGTTGGGTTAGGTTAGGTTATATTACGTTATTGATGTATATAAAGGTCCCACGGAGACGGAGAAGCCAACTCACCAGGAATGTGGTCAAATATTACCGCCGGGATGTTAGGTTGGGTTAGGTTAGGTTATATTACGTTATTGATGTATATAAAGATCCCACGGAGACGTAGAGGCCAACTCGCCAGGAATGTTGTCAAATATTACCGCCGCGATGATAGGTTGGGTTAGGTTACGTTATATTACGTTATTGATGTGTATAAAGGTCCCACGGAGACGGAGAATCCAACTCGCCAGGAATGTTGTCAAATCTTACCGCCGAGAAGATAGGTTGGGTTAGGTTATGTTATATTACGTTCTTGATGTATATAAAGATCACACGGAGACGTAGAGGCCAATTCGCCAGGTATGTTGTCAAATATTACCGCCGAGAAGATAGGTTGGGTTAGGTTAGGTTATATTTCGTTATTGATGTATATAAAGGTCCCACGGAGACGGAGAAGCCAACTCGCCAGGAATGTTGTCAAATATTACCGCCGAGAAGATAGGTTGGGTTAGGTTATGTTATATTACGTTCTTGATGTGTATAAAGATCACACGGAGACGTAGAGGCCAATTCGCCAGGTATGTTCTCAAATATTACCGCCGAGATGATAGGTTGGGTTAGGTTAGGTTATATTTCGTTATTGATGTATATGAGAGTCCCACGGAGACGTAGAGGCCAACTCGCAAGGTATGTTGTCAAATATTACCGCGGAGATGTTAGGTTGGGTTAGGTTAAGTTATATTACGTTATTGATGTATATAAAGGTCCCACGGAGACGGAGAAGCCAACTCGCCAGGAATGTTGTCAAATATTACCGCCGAGAAGATAGGTTGGGTTAGGTTAGGTTATATTACGTTATTGATGTATATAAAGGTCCCACGGAGACGAAGAAGCCAACTCGCTAGGAATGTGGTCAAATATTACCGCCGAGATGTTAGGTTGGGTTAGGTTAGGTTATATTACGTTATTGATGTATATAAAGATCCCACGGAGACGTAGAGGCCAACTCGCCAGGAATGATGTCAAATATTACCGCCGCGATGATAGGTTGGGTTAGGATACGTTTTATTACGTTATTGATGTATATAAAGGTCCCACGGAGACGGAGAAGCCAACTCACCAGGAATGTTGTCAAATATTACCGCCGAGAAGATAGGTTGGGTAAGGTTATGTTATATTACGTTCTTGATGTATATAAAGATCACACGGAGACGTAGAGGCCAATTCGCCAGGTATGTTGTCAAATATTACCGCCGAGATGATAGGTTGGGTTAGGATCGGTTATATTTCGTTATTGATGTATATGAAGGTCCCACGGAGACGTAGAGGCCAACTCGCAAGGTATGTTGTCAAATATTACCGCGGAGATGTTAGGTTGGGTTAGGTTAAGTTATATTACGTTATTGATGTATATAAAGGTCCCACGGAGACGGAGAAGCCAACTCGCCAGGAATGTTGTCAAATATTACCGCCGAGATGTTAGGTTGGGTTAGGTTAGGTTATATTACGTTCTTGAAGTATATAAAGGTCCCACGCAGACGTAGAGTCCATCTCGCCAGGAATGATGTCAAATATTACCGCCGAGATGTTAGGTTGGGTTAGGTTAGGTTATATTACGTTATTGATGTATATAAAGGTCCCACGGAGACATAGAGGCCAATTCGCCAGGTATGTTGTCAAATATTACCGCCGAGATGATAGGTTGGGTTAGGTTCGGTTATATTTCGTTATTGATGTATATGAAGGTCCCACGGAGACGTAGAGGCCAACTCGCAAGGTGTGTTGTCAAATATTACCGCGGAGATGTTAGGTTGGGTTAGGTTAAGTTATATTACGTTATTGATGTATATAAAGGTCCCACGGAGACGGAGAAGCCAACTCGCCAGGAATGTTGTCAAATATTACCGCCGAGATGTTAGGTTGGGTTAGGTTAGGTTATATTACGTTCTTGAAGTATATAAAGGTCCCACGCAGACGTAGAGGCCAACAAGCCAGGAATGTTGTCAAATACTACCGTCGAGATGATAGGTTGGGTTACGTTAGGTAATATTTCGTTATTGATGTATATGAAGGTCAAACGGAGACGTAGAGGCCAATTCGCCAGGTATGTTCTCAAATATTACCGCCGTGATGATACGTTGGGTTAGGTTAGGTTATATTACGTTCTTGATGTATATAAAGATCGCACGGAGACGTAGAGGCCAATTCGCCAGGTTAGTTGTCAAATATTACCGCCGAGATGTTAGGTTGGGTTAGGTAAGGTTATATTACGTTCTTGAAGTATATAAAGGTCCCACGCAGACGTAGAGGCCAACAAGCCAGGAATGATGTCAAATATTACCGCCGCGATGATAGGTTGGGTTAGGTTAGGTTATATTTCGTTATTGATGTATATGAAGGTCCCACGGAGACGTAGAGGCCGACTCGCCAGGTATGTGGTCAAATATTACCGCGGAGATGTTAGGTTGGGTTAGGTTACGTTATATTACGTTATTGATGTATATGACGGTCAAACGAAGACGTAGAAGCCATCTCGCCAGGAATGATGTCAAATATTACCGCCGAGATGTTAGGTTGGGTTAGGTTAGGTTATATTACGTTATTGATGTATATAAAGGTCCCACGGAGACATAGAGGCCAACAAGCCAGGAATGTGGTCAAATATTACCGCTGAGAAGATAGGTTGGGTTAGGTTCTGTTATATTACGTTCTTGATGTATATAAAGATCACACGGAGACGTAGAGGCCAATTCGCCAGGTATGTTGTCAAATATTACCGCCGAGATGATAGGTTGGGTTAGGTTAGGTTATATTCCGTTATTGATGTATATGAAGGTCCCACGGAGACGTAGAGGCCGACTCGCCAGGTATGTGGTCAAATATTACCGCGGAAATGTTAGGTTGGGTTAGGTTACGTTATATTACGTTATTGATGTATATGATGGTCAAACGGAGACGTAGAAGCCATCTCGCTAGGAATGATGTCAAATATTACCGCCGAGATGTTAGGTTGGGTTAGGTTAGGTTATATTACGTTCTTGATGTATATAAAGATCACACGGAGACGTAGAGGCCAATTCGCCAGGTATGTTGTCAAATATTACCGCCGAGATGATAGGTTGGGTTAGGTTAGGTTATATTTCGTTATTGATGTATATGAAGGTCCCACGGAGACGTAGAGGCCGACTCGCCAGGTATGTGGTCAAATATTACCGCGGAGATGTTAGGTTGGGTTAGGTTACGTTATATTACGTTATTGATGTATATGATGGTCAAACGGAGACGTAGAAGCCATCTCGCCAGGAATGATGTCAAATATTACCGCCGAGATGTTAGGTTGGGTTAGGTAAGATCATATTACGTTATTGATGTATATAAAGGTCCCACGGAGACGTAGAGGCCAACTCGCCAGGTATGTGGTCAAATATTACCGCGGAGATGTTAGGTTGGGTTAGGTTACGTTATATTACGTTATTGATGTATATGATGGTCAAACGGTGACGTAGAAGCCATCTCGCCAGGAATGATGTCAAATATTACCGCCGAGATGTTAGGTTGGGTTAGGTGAGGTTACATTACGTTATTGATGTATATAAAGGTCCCACGGAGACATAGAGGCCAACAAGCCAGGAATGTGGTCAAATATTACCGGCGAGATGTTAGGTTGGGTTAGGTAAGGTTATATTACTTTGTTGATGTATATAAAGCTCCCACGGGGACGTAGAGGCCAACTCGCCAGGAATGTTTTCAAATATAACCTCCGAGATGTTAGGTTGGGTTAGGTTAGGTTATATTACGTTATAGTTCTCTATGACGGCCCCGCGGAGACGTAGAGTCCAACAAGCCAGGAGTGTGGTCAAATATTACCGCCGAGATGTTATATTGGGTTAGCTTATGTTATATTATGTTATTGATGTATGTAAATATCCCACGGAGACGCAGAGGCCACCTCGCCAGGTATGTTTTCAAATATTACCGCCGAGACGTTAGGTTGGGTTAGGTTAGGTTATATTACGTTATTGATGTATATAAAGGTCCCACGGAGACGGAGAAGCCAACTTGCTAGGAATGTGGTCAAATATTACCGCCGAGATGTTAGGTTGGGTTAGGTTAGGTTATATTACGTTATTGATGTATATAAAGGTCCCACGGAGACGGAGAAGCCAACTCGCCAGGAATGTTGTCAAATATTACCGCCGAGATGTTAGGTTGGGTTAGGTTAGGTTATATTTCGTTATTGATGTATATGAAGGTCCCACGGAGACGTAGAGTCCAACTCGCCGGGAATGATGTCAAATACTACCGCCGCGATGCTAGGTTGGGTTAGGGTAGGTTATATTACGTTATTGATGTATATAAAGGTCCCACGGAGACGTAGATGCCAACTCGCCAGGAATGTTTTCAAATATTACCGCCGAGATGTTAGGTTGGGTTAGGTTAGGTTATATTACGTTATAGTTCTCTATGACGGCCCCACGGAGACGTAGAGTCCAACAAGCCAGGAATGTGGTCATATATTACCGCCGAGATGTTATATTGGGTTAGCTTATGTTATATTATGTTATTGATGTATATAAATATCCCACGGAGACGTAGAGGCCACCTCGCCAGGTATGTTTTCAAATATTACCGCCACGACGTTAGGTTGGGTTAGGTTAGGTTATATTACGTTATTGATGTATATAAAGGTCCCACGGAGACGGAGAAGCCAACTCACCAGGAATGTGGTCAAATATTACCGCCGGGATGTTAGGTTGGGTTAGGTTAGGTTATATTACGTTATTGATGTATATAAAGATCCCACGGAGACGTAGAGGCCAACTCGCCAGGAATGTTGTCAAATATTACCGCCGCGATGATAGGTTGGGTTAGGTTACGTTATATTACGTTATTGATGTGTATAAAGGTCCCACGGAGACGGAGAATCCAACTCGCCAGGAATGTTGTCAAATCTTACCGCCGAGAAGATAGGTTGGGTTAGGTTATGTTATATTACCTTCTTGATGTATATAAAGATCACACGGAGACGTAGAGGCCAATTCGCCAGGTATGTTGTCAAATATTACCGCCGAGAAGATAGGTTGGGTTAGGTTAGGTTATATTTCGTTATTGATGTATATAAAGGTCCCACGGAGACGGAGAAGCCAACTCGCCAGGAATGTTGTCAAATATTACCGCCGAGAAGATAGTTTGGGTTAGGTTATGTTATATTACGTTCTTGATGTGTATAAAGATCACACGGAGACGTAGAGGCCAATTCGCCAGGTATGTTCTCAAATATTACCGCCGAGATGATAGGTTGGGTTAGGTTAGGTTATATTTCGTTATTGATGTATATGAGAGTCCCACGGAGACGTAGAGGCCAACTCGCAAGGTATGTTGTCAAATATTACCGCGGAGATGTTAGGTTGGGTTAGGTTAAGTTATATTACGTTATTGATGTATATAAAGGTCCCACGGAGACGGAGAAGCCAACTCGCCAGGAATGTTGTCAAATATTACCGCCGAGAAGATAGGTTGGGTTAGGTTAGGTTATATTACGTTATTGATGTATATAAAGGTCCCACGGAGACGAAGACCCCAACTCGCTAGGAATGTGGTCAAATATTACCGCCGAGATGTTAGGTTGGGTTAGGTTAGGTTATATTACGTTATTGATGTATATAAAGATCCCACGGAGACGTAGAGGCCAACTCGCCAGGAATGATGTCAAATATTACCGCCGCGATGATAGGTTGGGTTAGGATACGTTTTATTACGTTATTGATGTATATAAAGGTCCCACGGAGACGGAGAAGCCAACTCGCCAGGAATGTTGTCAAATATTACCGCCGAGAAGATAGGTTGGGTTAGGTTATGTTATATTACGTTCTTGATGTATATAAAGATCACACGGAGACGTAGAGGCCAATTCGCCAGGTATGTTGTCAAATATTACCGCCGAGATGATAGGTTGGGTTAGGATCGGTTATATTTCGTTATTGATGTATATGAAGGTCCCACGGAGACGTAGAGGCCAACTCGCAAGGTATGTTGTCAAATATTACCGCGGAGATGTTAGGTTGGGTTAGGTTAAGTTATATTACGTTATTGATGTATATAAAGGTCCCACGGAGACGGAGAAGCCAACTCGCCAGGAATGTTGTCAAATATTACCGCCGAGATGTTAGGTTGGGTTAGGTTAGGTTATATTACGTTCTTGAAGTATATAAAGGTCCCACGCAGACGTAGAGGCCAACAAGCCAGGAATGTTGTCAAATACTACCGTCGAGATGATAGGTTGGGTTACGTTAGGTAATATTTCGTTATTGATGTATATGAAGGTCAAACGGAGACGTAGAGGCCAATTCGCCAGGTATGTTCTCAAATATTACCGCCGTGATGATACGTTGGGTTAGGTTAGGTTATATTACGTTCTTGATGTATATAAAGATCGCACGGAGACGTAGAGGCCAATTCGCCAGGTTAGTTGTCAAATATTACCGCCGAGATGTTAGGTTGGGTTAGGTAAGGTTATATTACGTTCTTGAAGTATATAAAGGTCCCACGCAGACGTAGAGGCCAACAAGCCAGGATTGATGTCAAATATTACCGCCGCGATGATAGGTTGGGTTAGGTTAGGTTATATTTCGTTATTGATGTATATGAAGGTCCCACGGAGACGTAGAGGCCGACTCGCCAGGTATGTGGTCAAATATTACCGCGGAGATGTTAGGTTGGGTTAGGTTACGTTATATTACGTTATTGATGTATATGATGGTCAAACGAAGACGTAGAAGCCATCTCGCCAGGAATGATGTCAAATATTACCGCCGAGATGTTAGGTTGGGTTAGGTTAGGTTATATTACGTTATTGATGTATATAAAGGTCCCACGGAGACATAGAGGCCAACAAGCCAGGAATGTGGTCAAATATTACCGCCGAGATGTTAGGTTGGGTTAGGTTAGGTTATATTACGTTCTTGATGTATATAAAGGTCACACGGAGACGTAGAGGCCAATTCGCCAGGTATGTTGTCAAATATTACCGCCGAGATGATATGTTGGGTTAGGTTAGGTTATATTTCGTTATTGATGTATATGAAGGTCCCACGGAGACGTAGAGGCCGACTCGCCAGGTATGTGGTCAAATATTACCGCGGAGATGTTAGGTTGGGTTAGGTTACGTTATATTACGTTATTGATGTATATGATGGTCAAACGGAGACGTAGAAGCCATCTCGCCAGGATTGATGTCATATATTACCGCCGAGATGTTAGGTTGGGTTAGGTTAGGTTATATTACGTTATTGATGTATATAAAGGTCCCACGGAGACGTAGAGTCCAACAAGCCAGGAATGTGGTCATATATTACCGCCGAGATGTTATATTGGGTTAGCTTATGTTATATTATGTTATTGATGTATATAAATATCCCACGGAGACGTAGAGGCCACCTCGCCAGGTATGTTTTCAAATATTACCGCCGAGACGTTAGGTTGGGTTAGGTTAGGTTATATTACGTTATTGATGTATATAAAGGTCCCACGGAGACGGAGAAGCCAACTCACCAGGAATGTGGTCAAATATTACCGCCGGGATGTTAGGTTGGGTTAGGTTAGGTTATATTACGTTATTGATGTTTATAAAGATCCCACGGAGACGTAGAGGCCAACTCGCCAGGAATGTTGTCAAATATTACCGCCGCGATGATAGGTTGGGTTAGGTTACGTTATATTACGTTATTGATGTGTATAAAGGTCCCACGGAGACGGAGAATCCAACTCGCCAGGAATGTTGTCAAATCTTACCGCCGAGAAGATAGGTTGGGTTAGGTTATGTTATATTACGTTCTTGATGTATATAAAGATCACACGGAGACGTAGAGGCCAATTCGCCAGGTATGTTGTCAAATATTACCGCCGAGAAGATAGGTTGGGTTAGGTTAGGTTATATTTCGTTATTGATGTATATAAAGGTCCCACGGAGACGGAGAAGCCAACTCGCCAGGAATGTTGTCAAATATTACCGCCGAGAAGATAGGTTGGGTTAGGTTATGTTATATTACGTTCTTGATGTGTATAAAGATCACACGGAGACGTAGAGGCCAATTCGCCAGGTATGTTGTCAAATATTACCGCCGAGATGATAGGTTGGGTTAGGATCGGTTATATTTCGTTATTGATGTATATGAAGGTCCCACGGAGACGTAGAGGCCAACTCGCAAGGTATGTTGTCAAATATTACCGCGGAGATGTTAGGTTGGGTTAGGTTAAGTTATATTACGTTATTGATGTATATAAAGGTCCCACGGAGACGGAGAAGCCAACTCGCCAGGAATGTTGTCAAATATTACCGCCGAGATGTTAGGTTGGGTTAGGTTAGGTTATATTACGTTCTTGAAGTATATAAAGGTCCCACGCAGACGTAGAGGCCATCTCGCCAGGAATGATGTCAAATATTACCGCCGAGATGTTAGGTTGGGTTAGGTTAGGTTATATTACGTTATTGATGTATATAAAGGACCCACGGAGACATAGAGGCCAATTCGCCAGGTATGTTGTCAAATATTACCGCCGAGATGATAGGTTGGGTTAGGTTCGGTTATATTTCGTTATTGATGTATATGAAGGTCCCACGGAGACGTAGAGGCCAACTCGCAAGGTATGTTGTCAAATATTACCGCGGAGATGTTAGGTTGGGTTAGGTTAAGTTATATTACGTTATTGATGTATATAAAGGTCCCACGGAGACGGAGAAGCCAACTCGCCAGGAATGTTGTCAAATATTACCGCCGAGATGTTAGGTTGGGTTAGGTTAGGTTATATTACGTTCTTGAAGTATATAAAGGTCCCACGCAGACGTTGAGGCCAACAAGCCAGGAATGTTGTCAAATACTACCGTCGAGATGATAGGTTGGGTTACGTTAGGTAATATTTCGTTATTGATGTATATGAAGGTCAAACGGAGACGTAGAGGCCAATTCGCCAGGTATGTTCTCAAATATTACCGCCGTGATGATACGTTGGGTTAGGTTAGGTTATATTACGTTCTTGATGTATATAAAGATCGCACGGAGACGTAGAGGCCAATTCGCCAGGTTAGTTGTCAAATATTACCGCCGAGATGTTAGGTTGGGTTAGGTAAGGTTATATTACGTTCTTGAAGTATATAAAGGTCCCACGCAGACGTAGAGGCCAACAAGCCAGGAATGATGTCAAATATTACCGCCGCGATGATAGGTTGGGTTAGGTTAGGTTATATTTCGTTATTGATGTATATGAAGGTCCCACGGAGACGTAGAGGCCGACTCGCCAGGTATGTGGTCAAATATTACCGCGGAGATGTTAGGTTGGGTTAGGTTACGTTATATTACGTTATTGATGTATATGATGGTCAAACGAAGACGTAGAAGCCATCTCGCCAGGAATGATGTCAAATATTACCGCCGAGATGTTAGGTTGGGTTAGGTTAGGTTATATTACGTTATTGATGTATATAAAGGTCCCACGGAGACATAGAGGCCAACAAGCCAGGAATGTGGTCAAATATTACCGCCAAGAAGATAGGTTGGGTTAGGTTCTGTTATATTACGTTCTTGATGTATATAAAGATCACACGGAGATGTAGAGGCCAATTCGCCAGGTATGTTGTCAAATATTACCGCCGAGATGATAGGTTGGGTTAGGTTAGGTTATATTTCGTTATTGATGTATATGAAGGTCCCACGGAGACGTAGAGGCCGACTCGCCAGGTATGTGGTCAAATATTACCGCGGAAATGTTAGGTTGGGTTAGGTTACGTTATATTACGTTATTGATGTATATGATGGTCAAACGGAGACGTAGAAGCCATCTCGCCAGGAATGATGTCAAATATTACCGCCGAGATGTTAGGTTGGGTTAGGTTAGGTTATATTACGTTCTTGATGTATATAAAGATCACACGGAGACGTAGAGGCCAATTCGCCAGGTATGTTGTCAAATATTACCGCCGAGATGATAGGTTGGGTTAGGTTAGGTTATATTTCGTTATTGATGTATATGAAGGTCCCACGGAGACGTAGAGGCCGACTCGCCAGGTATGTGGTCAAATATTACCGCGGAGATGTTAGGTTGGGTTAGGTTACGTTATATTACGTTATTGATGTATATGATGGTCAAACGGAGACGTAGAAGCCATCTCGCCAGGAATGATGTCATATATTACCGCCGAGATGTTAGGTTGGGTTAGGTTAGGTTATATTACGTTATTGATGTATATAAAGGTCCCACGGGGACATAGAGGCCAACAAGCCAGGAATGTGGTCAAATATTACCGGCGAGATGTTAGGTTGGGTTAGGTAAGATTATATTACGTTATTGATGTATATAAAGGTCCCACGGAGACGTAGAGGCCAACTCGCCAGGTATGTGGTCAAATATTACCGCGGAGATGTTAGGTTGGGTTAGGTTACGTTATATTACGTTATTGATGTATATGATGGTCAAACGGAGACGTAGAAACCATCTCGCCAGGAATGATGTCAAATATTACCGCCGAGATGTTAGGTTGGGTTAGGTGAGGTTATATTACGTTATTGATGTATATAAAGGTCCCACGGAGACATAGAGGCCAACAAGCCAGGAATGTGGTCAAATATTACCGGCGAGATGTTAGGTTGGGTTAGGTAAGGTTATATTACTTTGTTGATGTATATAAAGCTCCCACGGGGACGTAGAGGCCAACTCGCCAGGAATGTTTTCAAATATTACCTCCGAGATGTTAGGTTGGGTTAGGTTAGGTTATATTACGTTATAGTTCTCTATGACGGCCCCGCGGAGACGTAGAGTCCAACAAGCCAGGAGTGTGGTCAAATATTACCGCCGAGATGTTATATTGGGTTAGCTTATGTTATATTATGTTATTGATGTATGTAAATATCCCACGGAGACTTAGAGGCCACCTCGCCAGGTATGTTTTCAAATATTACCGCCGAGACGTTAGGTTGGGTTAGGTTAGGTTATATTACGTTATTGATGTATATAAAGGTCCCACGGAGACGGAGAAGCCAACTCGCTAGGAATGTGGTCAAATATTACCGCCGAGATGTTAGGTTGGGTTAGGTTAGGTTATATTACGTTATTGATGTATATAAATATCCCACGGAGACGTAGAGGCCAACTCGCCAGGAATGATGTCAAATATTACCGCCGAGATGACAGGTTGGGTTAGGTTAGGTTATATTTCGTTATTGATGTATATGAGGGTACCACGGAGACGTAGAGGCCAACTCGCAAGGTATGTTGTCAAATATTACCGCGGAGATGTTAGGTTGGGTTAGGTTATGTTATATTACGTTATTGATGTATATAAATGTCCCACGGAGACGGAGAAACCAACTCGCCAGGAATGTTGTCAAATATTACCGCCGAGAAGATAGGTTGGGTTAGGTTAGGTTATATTACGTTATTGATGTATATAAAGATCCCACGGAGACGTAGAGGCCAACTCGCCAGGAATGATGTCAAATATTACCGCCGCGATGATAGGTTGGGTTAGGTTACGTTATATTACGTTATTGATGTATATAAAGGTCCCACGGAGACGGAGAAGCCAACTCGCCAGGAATGTTGTCAAATATTACCGCCGAGAAGATAGGTTGGGTTAGGTTATGTTATATTACGTTCTTGATGTATATAAAGATCACACGGAGACGTAGAGGCCAATTCGCCAGGTATGTTGTCAAATATAACCGCCGAGATGATAGGTTGGGTTAGGTTCGGTTATATTTCGTTATTGATGTATATGAAAGACCCACGGAGACGTAGAGGCCAACTCGCAAGGTATGTTGTCAAATATTACCGCGGAGATGTTAGGTTGGGTTAGGTTAAGTTATATTACGTTATTGATGTATATGAAGGTCCCACGGAGACGGAGAAGCCAACTCGACAGGAATGTTGTCAAATATTACCGCCGAGAAGATAGGTTGGGTTAGGTTATGTTATATTACGTTCTTGACGTATATAAAGATCACACGGAGACGTAGAGGCCAATTCGCCAGGTATGTTGTCAAATATTACCGCCGAGATGATAGGTTGGGTTAGGTTATGTTATATTACGTTCTTGATGTATGTAAATATCACACGGAGACGTAGAGGCCAATTCGCCAGGTATGTTGTCAAATATTACCGCCGAGACGATAGGTTGGGTTAGGTTCGGTTATATTTCGTTATTGATGTATATGAAGGTCCCACGGAGACGTAGAGTCCAACTCGCCGGGAATGATGTCAAATACTACCGCCGCGATGCTAGGTTGGGTTAGGTTAGGTTATATTACGTTATTGATGTATATAAAGGTCCCACGGAGACGTAGATGCCAACTCGCCAGGAATGTTTTCAAATATTACCGCCGAGATGTTAGGTTGGGTTAGGTTAGGTTATATTACATTATAGTTCTCTATGACGGCCCCACGGAGACGTAGAGTCCAACAAGCCAGGAATGTGGTCATATATTACCGCCGAGATGTTATATTGGGTTAGCTTATGTTATATTATGTTATTGATGTATATAAATATCCCACGGAGACGTAGAGGCCACCTCGCCAGGTATGTTTTCAAATATTACCGCCGAGACGTTAGGTTGGGTTAGGTTAGGTTATATTACGTTATTGATGTATATAAAGGTCCCACGGAGACGGAGAAGCCAACTCACCAGGAATGTGGTCAAATATTACCGCCGGGATGTTAGGTTGGGTTAGGTTAGGTTATATTACGTTATTGATGTATATAAAGATCCCACGGAGACGTAGAGGCCAACTCGCCAGGAATGTTGTCAAATATTACCGCCGCGATGATAGGTTGGGTTAGGTTACGTTATATTACGTTATTGATGTATATAAAGGTCCCACGGAGACGGAGAAGCCAACTCGCCAGGAATGTTGTCAAATATTACCGCCGAGAAGATAGGTTGGGTTAGGTTATGTTATATTACGTTCTTGATGTATATAAAGATCACACGGAGACGTAGAGGCCAATTCGCCAGGTATGTTGTCAAATATAACCGCCGAGATGATAGGTTGGGTTAGGTTCGGTTATATTTCGTTATTGATGTATATGAAAGTCCCACGGAGACGTAGAGGCCAACTCGCAAGGTATGTTGTCAAATATTACCGCGGAGATGTTAGGTTGGGTTAGGTTAAGTTATATTACGTTATTGATGTATATGAAGGTCCCACGGAGACGGAGAAGCCAACTCGACAGGAATGTTGTCAAATATTACCGCCGAGAAGATAGGTTGGGTTAGGTTATGTTATATTACGTTCTTGACGTATATAAAGATCACACGGAGACGTAGAGGCCAATTCGCCAGGTATGTTGTCAAATATTACCGCCGAGATGATAGGTTGGGTTAGGTTATGTTATATTACGTTCTTGACGTATGTAAATATCACACGGAGACGTAGAGGCCAATTCGCCAGGTATGTTGTCAAATATTACCGCCGAGACGATAGGTTGGGTTAGGTTCGGTTATATTTCGTTATTGATGTATATGAAGGTCCCACGGAGACGTAGAGTCCAACTCGCCGGGAATGATGTCAAATACTACCGCCGCGATGCTAGGTTGGGTTAGGTTAGGTTATATTACGTTATTGATGTATATAAAGGTCCCACGGAGACGTAGATGCCAACTCGCCAGGAATGTTTTCAAATATTACCGCCGAGATGTTAGGTTGGGTTAGGTTAGGTTATATTACATTATAGTTCTCTATGACGGCCCCACGGAGACGTAGAGTCCAACAAGCCAGGAATGTGGTCATATATTACCGCCGAGATGTTATATTGGGTTAGCTTATGTTATATTATGTTATTGATGTATATAAATATCCCACGGAGACGTAGAGGCCACCTCGCCAGGTATGTTTTCAAATATTACCGCCGAGACGTTAGGTTGGGTTAGGTTAGGTTATATTACGTTATTGATGTATATAAAGGTCCCACGGAGACGGAGAAGCCAACTCACCAGGGATGTGGTCAAATATTACCGCCGGGATGTTAGGTTGGGTTAGGTTAGGTTATATTACGTTATTGATGTATATAAAGATCCCACGGAGACGTAGAGGCCAACTCGCCAGGAATGTTGTCAAATATTACCGCCGCGATGATAGGTTGGGTTAGGTTACGTTATATTACGTTATTGATGTGTATAAAGGTCCCACGGAGACGGAGAATCCAACTCGCCAGGAATGTTGTCAAATATTACCGCCGAGATGATAGGTTGGGTTAGGTTATGTTATATTTCGTTATTGATGTATATGATGGTCAAACGGAGACGTAGAAGCCATCTCGCCAGGAATGATGTCAAATATTACCGCCGAGATGTTAGGTTGGGTTAGGTTAGGTTATATTACGTTCTTGATGTATATAAAGATCACACGGAGACGTAGAGGCCAATTCGCCAGGTATGTTGTCAAATATTACCGCCGAGATGATAGGTTGGGTTAGGTTAGGTTATATTTCGTTATTGATGTATATGAAGGTCCCACGGAGACGTAGAGGCCGACTCGCCAGGTATGTGGTCAAATATTACCGCGGAGATGTTAGGTTGGGTTAGGTTAGGTTATATTACGTTATTGATGTATATAAAGGTCCCACGGGGACATAGAGGCCAACAAGCCAGGAATGTGGTCAAATATTACCGGCGAGATGTTAGGTTGGGTTAGGTAAGATTATATTACGTTATTGATGTATATAAAGGTCCCACGGAGACGTAGAGGCCAACTCGCCACGTATGTGGTCAAATATTACCGCGGAGATGTTAGGTTGGGTTAGGTTACGTTATATTACGTTATTGATGTATATGATGGTCAAACGGAGACGTAGAAGCCATCTCGCCAGGAATGATGTCAAATATTACCGCCGAGATGTTAGGTTGGGTTAGGTGAGGTTATATTACGTTATTGATGTATATAAAGGTCCCACGGAGACATAGAGGCCAACAAGCCAGGAATGTGGTCAAATATTACCGGCGAGATGTTAGGTTGGGTTAGGTAAGGTTATATTACTTTGTTGATGTATATAAAGCTCCCACGGGGACGTAGAGGCCAACTCGCCAGGAATGTTTTCAAATATTACCTCCGAGATGTTAGGTTGGGTTAGGTTAGGTTATATTACGTTATAGTTCTCTATGACGGCCCCGCGGAGACGTAGAGTCCAACAAGCCAGGAGTGTGGTCAAATATTACCGCCGAGATGTTATATTGGGTTAGCTTATGTTATATTATGTTATTGATGTATGTAAATATCCCACGGAGACGTAGAGGCCACCTCGCCAGGTATGTTTTCAAATATTACCGCCGAGACGTTAGGTTGGGTTAGGTTAGGTTATATTACGTTATTGATGTATATAAAGGTCCCACGGAGACGGAGAAGCCAACTCGCTAGGAATGTGGTCAAATATTACCGCCGAGATGTTAGGTTGGGTTAGGTTAAGTTATATTACGTTGTTGATGTATATAAATATCCCACGGAGACGTAGAGGCCAACTCGCCAGGAATGATGTCAAATATTACCGCCGAGATGACAGGTTGGGTTAGGTTAGGTTATATTTCGTTATTGATGTATATGAGGGTTCCACGGAGACGTAGAGGCCAACTCGCAAGGTATGTTGTCAAATATTACCGCGGAGATGTTAGGTTGAGTTAGGTTATGTTATATTACGTTATTGATGTATATAAATGTCCCACGGAGACGGAGAAACCAACTCGCCAGGAATGTTGTCAAATATTACCGCCGAGAAGATAGGTTGGGTTAGGTTAGGTTATATTACGTTATTGATGTATATAAAGATCCCACGGAGACGTAGAGGCCAACTCGCCAGGAATGATGTCAAATATTACCGCCGCGATGATAGGTTGGGTTAGGTTACGTTATATTACGTTATTGATGTATATAAAGGTCCCACGGAGACGGAGAAGCCAACTCGCCAGGAATGTTGTCAAATATTACCGCCGAGAAGATAGGTTGGGTTAGGTTATGTTATATTACGTTCTTGATGTATATAAAGATCACACGGAGACGTAGAGGCCAATTCGCCAGGTATGTTGTCAAATATTACCGCCGAGATGATAGGTTGGGTTAGGTTCGGTTATATTTCGTTATTGATGTATATGAAGGTCCCACGGAGACGTAGAGGCCAACTCGCAAGGTATGTTGTCAAATATTACCGCGGAGATGTTAGGTTGGGTTAGGTTAAGTTATATTACGTTATTGATGTATATAAAGGTCCCACGGAGACGGAGAAGCCAACTCGACAGGAATGTTGTCAAATATTACCGCCGAGAAGATAGGTTGGGTTAGGTTATGTTATATTACGTTCTTGACGTATATAAAGATCACACGGAGACGTAGAGGCCAATTCGCCAGGTATGTTGTCAAATATTACCGCCGAGACGATAGGTTGGGTTAGGTTCGGTTATATTTCGTTATTGATGTATATGAAGGTCCCACGTAGACGTAGAGTCCAACTCGCCGGGAATGATGTCAAATACTACCGCCGCGAGGCTAGGTTGGGTTAGGTTAGGTTATATTACGTTATTGATGTATATAAAGGTCCCACGGAGACGTAGATGCCAACTCGCCAGGAATGTTGTCAAATATTACCGCCGCGATGATAGGTTGGGTTAGGTTACGTTATATTACGTTATTGATGTGTATAAAGGTCCCACGGAGACGGAGAATCCAACTCGCCAGGAATGTTGTCAAATATTACCGCCGAGAAGATAGGTTGGGTTAGGTTAGGTTGTATTACGTTATTGATGTATATAAAGATCCCACGGAGACGTAGAGGCCAACTCGCCAGGAATGATGTCAAATATTACCGCCGCGATGATAGGTTGGGTTAGGTTACGTTATATTACGTTATTGATGTATATAAAGGTCCCACGGAGACGGAGAAGCCAACTCGCCAGGAATGTTGTCAAATATTACCGCCGAGAAGATAGGTTGGGTTAGGTTATGTTATATTACGTTCTTGATGTATATAAAGATCGCACGGAGACGTAGAGGCCAATTCGCCAGGTATGTTGTCAAATATTACCGCCGAGATGATAGGTTGGGTTAGGTTATATTATATTTCGTTATTGATGTATATAAAGGTCCCACGGAGACGGAAAAGCCAACTCGCCAGGAATGTTGTCAAATATTACCGCCGAGATGTTAGGTTGGGTTAGGTTAGGTTATATTACGTTATTGATGTATATAAAGGTCCCACGGAGACGTAGAGTCCAACTCGCCGGGAATGATGTCAAATACGACCGCCGCGATGCTAGGTTGGGTCAGGTTAGGTTATATTACGTTATTGAAGTATATAAAGGTCCCACGGAGACGTAGAGGCCAGCAAGAAAGGAATGTGGTCAAATATTACCGGCGAGATGTTAGGTTGGGTTAGGTTAGGTTATATTACGTTATTAATGTTTATAAAGCTCCCACGGAGACGTAGAGGCCAACTCGCCAGGAATGATGTCAAATATTACCGCCGAGATTTTATGTTGGGTTAGGTTAGGTTATATTACGTTATTGATGTATATAAAGGTCCCACGGAGACGTAGAGGCCAACTCGCCAGGAATGTTGTCAAATACTATCGCCGAGATGTTAGTTTGGGTTAGGTTAGGTTATATTACGTTATAGTTCTCTATGACGGCCCCACGGAGACGAAGAGTCCAACAAGCCAGGAATGTGGTCAAATATTACCGCCGAGATGTTATATTGGCTTAGCTTATGTTATATTATGTTATTGATGTATATAAATATCCCACGGAGACGTAGAGGCCACCTCGCCAGGTATGTTTTCAAATATTACCGCCGAGACGTTAGGTTGGGTTAGGTTAGGTTATATTACGTTATTGATGTATATAAAGGTCCCACGGAGACGGAGAAGCCAACTCGCCAGGTATGTGGTCAAATATTACCGCGGAGATGTTAGGGTGGGTTAGGTTACGTTATATTACGTTATTGATGTTTTTGATGGTCAAACGGAGACGTAGAAGCCATCTCGCCAGGAATGATGTCAAATATTACCGCCGAGATGTTAGGTTGGGTTAGGTGAGGTTATATTACGTTATTGATGTATATAAAGGTCCCACGGAGACATAGAGGCCAACAAGCCAGGAATGTGGTCAAATATTACCGGCGAGATGTTAGGTTGGGTTAGGTATGGTTATATTACGTTATTGATGTATATAAAGCTCCCACGGGAACGTAGAGGCCAACTCTCCAGGAATGTTTTCAAATATTACCGCCGAGATGTTAGGTTGGGTTAGGTTAGGTTATATTACGTTATATTTCTCTATGACGGCCCCGCGGAGACGTAGAGTCCAACAAGCCAGGAATGTGGTCAAATATTACCGCCGAGATGTTATATTGGGTTAGCTTATGTTATATTATGTTATTGATGTATGTAAATATCCCACGGAGACGTAGAGGCAACCTCGCCAGGTATGTTTTCAAATATTACCGCCGAGATGTTAGGTTGGGTTAGGTTAGGTTATATTACGTTATTGATGTATATAAAGGTCCCACGGAGACGTAGAGTCCAACTCGCCGGGAATGATGTCAAATACGACCGCCGCGATGCTAGGTTGGGTCAGGTTAGGTTATATTACGTTATTGAAGTATATAAAGGTCCCACGGAGACGTAGAGGCCAGCAAGAAAGGAATGTGGTCAAATATTACCGGCGAGATGTTAGGTTGGGTTAGGTTAGGTTATATTACGTTATTAATGTTTATAAAGCTCCCACGGAGACGTAGAGGCCAACTCGCCAGGAATGATGTCAAATATTACCGCCGAGATTTTATGTTGGGTTAGGTTAGGTTATATTACGTTATTGATGTATATAAAGGTCCCACGGAGACGTAGAGGCCAACTCGCCAGGAATGTTGTCAAATACTATCGCCGAGATGTTAGTTTGGGTTAGGTTAGGTTATATTACGTTATAGTTCTCTATGACGGCCCCACGGAGACGAAGAGTCCAACAAGCCAGGAATGTGGTCAAATATTACCGCCGAGATGTTATATTGGCTTAGCTTATGTTATATTATGTTATTGATGTATATAAATATCCCACGGAGACGTAGAGGCCACCTCGCCAGGTATGTTTTCAAATATTACCGCCGAGACGTTAGGTTGGGTTAGGTTAGGTTATATTACGTTATTGATGTATATAAAGGTCCCACGGAGACGGAGAAGCCAACTCGCCAGGTATGTGGTCAAATATTACCGCGGAGATGTTAGGGTGGGTTAGGTTACGTTATATTACGTTATTGATGTTTTTGATGGTCAAACGGAGACGTAGAAGCCATCTCGCCAGGAATGATGTCAAATATTACCGCCGAGATGTTAGGTTGGGTTAGGTGAGGTTATATTACGTTATTGATGTATATAAAGGTCCCACGGAGACATAGAGGCCAACAAGCCAGGAATGTGGTCAAATATTACCGGCGAGATGTTAGGTTGGGTTAGGTATGGTTATATTACGTTATTGATGTATATAAAGCTCCCACGGGAACGTAGAGGCCAACTCTCCAGGAATGTTTTCAAATATTACCGCCGAGATGTTAGGTTGGGTTAGGTTAGGTTATATTACGTTATATTTCTCTATGACGGCCCCGCGGAGACGTAGAGTCCAACAAGCCAGCAATGTGGTCAAATATTACCGCAGAGATGTTATATTGGGTTAGCTTATGTTATATTATGTTATTGATGTATGTAAATATCCCACGGAGACGTAGAGGCAACCTCGCCAGGTATGTTTTCAAATATTACCGCCGAGACGTTAGGTTGGGTTAGGTTAGGTTATATTACGTTATTGATGTATATAAAGGTCCCACGGAGACGGAGAAGCCAACTCGCTAGGAATGTGGTCAAATATTACCGCCGAGATGTTAGGTTGGGTTAGGTTAGGTTATATTACGTTATTGATGTATATAAAGATCCCACGGAGACGTAGAGGCCAACTCGCCAGGAATGATGTCAAATATTACCGCCGCGATGATAGGTTGGGTTAGGTTAGGTTATATTACGTTCTTGAAGTATATAAAGGTCCCACGCAGACGTAGAGGCCAACAAGCCAGGAATGTTGTCAAATACTACCGTCGAGATGATAGGTTGGGTTACGATAGGTAATATTTCGTTATTGATGTATATGAAGGTCAAACGGAGACGTAGAGGCCAATTCGCCAGGTATGTTCTCAAATATTACCGCCGAGATGATAGGTTGGGTTAGGTTAGGTTATATTTCGTTATTGATGTATATGAAGGTCCCACGGAGACGTAGAGGCCAACTCGCAAGTTATGTTGTCAAATATTACCGCGGAGATGTTAGGTTAGGTTAGGTTAAGTTATATTACGTTATTGATGTATATAAAGGACCCACGGAGACGGAGAAGCCAACTCGCCAGGAATGTTGTCAAATATTACCGCCGAGAAGATAGGTTGGGTTAGGTTAGGTTATATTACGTTATTGATGTATATAAAGATCCCACGGAGACGTAGATGCCAACTCGCCAGGAATGATGTCAAATATTACCGCCGCGATGATAGGTTGGGTTAGGTTACGTTATATTACGTTATTGATGTATATAAAGGTCCCACGGAGACGGAGAAGCCAAGTCGCCAGGAATGTTGTCAAATATTACCGCCGAGAAGATAGGTTGGGTTAGGTTATGTTATATTACGTTCTTGATGTATATAAAGATCGCACGGAGACGTAGAGGCCAATTCGCCAGGTATGTTGTCAAATATTACCGCCGAGATGATAGGTTGGGTTAGGTTATGTTATATTTCGTTATTGATGTATATAAAGGTCCCACGGAGATGGAGAAGCCAACTCGCCAGGAATGTTGTCAAATATTACCGCCGAGATGTTAGGTTGGGTTAGGTTAGGTTATATTACGTTATTGATGTATATAAAGGTCCCACGGAGACGTAGAGTCCAACTCGCCGGGAATGATGTCAAATACGACCGCCGCGATGCTAGGTTGGGTTAGGTTAGGTTATATTACGTAATTGATGTATATAAAGGTCCCACGGAGACGTAGAGGCCAACAAGACAGGAATGTGGTCAAATATTACCGCCGAGATGTTAGGTTGGGTTAGGTTAGGTTATATTACGTTATTGATGTTTATAAAGCTCCCACGGAGACGTAGAGGCCAACTCGCCAGGAATGATGTCAAATATTACCGCCGAGATTTTATGTTGGGTTAGGTTAGGTTATATTACGTTATTGATGTATATAAAGGTCCCACGGAGACGTAGATGCCAACTCGCCAGGAATGTTTTCAAATATTACCGCCGAGATGTTAGGTTGGGTTAGGTTAGGTTATATTACGTTATAGTTCTCTATGACGGCCCCACGGAGACGTAGAGTCCAACAAGCCAGGAATGTGGTCAAATATTACCGCCGAGATGTTATATTGGCTTAGCCTATGTTATATTATGTTATTGATGTATATAAATATCCCACGGAGACGTAGAGGCCACCTCGCCAGGTATGTTTTCAAATATTACCGCCGAGACGTTAGGTTGGGTTAGGTTAGGTTATATTACGTTATTGATGTATATAAAGGTCCCACGGAGACGGAGAAGCCAACTCGCCAGGTATGTGGTCAAATATTACCGCGGAGATGTTAGGGTGGGTTAGGTTACGTTATATTACGTTATTGATGTTTTTGATGGTCAAACGGAGACGTAGAAGCCATCTCGCCAGGAATGATGTCAAATATTACCGCCGAGATGTTAGGTTGGGTTAGGTGAGGTTATATTACGTTATTGATGTATATAAAGGTCCCACGGAGACATAGAGGCCAACAAGCCAGGAATGTGGTCAAATATTACCGGCGAGATGTTAGGTTGGGTTAGGTATGGTTATATTACGTTATTGATGTATATAAAGCTCCCACGGGAACGTAGAGGCCAACTCTCCAGGAATGTTTTCAAATATTACCGCCGAGATGTTAGGTTGGGTTAGGTTAGGTTATATTACGTTATATTTCTCTATGACGGCCCCGCGGAGACGTAGAGTCCAACAAGCCAGGAATGTGGTCAAATATTACCGCCGAGATGGTATATTGGGTTAGCTTATGTTATATTATGTTATTGATGTATGTAAATATCCCACGGAGACGTAGAGGCCACCTCGCCAGGTATGTTTTCAAATATTACCGCCGAGACGTTAGGTTGGGTTAGGTTAGGTTATATTACGTTATTGATGTATATAAAGGTCCCACGGAGACGGAGAAGCCAACTCGCCAGGAATGTTGTCAAATATTACCGCCGAGAAGATAGGTTGGGTTAGGTTATGTTATATTACGTTCTTGATGTATATAAAGATCACACGGAGACGTAGAGGCCAATTCGCCAGGTATGTTGTCAAATATTACCGCCGAGATGATAGGTTGGGTTAGGTTCGGTTATATTTCGTTATTGATGTATATGAAGGTCCCACGGATACGTAGAGGCCAACTCGCAAGGTATGTTGTCAAATATTACCGCGGAGATGTTAGGTTGGGTTAGGTTAAGTTATATTACGTTATTGATGTATATAAAGGTCCGACGGAGACGGAGAAGCCAACTCGCCAGGAATGTTGTCAAATATTACCGCCGAGATGTTAGGTTGGGTTAGGTTAGGTTATATTACGTTATTGATGTATATAAAGGTCCCACGGAGACGTAGAGGCCAACTCGCCAGGAATGATGTCAAATATTACCGCCGCGATGATAGGTTGGGTTAGGTTACGTTATATTACGTTATTGATGTATATAAAGGTCCCACGGAGACGGAGAAGCCAACTCGCCAGGAATGTTGTCAAATATTACCGCCGAGAAGATAGGTTGGGTTAGGTTATGTTATATTACGTTCTTGATGTATATAAAGATCGCACGGAGACGTAGAGGCCAATTCGCCAGGTATGTTGTCAAATATTACCGCCGAGATGATAGCTTGGGTTAGGTTATGATATATTTCGTTATTGATGTATATAAAGGTCCCACGGAGACGGAAAAGCCAACTCGCCAGGAATGTTGTCAAATATTAGCGCCGAGATGTTAGGTTGGGTTAGGTTAGGTTATATTACGTTATTGATGTATATAAAGGTCCCACGGAGACGTAGAGTCCAACTCGCCGGGAATGATGTCAAATACGACCGCCGCGATGCTAGGTTGGGTCAGGTTAGGTTATATTACGTTATTGAAGTATATAAAGGTCCCACGGAGTCGTAGAGGCCAACAAGACAGGAATGTGGTCAAATATTAGCGGCGAGATGTTAGGTTGGGTTAGGTTAGGTTATATTACGTTATTGATGTTTATAAAGCTCCCACGGAGACGTAGAGGCCAACTCGCCAGGAATGATGTCAAATATTACCGCCGAGATTTTATGTTGGGTTAGGTTAGGTTATATTACGTTATTGATGTATATAAAGGTCCCACGGAAACGTAGAGGCCAACTCGCCAGGAATGTTGTCAAATACTATCGCCGAGATGTTAGGTTGGGTTAGGTTAGGTTATATTACGTTATAGTTCTCTATGACGGCCCCACGGAGACGAAGAGTCCAACAAGCCAGGAATGTGGTCAAATATTACCGCCGAGATGTTATATTGGCTTAGCTTATGTTATATTATGTTATTGATGTATATAAATATCCCACGGAGACGTAGAGGCCACCTCGCCAGGTATGTTTTCAAATATTACCGCCGAGACGTTAGGTTGGGTTAGGTTAGGTTATATTACGTTATTGATGTATATAAAGGTCCCACGGAGACGGAGAAGCCAACTCGCCAGGTATGTGGTCAAATATTACCGTGGAGATGTTAGGGTGGGTTAGGTTACGTTATATTACGTTATTGATGTTTTTGATGGTCAAACGGAGACGTAGAAGCCATCTCGCCAGGAATGATGTCAAATATTACCGCCGAAATGTTAGGTTGGGTTAGGTGAGGTTACATTACGTTATTGATGTATATAAAGGTCCCACGGAGACATAGAGGCCAACAAGCCAGGAATGTGGTCAAATATTACCGGCGAGATGTTAGGTTGGGTTAGGTATGGTTATATTACGTTATTAATGTATATAAAGCTCCCACGGGAACGTAGAGGCCAACTCGCCAGGAATGTTTTCAAATATTACCGCCGAGATGTTAGGTTGGGTTAGGTTAGGTTATATTACGTTATATTTCTCTATGACGGCCCCGCGGAGACGTAGAGTCCAACAAGCCAGGAATGTGGTCAAATATTACCGCCGCGATGATAGGTTGGGTTAGGTTAGGTTATATTACGTTCTTGAAGTATATAAAGGTCCCACGCAGACGTAGAGGCCAACAAGCCAGGAATGTTGTCAAATACTACCGTCGAGATGATAGGTTGGGTTACGATAGGTAATATTTCGTTATTGATGTATATGAAGGTCAAACGGAGACGTAGAGGCCAATTCGCCAGGTATGTTGTCAAATATTACCGCCGAGATGACAGGTTGGGTTAGGTTATGTTATATTTCGTTATTGATGTATATAAAGGTCCCACGGAGATGGAGAAGCCAACTCGCCAGGAATGATGTCAAATATTACCGCCGCGATGATAGGTTGGGTTAGGTTAGGTTATATTACGTTCTTGAAGTATATAAAGGTCCCACGCAGACGTAGAGGCCAACAAGCCAGGAATGTTGTCAAATACTACCGTCGAGATGATAGGTTGGGTTACGATAGGTAATATTTCGTTATTGATGTATATGAAGGTCAAACGGAGACGTAGAGGCCAATTCGCCAGGTATGTTGTCAAATATTACCGCCGAGATGACAGGTTGGGTTAGGTTATGTTATATTTCGTTATTGATGTATATAAAGGTCCCACGGAGATGGAGAAGCCAACTCGCCAGGAATGTTGTCAAATATTACCGCCGCGATGCTAGGTTGGGTTAGGTTAGGTTATATTACGTAATTGATGTATATAAAGGTCCCACGGAGACGTAGAGGCCAACAAGACAGGAATGTGGTCAAATATTACCGCCGCGATGCTAGGTTGGGTTAGGTTAGGTTATATTTCGTTATTGATGTTTATAAAGCTCCCACGGAGACGTAGAGGCCAACTCGCCAGGAATGATGTCAAATATTACCGCCGAGATTTTATGTTGGGTTAGGTTAGGTTATATTACGTTATTGATGTATATAAAGGTCCCACGGAGACGTAGATGCCAACTCGCCAGGAATGTTTTCAAATATTACCGCCGAGATGTTAGGTTGGGTTAGGTTAGGTTATATTACGTTATAGTTCTCTATGACGGCCCCACGGAGACGTAGAGTCCAACAAGCCAGGAATGTGGTCAAATATTACCGCCGAGATGTTATATTGGCTTAGCTTATGTTATATTATGTTATTGATGTATATAAATATACCACGGAGACGTAGAGGCCACCTCGCCAGGTATGTTTTCAAATATTACCGCCGAGACGTTGGGTTGGGTTAGGTTAGGTTATATTACGTTATTGATGTATATAAAGGTCCCACGGAGACGGAGAAGCCAACTCGCCAGGTATGTGGTCAAATATTACCGCGGAGATGTTAGGTTGGGTTAGGTTACGTTATATTACGTTATTGATGTATATGATGGTCAAACGGAGACGTAGAAGCCATCTCGCCAGGAATGATGTCAAGTATGACCGCCGAGAAGTTAGGTTGGGTTAGGTTAGGTTATATTACGTTATTGATGTATATAAAGGTCCCACGGAGACGGAGAAGCCAACTCGCTAGGAATGTGGTCAAATATTACCGCCGAGATGTTAGGTTGGGTTAGGTTAGGTTATATTACGTTATTGATGTATATAAAGATCCCACGGAGACGTAGAGGCCAACTCGCCAGGAATGATGTCAAATATTACCGCCGCGATGATAGGTTGGGTTAGGTTACGTTATATTACGCTATTGATGTATATAAAGGTCCCACGGAGACGGAGAAGCCAACTCGCCAGGAATGTTGTCAAATATTACCGCCGAGAAGATAGGTTGGGTTAGGTTATGTTATATTACGTTCTTGATGTATATAAAGATCACACGGAGACGTAGAGGCCAATTCGCCAGGTATGTTGTCAAATATTACCGCCGAGATGATAGGTTGAGTTAGGTTCGGTTATATTTCGTTATTGATGTATATGAAGGTCCCACGGATACGTAGAGGCCAACTCGCAAGGTATGTTGTCAAATATTACCGCGGAGATGTTAGGTTGGGTTAGGTTAAGTTATATTACGTTATTGATGTATATAAAGGTCCCACGGAGACGGAGAAGCCAACTCGCCAGGAATGTTGTCAAATATTACCGCCGAGATGTTAGGTTGGGTTAGGTTAGGTTATATTACGTTCTTGAAGTATATAAAGGTCCCACGCAGACGTAGAGGCCAACAAGCCAGGAATGTTGTCAAATACTACCGTCGAGATGATAGGTTGGGTTATGTTAGGTAATATTTCGCTATTGATGTATATGAAGGTCAAACGGAGACGTAGAGGCCAATTCGCCAGGTATGTTCTCAAATATTACCGCCGAGATGATAGGTTGGGTTAGGTTAGGTTATATTTCGTTATTGATGTATATGAGGGTCCCACGGAGACGTAGAGGCCAACTCGCAAGGTATGTTGTCAAATATTACCGCGGAGATGTTAGGTTGGGTTAGGTTAAGTTATACTACGTTATTGATGTATATAAAGGTCCCACGGAGACGGAGAAACCAACTCGCCAGGAATGTTGTCAAATATTACCGCCGAGAAGATAGGTTGGGTTAGGTTAGGTTATATTACGTTATTGATGTATATAAAGGTCCCACGGAGACGTAGAGGCCAACTCGCCAGGAATGATGTCAAATATTACCGCCGCGATGATAGGTTGGGTTAGGTTACGTT
This sequence comes from Xylocopa violacea, assembly GCA_963969225.1. NCBI lineage: Eukaryota > Metazoa > Arthropoda > Insecta > Hymenoptera > Apidae > Xylocopa > Xylocopa violacea. Next base: position 419,980 of record CAXAJV010000309.1, on the reverse strand, counting down.
ATATTACGTTATTGATGTATATGAAGGTCCCACGGATACGTAGAGGCCAACTCGCAAGGTATGTTGTCAAATATTACCGCGGAGATGTTAGGTTGGGTTAGGTTAAGTTATATTACGTTATTGATGTATATAAAGGTCCGACGGAGACGGAGAAGCCAACTCGCCAGGAATGTTGTCAAATATTACCGCCGAGATGTTAGGTTGGGTTAGGTTAGGTTATATTACGTTCTTGAAGTATATAAAGGTCCCACGCAGTCGTAGAGGCCAACAAGCCAGGAATGTTGTCAAATACTACCGTCGAGATGATAGGTTGGGTTACGTTAGGTAATATTTCGTTATTGATGTATATGAAGGTCAAACGGAGACGTAGAGGCCAATTCGCCAGGTATGTTCTCAAATATTACCGCCAAGATGATAGGTTGGGTTAGGTTAGGTTATATTTCGTTATTGATGTATATGAGGGTCCCACGGAGACGTAGAGGCCAACTCGCAAGGTATGTTGTCAAATATTACCGCGGAGATGTTAGGTTGGGTTAGGTTAAGTTATACTACGTTATTGATGTATATAAAGGTCCCACGGAGACGGAGAAACCAACTCGCCAGGAATGTTGTCAAATATTACCGCCGAGAAGATAGGTTGGGTTAGGTTAGGTTATATTACGTTATTGATGTATATAAAGGTCCCACGGAGACGTAGAGGCCAACTCGCCAGGAATGATGTCAAATATTACCGCCGCGATGATAGGTTGGGTTAGGTTACGTTATATTACGTTATTGATGTATATAAAGGTCCCACGGAGACGGAGAAGCCAACTCGCCAGGAATGTTGTCAAATATTACCGCCGAGAAGATAGGTTGGGTTAGGTTAAGTTATATTACGTTATTGATGTATATAAAGGTCCCACGGAGACGGAGAAGCCAACTCGCCAGGAATGTTGTCAAATATTACCGCCGAGATGTTACGTTGGGTTAGGTTAGGTTATATTACGTTCTTGAAGTATATAAAGGTCCCACGCAGACGTAGAGGCCAACAAGCCAGGAATGTTGTCAAATACTACCGTCGAGATGATAGGTTGGGTTACGTTAGGTAATATTTCGTTATTGATGTATATGAAGGTCAAACGGAGACGTAGAGGCCAATTCGCCAGGTATGTTCTCAAATATTACCGCCGAGATGATAGGTTGGGTTAGGTTAGGTTATATTTCGTTATTGATGTATATGAGGGTCCCACGGAGACGTAGAGGCCAACTCGCAAGGTATGTTGTCAAATATTACCGCGGAGATGTTAGGTTGGGTTAGGTTAAGTTATACTACGTTATTGATGTATATAAAGGTCCCACGGAGACGGAGAAACCAACTCGCCAGGAATGTTGTCAAATATTACCGCCGAGAAGATAGGTTGGGTTAGGTTAGGTTATATTACGTTATTGATGTATATAAAGGTCCCACGGAGACGTAGAGGCCAACTCGCCAGGAATGATGTCAAATATTACCGCCGCGATGATAGGTTGGGTTAGGTTACGTTATATTACGTTATTGATGTATATAAAGGTCCCACGGAGACGTAGAGGCCAACAAGACAGGAATGTGGTCAAATATTACCGGCGAGATGTTAGGTTGGGTTAGGTTAGGTTATATTACGTTATTGATGTTTATAAAGCTCCCACGGAGACGTAGAGGCCAACTCGCCAGGAATGATGTCAAATATTACCGCCGAGATTTTATGTTGGGTTAGGTTAGGTTATATTACGTTATTGATGTATATAAAGGTCCCACGGAAACGTAGAGGCCAACTCGCCAGGAATGTTGTCAAATACTATCGCCGAGATGTTAGGTTGGGTTAGGTTAGGTTATATTACGTTATAGTTCTCTATGACGGCCCCACGGAGACGAAGAGTCCAACAAGCCAGGAATGTGGTCAAATATTACCGCCGAGATGTTATATTGGCTTAGCTTATGTTATATTATGTTATTGATGTATATAAATATCCCACGGAGACGTAGAGGCCACCTCGCCAGGTATGTTTTCAAATATTACCGCCGAGACGTTAGGTTGGGTTAGGTTAGGTTATATTACGTTATTGATGTGTATAAAGGTCCCACGGAGACGGAGAAGCCAACTCGCCAGGTATGTGGTCAAATATTACCGCGGAGATGTTAGGGTGGGTTAGGTTACGTTATATTACGTTATTGATGTTTTTGATGGTCAAACGGAGACGTAGAAGCCATCTCGCCAGGAATGATGTCAAATATTACCGCCGAAATGTTAGGTTGGGTTAGGTGAGGTTACATTACGTTATTGATGTATATAAAGGTCCCACGGAGACATAGAGGCCAACAAGCCAGGAATGTGGTCAAATATTACCGGCGAGATGTTAGGTTGGGTTAGGTATGGTTATATTACGTTATTAATGTATATAAAGCTCCCACGGGAACGTAGAGGCCAACTCGCCAGGAATGTTTTCAAATATTACCGCCGAGATGTTAGGTTGGGTTAGGTTAGGTTATATTACGTTATATTTCTCTATGACGGCCCCGCGGAGACGTAGAGTCCAACAAGCCAGGAATGTGGTCAAATATTACCGCCGAGATGTTATATTGAGTTAGCTTATGTTATATTATGTTATTGATGTATGTAAATATCCCACGGAGACGTAGAGGCCACCTCGCCAGGAATGATGTCAAATATTACCGCCGCGATGATAGGTTGGGTTAGGTTACGTTATATTACGTTATTGATGTATATAAAGGTCCCACGGAGACGGAGAAGCCAACTCGCCAGGAATGTTGTCAAATATTACCGCCGAGAAGATAGGTTGGGTTAGGTTATGTTATATTACGTTCTTGATGCATATAAAGATCGCACGGAGACGTAGAGGCCAATTCGCCAGGTATGTTGTCAAATATTACCGCCGAGATGATAGGTTGGGTTAGGTTATGTTATATTTCGTTATTGATGTATATAAAGGTCCCACGGAGACGGAAAAGCCAACTCGCCAGGAATGTTGTCAAATATTACCGCCGAGATGTTAGGTTGGGTTAGGTTAGGTTATATTACGTTATTGATGTATATAAAGGTCCCACGGAGACGTAGAGTCCAACTCGCCGGGAATGATGTCAAATACGACCGCCGCGATGCTAGGTTGGGTCAGGTTAGGTTATATTACGTTATTGAAGTATATAAAGGTCCCACGGAGACGTAGAGGCCAACAAGCCAGGAATGTTGTCAAATACTACCGTCGAGATGATAGGTTGGGTTACGATAGGTAATATTTCGTTATTGATGTATATGAAGGTCAAACGGAGACGTAGAGGCCAATTCGCCAGGTATGTTCTCAAATATTACCGCCGAGATGATAGGTTGGGTTAGGTTAGGTTATATTTCGTTATTGATGTATATGAAGGTCCCACGGAGACGTAGAGGCCAACTCGCAAGTTATGTTGTCAAATATTACCGCGGAGATGTTAGGTTGGGTTAGGTTAAGTTATATTACGTTATTGATGTATATAAAGGACCCACGGAGACGGAGAAGCCAACTCGCCAGGAATGTTGTCAAATATTACCGCCGAGAAGATAGGTTGGGTTAGGTTAGGTTATATTACGTTATTGATGTATATAAAGATCCCACGGAGACGTAGATGCCAACTCGCCAGGAATGATGTCAAATATTACCGCCGCGATGATAGGTTGGGTTAGGTTACGTTATATTACGTTATTGATGTATATAAAGGTCCCACGGAGACGGAGAAGCCAACTCACCAGGAATGTTGTCAAATATTACCGCCGAGAAGACAGGTTGGGTTAGGTTATGTTATATTACGTTCTTGATGTATATAAAGATCGCACGGAGACGTAGAGGCCAATTCGCCAGGAATGATGTCAAATATTACCGCCGAGATGACAGGTTGGGTTAGGTTATGTTATATTTCGTTATTGATGTATATAAAGGTCCCACGGAGATGGAGAAGCCAACTCGCCAGGAATGTTGTCAAATATTACCGCCGAGATGTTAGGTTGGGTTAGGTTAGGTTATATTACGTTATTGATGTATATAAAGGTCCCACGGAGACGTAGAGTCCAACTCGCCGGGAATGATGTCAAATACGACCGCCGCGATGCTAGGTTGGGTTAGGTTAGGTTATATTACGTAATTGATGTATATAAAGGTCCCACGGAGACGTAGAGGCCAACAAGACAGGAATGTGGTCAAATATTACCGCCGCGATGCTAGGTTGGGTTAGGTTAGGTTATATTTCGTTATTGATGTTTATAAAGCTCCCACGGAGACGTAGAGGCCAACTCGCCAGGAATGATGTCAAATATTACCGCCGAGATTTTATGTTGGGTTAGGTTAGGTTATATTACGTTATTGATGTATATAAAGGTCCCACGGAGACGTAGATACCAACTCGCCAGGAATGTTTTCAAATGTTACCGCCGAGACGTTGGGTTGGGTTAGGTTAGGTTATATTACGTTATTGATGTATATAAAGGTCCCACGGAGACGGAGAAGCCAACTCGCCAGGTATGTGGTCAAATATTACCGCGGAGATGTTAGGTTGGGTTAGGTTACGTTATATTACGTTATTGATGTATATGATGGTCAAACGGAGACGTAGAAGCCATCTCGCCAGGAATGATGTCAAATATGACCGCCGAGATGTTAGGTTGGGTTAGGTTAGGTTATATTACGTTATTGATGTATATAAAGGTCCCACGGAGACGGAGAAGCCAACTCGCTAGGAATGTGGTCAAATATTACCGCGGAGATGTTAGGTTGGGTTAGGTTAGGTTATATTACGTTATTGATGTATATAAAGATCCCACGGAGACGTAGAGGCCAACTCGCCAGGAATGATGTCAAATATTACCGCCGCGATGATAGGTTGGGTTAGGTTAGGTTATATTACGTTATTGATGTATATAAAGGTCCCACGGAGACGTAGAGTCCAACTCGCGGGAATGATGTGAAATACTACCGCCGCGATGCTAGGTTGGGTTAGGTTAGGTTATATTACGTTATTGATGTATATAGAGGTCCCACGGAGACGTAGAGGCCAACTCGCCAGGAATGATGTCAAATATTACCGCCGCGATGATAGGTTGGGTTAGGTTAGGTTATATTACGTTATTGATGTATATAAAGGTCCCACGGAGACGTAGAGTCCAACTCGCCGGGAATGATGTCAAATACGACCGCCGCGATGCTAGGTTGGGTCAGGTTAGGTTATATTACGTTATTGAAGTATATAAAGGTCCCACGGAGACGTAGAGGCCAACAAGCCAGGAATGTTGTCAAATACTACCGTCGAGATGATAGGTTGGGTTACGATAGGTAATATTTCGTTATTGATGTATATGAAGGTCAAACGGAGACGTAGAGGCCAATTCGCCAGGTATGTTCTCAAATATTACCGCCGAGATGATAGGTTGGGTTAGGTTAGGTTATATTTCGTTATTCATGTATATGAAGGTCCCACGGAGACGTAGAGGCCAACTCGCAAGTTATGTTGTCAAATATTACCGCGGAGATGTTAGGTTGGGTTAGGTTAAGTTATATTACGTTATTGATGTATATAAAGGACCCACAGAGACGGAGAAGCCAACTCGCCAGGAATGTTGTCAAATATTACCGCCGAGAAGATAGGTTGGGTTAGGTTAGGTTATATTACGTTATTGATGTATATAAAGATCCCACGGAGGCGTAGATGCCAACTCGCCAGGAATGATGTCAAATATTACCGCCGCGATGATAGGTTGGGTTAGGTTACGTTATATTACGTTATTGATGTATATAAAGGTCCCACGGAGACGGAGAAGCCAACTCGCCAGGAATGTTGTCAAATATTACCGCCGAGAAGACAGGTTGGGTTAGGTTATGTTATATTACGTTCTTGATGTATATAAAGATCGCACGGAGACGTAGAGGCCAATTCGCCAGGAATGATGTCAAATATTACCGCCGAGATGACAGGTTGGGTTAGGTTATGTTATATTTCGTTATTGATGTATATAAAGGTCCCACGGAGATGGAGAAGCCAACTCGCCAGGAATGTTGTCAAATATTACCGCCGAGATGTTAGGTTGGGTTAGGTTAGGTTATATTACGTTATTGATGTATATAAAGGTCCCACGGAGACGTAGAGTCCAACTCGCCGGGAATGATGTCAAATACGACCGCCGCGATGCTAGGTTGGGTTAGGTTAGGTTATATTACGTAATTGATGTATATAAAGGTCCCACGGAGACGTAGAGGCCAACAAGACAGGAATGTGGTCAAATATTACCGCCGCGATGCTAGGTTGGGTTAGGTTAGGTTATATTTCGTTATTGATGTTTATAAAGCTCCCACGGAGACGTAGAGGCCAACTCGCCAGGAATGATGTCAAATATTACCGCCGAGATTTTATGTTGGGTTAGGTTAGGTTATATTACGTTATTGATGTATATAAAGGTCCTACGGAGACGTAGATGCCAACTCGCCAGGAATGTTTTCAAATATTACCGCCGAGATGTTAGGTTGGGTTAGGTTAGGTTATATTACGTTATAGTTCTCTATGACGGCCCCACGGAGACGTAGAGTCCAACAAGCCAGGAATGTGGTCAAATATTACCGCCGAGATGTTATATTGGCTTAGCTTATGTTATATTATGTTATTGATGTATATAAATATCCCACGGAGACGTAGAGGACACCTCGCCAGGTATGTTTTCAAATGTTACCGCCGAGACGTTGGGTTGGGTTAGGTTAGGTTATATTACGTTATTGATGTATATAAAGGTCCCACGGAGACGGAGAAGCCAACTCGCCAGGTATGTGGTCAAATATTACCGCGGAGATGTTAGGTTGGGTTAGGTTACGTTATATTACGTTATTGATGTATATGATGGTCAAACGGAGACGTAGAAGCCATCTCGCCAGGAATGATGTCAAATATGACCGCCGAGAAGATAGGTTGGGTTAGGTTATGTTATATTACGTTCTTGATGTATATAAAGATCACACGGAGACGTAGAGGCCAATTCGCCAGGTATGTTGTCAAATATTACCGCCGAGATGATAGGTTGAGTTAGGTTCGGTTATATTTCGTTATTGATGTATATGAAGGTCCCACGGATACGTAGAGGCCAACTCGCAAGGTATGTTGTCAAATATTACCGCGGAGATGTTAGGTTGGGTTAGGTTAAGTTATATTACGTTATTGATGTATATAAAGGTCCCACGGAGACGGAGAAGCCAACTCGCCAGGAATGTTGTCAAATATTACCGCCGAGATGTTAGGTTGGGTTAGGTTAGGTTATATTACGTTCTTGAAGTATATAAAGGTCCCACGCAGACGTAGAGGCCAACAAGCCAGGAATGTTGTCAAATACTACCGTCGAGATGATAGGTTGGGTTATGTTAGGTAATATTTCGCTATTGATGTATATGAAGGTCAAACGGAGACGTAGAGGCCAATTCGCCAGGTATGTTCTCAAATATTACCGCCGAGATGATAGGTTGGGTTAGGTTAGGTTATATTTCGTTATTGATGTATATGAGGGTCCCACGGAGACGTAGAGGCCAACTCGCAAGGTATGTTGTCAAATATTACCGCGGAGATGTTAGGTTGGGTTAGGTTAAGTTATACTACGTTATTGATGTATATAAAGGTCCCACGGAGACGGAGAAACCAACTCGCCAGGAATGTTGTCAAATATTACCGCCGAGAAGATAGGTTGGGTTAGGTTAGGTTATATTACGTTATTGATGTATATAAAGGTCCCACGGAGACGTAGAGGCCAACTCGCCAGGAATGATGTCAAATATTACCGCCGCGATGATAGGTTGGGTTAGGTTACGTTATATTACGTTATTGATGTATATGAAGGTCCCACGGATACGTAGAGGCCAACTCGCAAGGTATGTTGTCAAATATTACCGCGGAGATGTTAGGTTGGGTTAGGTTAAGTTATATTACGTTATTGATGTATATAAAGGTCCGACGGAGACGGAGAAGCCAACTCGCCAGGAATGTTGTCAAATATTACCGCCGAGATGTTAGGTTGGGTTAGGTTAGGTTATATTACGTTCTTGAAGTATATAAAGGTCCCACGCAGTCGTAGAGGCCAACAAGCCAGGAATGTTGTCAAATACTACCGTCGAGATGATAGGTTGGGTTACGTTAGGTAATATTTCGTTATTGATGTATATGAAGGTCAAACGGAGACGTAGAGGCCAATTCGCCAGGTATGTTCTCAAATATTACCGCCAAGATGATAGGTTGGGTTAGGTTAGGTTATATTTCGTTATTGATGTATATGAGGGTCCCACGGAGACGTAGAGGCCAACTCGCAAGGTATGTTGTCAAATATTACCGCGGAGATGTTAGGTTGGGTTAGGTTAAGTTATACTACGTTATTGATGTATATAAAGGTCCCACGGAGACGGAGAAACCAACTCGCCAGGAATGTTGTCAAATATTACCGCCGAGAAGATAGGTTGGGTTAGGTTAGGTTATATTACGTTATTGATGTATATAAAGGTCCCACGGAGACGTAGAGGCCAACTCGCCAGGAATGATGTCAAATATTACCGCCGCGATGATAGGTTGGGTTAGGTTACGTTATATTACGTTATTGATGTATATAAAGGTCCCACGGAGACGGAGAAGCCAACTCGCCAGGAATGTTGTCAAATATTACCGCCGAGAAGATAGGTTGGGTTAGGTTAAGTTATATTACGTTATTGATGTATATAAAGGTCCCACGGAGACGGAGAAGCCAACTCGCCAGGAATGTTGTCAAATATTACCGCCGAGATGTTACGTTGGGTTAGGTTAGGTTATATTACGTTCTTGAAGTATATAAAGGTCCCACGCAGACGTAGAGGCCAACAAGCCAGGAATGTTGTCAAATACTACCGTCGAGATGATAGGTTGGGTTACGTTAGGTAATATTTCGTTATTGATGTATATGAAGGTCAAACGGAGACGTAGAGGCCAATTCGCCAGGTATGTTCTCAAATATTACCGCCGAGATGATAGGTTGGGTTAGGTTAGGTTATATTTCGTTATTGATGTATATGAGGGTCCCACGGAGACGTAGAGGCCAACTCGCAAGGTATGTTGTCAAATATTACCGCGGAGATGTTAGGTTGGGTTAGGTTAAGTTATACTACGTTATTGATGTATATAAAGGTCCCACGGAGACGGAGAAACCAACTCGCCAGGAATGTTGTCAAATATTACCGCCGAGAAGATAGGTTGGGTTAGGTTAGGTTATATTACGTTATTGATGTATATAAAGGTCCCACGGAGACGTAGAGGCCAACTCGCCAGGAATGATGTCAAATATTACCGCCGCGATGATAGGTTGGGTTAGGTTACGTTATATTACGTTATTGATGTATATAAAGGTCCCACGGAGACGTAGAGGCCAACAAGACAGGAATGTGGTCAAATATTACCGGCGAGATGTTAGGTTGGGTTAGGTTAGGTTATATTACGTTATTGATGTTTATAAAGCTCCCACGGAGACGTAGAGGCCAACTCGCCAGGAATGATGTCAAATATTACCGCCGAGATTTTATGTTGGGTTAGGTTAGGTTATATTACGTTATTGATGTATATAAAGGTCCCACGGAAACGTAGAGGCCAACTCGCCAGGAATGTTGTCAAATACTATCGCCGAGATGTTAGGTTGGGTTAGGTTAGGTTATATTACGTTATAGTTCTCTATGACGGCCCCACGGAGACGAAGAGTCCAACAAGCCAGGAATGTGGTCAAATATTACCGCCGAGATGTTATATTGGCTTAGCTTATGTTATATTATGTTATTGATGTATATAAATATCCCACGGAGACGTAGAGGCCACCTCGCCAGGTATGTTTTCAAATATTACCGCCGAGACGTTAGGTTGGGTTAGGTTAGGTTATATTACGTTATTGATGTGTATAAAGGTCCCACGGAGACGGAGAAGCCAACTCGCCAGGTATGTGGTCAAATATTACCGCGGAGATGTTAGGGTGGGTTAGGTTACGTTATATTACGTTATTGATGTTTTTGATGGTCAAACGGAGACGTAGAAGCCATCTCGCCAGGAATGATGTCAAATATTACCGCCGAAATGTTAGGTTGGGTTAGGTGAGGTTACATTACGTTATTGATGTATATAAAGGTCCCACGGAGACATAGAGGCCAACAAGCCAGGAATGTGGTCAAATATTACCGGCGAGATGTTAGGTTGGGTTAGGTATGGTTATATTACGTTATTAATGTATATAAAGCTCCCACGGGAACGTAGAGGCCAACTCGCCAGGAATGTTTTCAAATATTACCGCCGAGATGTTAGGTTGGGTTAGGTTAGGTTATATTACGTTATATTTCTCTATGACGGCCCCGCGGAGACGTAGAGTCCAACAAGCCAGGAATGTGGTCAAATATTACCGCCGAGATGTTATATTGAGTTAGCTTATGTTATATTATGTTATTGATGTATGTAAATATCCCACGGAGACGTAGAGGCCACCTCGCCAGGAATGATGTCAAATATTACCGCCGCGATGATAGGTTGGGTTAGGTTACGTTATATTACGTTATTGATGTATATAAAGGTCCCACGGAGACGGAGAAGCCAACTCGCCAGGAATGTTGTCAAATATTACCGCCGAGAAGATAGGTTGGGTTAGGTTATGTTATATTACGTTCTTGATGCATATAAAGATCGCACGGAGACGTAGAGGCCAATTCGCCAGGTATGTTGTCAAATATTACCGCCGAGATGATAGGTTGGGTTAGGTTATGTTATATTTCGTTATTGATGTATATAAAGGTCCCACGGAGACGGAAAAGCCAACTCGCCAGGAATGTTGTCAAATATTACCGCCGAGATGTTAGGTTGGGTTAGGTTAGGTTATATTACGTTATTGATGTATATAAAGGTCCCACGGAGACGTAGAGTCCAACTCGCCGGGAATGATGTCAAATACGACCGCCGCGATGCTAGGTTGGGTCAGGTTAGGTTATATTACGTTATTGAAGTATATAAAGGTCCCACGGAGACGTAGAGGCCAACAAGCCAGGAATGTTGTCAAATACTACCGTCGAGATGATAGGTTGGGTTACGATAGGTAATATTTCGTTATTGATGTATATGAAGGTCAAACGGAGACGTAGAGGCCAATTCGCCAGGTATGTTCTCAAATATTACCGCCGAGATGATAGGTTGGGTTAGGTTAGGTTATATTTCGTTATTGATGTATATGAAGGTCCCACGGAGACGTAGAGGCCAACTCGCAAGTTATGTTGTCAAATATTACCGCGGAGATGTTAGGTTGGGTTAGGTTAAGTTATATTACGTTATTGATGTATATAAAGGACCCACGGAGACGGAGAAGCCAACTCGCCAGGAATGTTGTCAAATATTACCGCCGAGAAGATAGGTTGGGTTAGGTTAGGTTATATTACGTTATTGATGTATATAAAGATCCCACGGAGACGTAGATGCCAACTCGCCAGGAATGATGTCAAATATTACCGCCGCGATGATAGGTTGGGTTAGGTTACGTTATATTACGTTATTGATGTATATAAAGGTCCCACGGAGACGGAGAAGCCAACTCACCAGGAATGTTGTCAAATATTACCGCCGAGAAGACAGGTTGGGTTAGGTTATGTTATATTACGTTCTTGATGTATATAAAGATCGCACGGAGACGTAGAGGCCAATTCGCCAGGAATGATGTCAAATATTACCGCCGAGATGACAGGTTGGGTTAGGTTATGTTATATTTCGTTATTGATGTATATAAAGGTCCCACGGAGATGGAGAAGCCAACTCGCCAGGAATGTTGTCAAATATTACCGCCGAGATGTTAGGTTGGGTTAGGTTAGGTTATATTACGTTATTGATGTATATAAAGGTCCCACGGAGACGTAGAGTCCAACTCGCCGGGAATGATGTCAAATACGACCGCCGCGATGCTAGGTTGGGTTAGGTTAGGTTATATTACGTAATTGATGTATATAAAGGTCCCACGGAGACGTAGAGGCCAACAAGACAGGAATGTGGTCAAATATTACCGCCGCGATGCTAGGTTGGGTTAGGTTAGGTTATATTTCGTTATTGATGTTTATAAAGCTCCCACGGAGACGTAGAGGCCAACTCGCCAGGAATGATGTCAAATATTACCGCCGAGATTTTATGTTGGGTTAGGTTAGGTTATATTACGTTATTGATGTATATAAAGGTCCCACGGAGACGTAGATACCAACTCGCCAGGAATGTTTTCAAATGTTACCGCCGAGACGTTGGGTTGGGTTAGGTTAGGTTATATTACGTTATTGATGTATATAAAGGTCCCACGGAGACGGAGAAGCCAACTCGCCAGGTATGTGGTCAAATATTACCGCGGAGATGTTAGGTTGGGTTAGGTTACGTTATATTACGTTATTGATGTATATGATGGTCAAACGGAGACGTAGAAGCCATCTCGCCAGGAATGATGTCAAATATGACCGCCGAGATGTTAGGTTGGGTTAGGTTAGGTTATATTACGTTATTGATGTATATAAAGGTCCCACGGAGACGGAGAAGCCAACTCGCTAGGAATGTGGTCAAATATTACCGCGGAGATGTTAGGTTGGGTTAGGTTAGGTTATATTACGTTATTGATGTATATAAAGATCCCACGGAGACGTAGAGGCCAACTCACCAGGAATGATGTCAAATATTACCGCCGCGATGATAGGTTGGGTTAGGTTAGGTTATATTACGTTATTGATGTATATAAAGGTCCCACGGAGACGTAGAGTCCAACTCGCGGGAATGATGTCAAATACTACCGCCGCGATGCTAGGTTGGGTTAGGTTAGGTTATATTACGTTATTGATGTATATAGAGGTCCCACGGAGACGTAGAGGCCAACTCGCCAGGAATGATGTCAAATATTACCGCCGCGATGATAGGTTGGGTTAGGTTAGGTTATATTACGTTATTGATGTATATAAAGGTCCCACGGAGACGTAGAGTCCAACTCGCCGGGAATGATGTCAAATACGACCGCCGCGATGCTAGGTTGGGTCAGGTTAGGTTATATTACGTTATTGAAGTATATAAAGGTCCCACGGAGACGTAGAGGCCAACAAGCCAGGAATGTTGTCAAATACTACCGTCGAGATGATAGGTTGGGTTACGATAGGTAATATTTCGTTATTGATGTATATGAAGGTCAAACGGAGACGTAGAGGCCAATTCGCCAGGTATGTTCTCAAATATTACCGCCGAGATGATAGGTTGGGTTAGGTTAGGTTATATTTCGTTATTCATGTATATGAAGGTCCCACGGAGACGTAGAGGCCAACTCGCAAGTTATGTTGTCAAATATTACCGCGGAGATGTTAGGTTGGGTTAGGTTAAGTTATATTACGTTATTGATGTATATAAAGGACCCACAGAGACGGAGAAGCCAACTCGCCAGGAATGTTGTCAAATATTACCGCCGAGAAGATAGGTTGGGTTAGGTTAGGTTATATTACGTTATTGATGTATATAAAGATCCCACGGAGGCGTAGATGCCAACTCGCCAGGAATGATGTCAAATATTACCGCCGCGATGATAGGTTGGGTTAGGTTACGTTATATTACGTTATTGATGTATATAAAGGTCCCACGGAGACGGAGAAGCCAACTCGCCAGGAATGTTGTCAAATATTACCGCCGAGAAGACAGGTTGGGTTAGGTTATGTTATATTACGTTCTTGATGTATATAAAGATCGCACGGAGACGTAGAGGCCAATTCGCCAGGAATGATGTCAAATATTACCGCCGAGATGACAGGTTGGGTTAGGTTATGTTATATTTCGTTATTGATGTATATAAAGGTCCCACGGAGATGGAGAAGCCAACTCGCCAGGAATGTTGTCAAATATTACCGCCGAGATGTTAGGTTGGGTTAGGTTAGGTTATATTACGTTATTGATGTATATAAAGGTCCCACGGAGACGTAGAGTCCAACTCGCCGGGAATGATGTCAAATACGACCGCCGCGATGCTAGGTTGGGTTAGGTTAGGTTATATTACGTAATTGATGTATATAAAGGTCCCACGGAGACGTAGAGGCCAACAAGACAGGAATGTGGTCAAATATTACCGCCGCGATGCTAGGTTGGGTTAGGTTAGGTTATATTTCGTTATTGATGTTTATAAAGCTCCCACGGAGACGTAGAGGCCAACTCGCCAGGAATGATGTCAAATATTACCGCCGAGATTTTATGTTGGGTTAGGTTAGGTTATATTACGTTATTGATGTATATAAAGGTCCCACGGAGACGTAGATGCCAACTCGCCAGGAATGTTTTCAAATATTACCGCCGAGATGTTAGGTTGGGTTAGGTTAGGTTATATTACGTTATAGTTCTCTATGACGGCCCCACGGAGACGTAGAGTCCAACAAGCCAGGAATGTGGTCAAATATTACCGCCGAGATGTTATATTGGCTTAGCTTATGTTATATTATGTTATTGATGTATATAAATATCCCACGGAGACGTAGAGGACACCTCGCCAGGTATGTTTTCAAATGTTACCGCCGAGACGTTGGGTTGGGTTAGGTTAGGTTATATTACGTTATTGATGTATATAAAGGTCCCACGGAGACGGAGAAGCCAACTCGCCAGGTATGTGGTCAAATATTACCGCGGAGATGTTAGGTTGGGTTAGGTTACGTTATATTACGTTATTGATGTATATGATGGTCAAACGGAGACGTAGAAGCCATCTCGCCAGGAATGATGTCAAATATGACCGCCGAGATGTTAGGTTGGGTTAGGTTAGGTTATATTACGTTATTGATGTATATAAAGGTCCCACGGAGACGGAGAAGCCAACTCGCTAGGAATGTGGTCAAATATTACCGCCGAGATGTTAGGTTGGGTTAGGTTAGGTTATATTACGTTATTGATGTATATAAAGATCCCACGGAGACGTAGAGGCCAACTCGCCAGGAATGATGTCAAATATTACCGCCGCGATGATAGGTTGGGTTAGGTTAGGTTATATTACGTTATTGATGTATATAAAGGTCCCACGGAGACGTAGAGTCCAACTCGCGGGAATGATGTCAAATACTACCGCCGCGATGCTAGGTTGGGTTAGGTTAGGTTATATTACGTTATATTTCTCTATGACGGCCCCGCGGAGACGTAGAGTCCAACAAGCCAGGAATGTGGTCAAATATTACCGCCGAGATGTTATATTGGGTTAGCTTATGTTATATTATGTTATTGATGTATGTAAATATCCCACGGAGACGTAGAGGCCACCTCGCCAGGTATGTTTTCAAATATTACCGCCGAGACGTTAGGTTGGGTTAGGTTAGGTTATATTACGTTATTGATGTATATAAAGGTCCCACGGAGACGGAGAAGCCAACTCGCTAGGAATGTGGTCAAATATTACCGCCGAGATGTTAGGTTGGGTTAGGTTAGGTTATATTACGTTATTGATGTATATGAAGATCCCACGGAGACGTAGAGGCCAACTCGCCAGGAATGATGTCAAATATTACCGCCGCGATGATAGGTTGGGTTAGGTTAGGTTATATTACGTTCTTGAAGTATATAAAGGTCCCACGCAGACGTAGAGGCCAACAAGCCAGGAATGTTGTCAAATACTGCCGTCGAGATGATAGGTTGGGTTACGATAGGTAATATTTCGTTATTGATGTATATAAATATCCCACGGAGACGTAGAGGCCACCTCGCCAGGTATGTTTTCAAATATTACCGCCCAGACGTTGGGTTGGGTTAGGTGAGGTTATATTACGTTATTGATGTATATGAAGGTCCCACGGAGACGTAGAGGCCAACTCGCAAGTTATGTTGTCAAATATTACCGCGGAGATGTTAGGTTGGGTTAGGTTAAGTTATATTACGTTATTGATGTATATAAAGGACCCACGGAGACGGAGAAGCCAACTCGCCAGGAATGTTGTCAAATATTACCGCCGAGAAGATAGGTTGGGTTAGGTTAGGTTATATTACGTTATTGATGTATATAAAGATCCGACGGAGACGTAGATGCCAACTCGCCAGGAATGATGTCAAATATTACCGCCGCGATGATAGGTTGGGTTATGTTACGTTATATTACGTTATTGATGTATATAAAGGTCCCACGGAGACGGAGAAGCCAACTCGCCAGGAATGATGTCAAATATTACCGCCGAGATGTTAGGTTGGGTTAGGTGAGGTTATATTGCGTTATTGATGTATATAAAGGTCCCACGGAGACATAGAGGCCAACAAGCCAGGAATGTGGTCAAATATTACCGGCGAGATGTTAGGTTGGGTTAGGTATGGTTATATTACGTTATTGATGTATATAAAGCTCCCACGGGGACGTAGAGGCCAACTCGCCAGGAATGTTTTCAAATATTACCGCCGAGATGTTAGGTTGGGTTAGGTTAGGTTATATTACGTTATATTTCTCTATGACGGCCCCGCGGAGACGTAGAGTCCAACAAGCCAGGAATGTGGTCAAATATTACCGCCGAGATGTTATATTGGGTTAGCTTATGTTATATTATGTTATTGATGTATGTAAATATCCCACGGAGACGTAGAGGCCACCTCGCCAGGTATGTTTTCAAATATTACCGCCGAGACGTTAGGTTGGGTTAGGTTAGGTTATATTACGTTATTGATGTATATAAAGGTCCCACGGAGACGGAGAAGCCAACTCGCTAGGAATGTGGTCAAATATTACCGCCGAGATGTTAGGTTGGGTTAGGTTAGGTTATATTACGTTATTGATGTATATAAAGATCCCACGGAGACGTAGAGGCCAACTCGCCAGGAATGATGTCAAATATTACCGCCGCGATGATAGGTTGGGTTAGGTTAGGCTATATTACGTTATTGATGTATATAAAGGTCCCACGGAGACGTAGAGTCCAACTCGCGGGAATGATGTCAAATACTACCGCCGCGATGCTAGGTTGGGTTAGGTTAGGTTATATTACGTTATTGATGTATATAAAGGTCCCACGGAGACGTAGAGGCCAACTCGCCAGGAATGATGTCAAATATTACCGCCGCGATGATAGGTTGGGTTAGGTTAGGTTATATTACGTTATTGATGTATATAAAGGTCCCACGGAGACGTAGAGTCCAACTCGCCGGGAATGATGTCAAATACGACCGCCGCGATGCTAGGTTGGGTCAGGTTAGGTTATATTACGTTATTGAAGTATATAAAGGTCCCACGGAGACGTAGAGTCCAACAAGCCAGGAATGTTGTCAAATACTACCGTCGAGATGATAGGTTGGGTTACGATAGGTAATATTTCGTTATTGATGTATATGAAGGTCAAACGGAGACGTAGAGGCCAATTCGCCAGGTATGTTCTCAAATATTACCGCCGAGATGATAGGTTGGGTTAGGTTAGGTTATATTTCGTTATTCATGTATATGAAGGTCCCACGGAGACGTAGAGGCCAACTCGCAAGTTATGTTGTCAAATATTACCGCGGAGATGTTAGGTTGGGTTAGGTTAAGTTATATTACGTTATTGATGTATATAAAGGACCCACGGAGACGGAGAAGCCAACTCGCCAGGAATGTTGTCAAATATTACCGCCGAGAAGATAGGTTGGGTTAGGTTAGGTTATATTACGTTATTGATGTATATAAAGATCCCACGGAGGCGTAGATGCCAACTCGCCAGGAATGATGTCAAATATTACCGCCGCGATGATAGGTTGGGTTAGGTTACGTTATATTACGTTATTGATGTATATAAAGGTCCCACGGAGACGGAGAAGCCAACTCGCCAGGAATGTTGTCAAATATTACCGCCGAGAAGACAGGTTGGGTTAGGTTATGTTATATTACGTTCTTGATGTATATAAAGATCGCACGGAGACGTAGAGGCCAATTCGCCAGGAATGATGTCAAATATTACCGCCGAGATGACAGGTTGGGTTAGGTTATGTTATATTTCGTTATTGATGTATATAAAGGTCCCACGGAGATGGAGAAGCCAACTCGCCAGGAATGTTGTCAAATATTACCGCCGAGATGTTAGGTTGGGTTAGGTTAGGTTATATTACGTTATTGATGTATATAAAGGTCCCACGGAGACGTAGAGTCCAACTCGCCGGGAATGATGTCAAATACGACCGCCGCGATGCTAGGTTGGGTTAGGTTAGGTTATATTACGTAATTGATGTATATAAAGGTCCCACGGAGACGTAGAGGCCAACAAGACAGGAATGTGTTCAAATATTACCGCCGCGATGCTAGGTTGGGTTAGGTTAGGTTATATTTCGTTATTGATGTTTATAAAGCTCCCACGGAGACGTAGAGGCCAACTCGCCAGGAATGATGTCAAATATTACCGCCGAGATTTTATGTTGGGTTAGGTTAGGTTATATTACGTTATTGATGTATATAAAGGTCCCACGGAGACGTAGATGCCAACTCGCCAGGAATGTTTTCAAATATTACCGCCGAGATGTTAGGTTGGGTTAGGTTAGGTTATATTACGTTATAGTTCTCTATGACGGCCCCACGGAGACGTAGAGTCCAACAAGCCAGGAATGTGGTCAAATATTACCGCCGAGATGTTATATTGGCTTAGCTTATGTTATATTATGTTATTGATGTATATAAATATCCCACGGAGACGTAGAGGCCACCTCGCCAGGTATGTTTTCAAATGTTACCGCCGAGACGTTGGGTTGGGTTAGGTTAGGTTATATTACGTTATTGATGTATATAAAGGTCCCACGGAGACGGAGAAGCCAACTCGCCAGGTATGTGGTCAAATATTACCGCGGAGATGTTAGGTTGGGTTAGGTTACGTTATATTACGTTATTGATGTATATGATGGTCAAACGGAGACGTAGAAGCCATCTCGCCAGGAATGATGTCAAATATGACCGCCGAGATGTTAGGTTGGGTTAGGTTAGGTTATATTACGTTATTGATGTATATAAAGATCCCACGGAGACGGAGAAGCCAACTCGCCAGGAATGATGTCAAATATTACCGCCGAGATGTTAGGTTGGGTTAGGTGAGGTTATATTACGTTATTGATGTATATAAAGGTCCCACGGAGACATAGAGGCCAACAAGCCAGGAATGTGGTCAAATATTACCGGCGAGATGTTAGGTTGGGTTAGGTATGGTTATATTACGTTATTGATGTATATAAAGCTCCCACGGGGACGTAGAGGCCAACTCGCCAGGAATGTTTTCAAATATTACCGCCGAGATGTTAGGTTGGGTTAGGTTAGGTTATATTACGTTATATTTCTCTATGACGGCCCCGCGGAGACGTAGAGTCCAACAAGCCAGGAATGTGGTCAAATATTACCGCCGAGATGTTATATTGGGTTAGCTTATGTTATATTATGTTATTGATGTATGTAAATATCCCACGGAGACGTAGAGGCCACCTCGCCAGGTATGTTTTCAAATATTACCGCCGAGACGTTAGGTTGGGTTAGGTTAGGTTATATTACGTTATTGATGTATATAAAGGTCCCACGGAGACGGAGAAGCCAACTCGCTAGGAATGTGGTCAAATATTACCGCCGAGATGTTAGGTTGGGTTAGGTTAGGTTATATTACGTTATTGATGTATATAAAGATCCCACGGAGACGTAGAGGCCAACTCGCCAGGAATGATGTCAAATATTACCGCCGCGATGATAGGTTGGGTTAGGTTAGGTTATATTACGTTATATTTCTCTATGACGGCCCCGCGGAGACGTAGAGTCCAACAAGCCAGGAATGTGGTCAAATATTACCGCCGAGATGTTATATTGGGTTAGCTTATGTTATATTATGTTATTGATGTATGTAAATATCCCACAGAGACGTAGAGGCCACCTCGCCAGGTATGTTTTCAAATATTACCGCCGAGACGTTAGGTTGGGTTAGGTTAGGTTATATTACGTTATTGATGTATATAAAGGTCCCACGGAGACGGAGAAGCCAACTCGCTAGGAATGTGGTCAAATATTACCGCCGAGATGTTAGGTTGGGTTAGGTTAGGTTATATTACGTTATTGATGTATATGAAGATCCCACGGAGACGTAGAGGCCAACTCGCCAGGAATGATGTCAAATATTACCGCCGCGATGATAGGTTGGGTTAGGTTAGGTTATATTACGTTCTTGAAGTATATAAAGGTCCCACGCAGACGTAGAGGCCAACAAGCCAGGAATGTTGTCAAATACTGCCGTCGAGATGATAGGTTGGGTTACGATAGGTAATATTTCGTTATTGATGTATATAAATATCCCACGGAGACGTAGAGGCCACCTCGCCAGGTATGTTTTCAAATATTACCGCCGAGACGTTGGGTTGGGTTAGGTTAGGTTATATTACGTTATTGATGTATATGAAGGTCCCACGGAGACGTAGAGGCCAACTCGCAAGTTATGTTGTCAAATATTACCGCGGAGATGTTAGGTTGGGTTAGGTTAAGTTATATTACGTTATTGATGTATATAAAGGACCCACGGAGACGGAGAAGCCAACTCGCCAGGAATGTTGTCAAATATTACCGCCGAGAAGATAGGTTGGGTTAGGTTAGGTTATATTACGTTATTGATGTATATAAAGATCCCACGGAGACGTAGATGCCAACTCGCCAGGAATGATGTCAAATATTACCGCCGCGATGATAGGTTGGGTTAGGTTACGTTATATTACGTTATTGATGTATATAAAGGTCCCACGGAGACGGAGAAGCCAACTCGCCAGGAATGATGTCAAATATTACCGCCGAGATGTTAGGTTGGGTTAGGTGAGGTTATATTACGTTATTGATGTATATAAAGGTCCCACGGAGACATAGAGGCCAACAAGCCAGGAATGTGGTCAAATATTACCGGCGAGATGTTAGGTTGGGTTAGGTATGGTTATATTACGTTATTGATGTATATAAAGCTCCCACGGGGACGTAGAGGCCAACTCGCCAGGAATGTTTTCAAATATTACCGCCGAGATGTTAGGTTGGGTTAGGTTAGGTTATATTACGTTATATTTCTCTATGACGGCCCCGCGGAGACGTAGAGTCCAACAAGCCAGGAATGTGGTCAAATATTACCGCCGAGATGTTATATTGGGTTAGCTTATGTTATATTATGTTATTGATGTATGTAAATATCCCACGGAGACGTAGAGGCCACCTCGCCAGGTATGTTTTCAAATATTACCGCCGAGACGTTAGGTTGGGTTAGGTTAGGTTATATTACGTTATTGATGTATATAAAGGTCCCACGGAGACGGAGAAGCCAACTCGCTAGGAATGTGGTCAAATATTACCGCCGAGATGTTAGGTTGGGTTAGGTTAGGTTATATTACGTTATTGATGTATATAAAGATCCCACGGAGACGTAGAGGCCAACTCGCCAGGAATGATGTCAAATATTACCGCCGCGATGATAGGTTGGGTTAGGTTAGGTTATATTACGTTATATTTCTCTATGACGGCCCCGCGGAGACGTAGAGTCCAACAAGCCAGGAATGTGGTCAAATATTACCGCCGAGATGTTATATTGGGTTAGCTTATGTTATATTATGTTATTGATGTATGTAAATATCCCACGGAGACGTAGAGGCCACCTCGCCAGGTATGTTTTCAAATATTACCGCCGAGACGGTAGGTTGGGTTAGGTTAGGTTATATTACGTTATTGATGTATATAAAGGTCCCACGGAGACGGAGAAGCCAACTCGCTAGGAATGTGGTCAAATATTACCGCCGAGATGTTAGGTTGGGTTAGGTTAGGTTATATTACGTTATTGATGTATATGAAGATCCCACGGAGACGTAGAGGCCAACTCGCCAGGAATGATGTCAAATATTACCGCCGCGATGATAGGTTGGGTTAGGTTAGGTTATATTACGTTCTTGAAGTATATAAAGGTCCCACGCAGACGTAGAGGCCAACTCGCCAGGAATGTTGTCAAATATTACCGCCGAGATGTTAGGTTGGGTTAGGTTAGGTTATATTACGTTATTGATGTATATAAAGGTCCCACGGAGACGTAGAGTCCAACTCGCCGGGAATGATGTCAAATACGACCGCCGCGATGCTAGGTTGGGTTAGGTTAGGTTATATTACGTAATTGATGTATATAAAGGTCCCACGGAGACGTAGAGGCCAACAAGACAGGAATGTGGTCAAATATTACCGCCGCGATGCTAGGTTGGGTTAGGTTAGGTTATATTTCGTTATTGATGTTTATAAAGCTCCCACGGAGACGTAGAGGCCAACTCGCCAGGAATGATGTCAAATATTACCGCCGAGATTTTATGTTGGGTTAGGTTAGGTTATATTACGTTATTGATGTATATAAAGGTCCCACGGAGACGTAGATACCAACTCGCCAGGAATGTTTTCAAATGTTACCGCCGAGACGTTGGGTTGGGTTAGGTTAGGTTATATTACGTTATTGATGTATATAAAGGTCCCACGGAGACGGAGAAGCCAACTCGCCAGGCATGTGGTCAAATATTACCGCGGAGATGTTAGGTTGGGTTAGGTTACGTTATATTACGTTATTGATGTATATGATGGTCAAACGGAGACGTAGAAGCCATCTCGCCAGGAATGATGTCAAATATGACCGCCGAGATGTTAGGTTGGGTTAGGTTAGGTTATATT
Source organism: Xylocopa violacea (assembly GCA_963969225.1). Taxonomy (NCBI): domain Eukaryota; kingdom Metazoa; phylum Arthropoda; class Insecta; order Hymenoptera; family Apidae; genus Xylocopa; species Xylocopa violacea. Next base: position 397,307 of record CAXAJV010000309.1, on the reverse strand, counting down.
ACGTTATTGATGTATATAAAGGTCCCACGGAGACGGAGAAGCCAACTCGCTAGGAATGTGGTCAAATATTACCGCGGAGATGTTAGGTTGGGTTAGGTTAGGTTATATTACGTTATTGATGTATATAAAGATCCCACGGAGACGTAGAGGCCAACTCGCCAGGAATGATGTCAAATATTACCGCCGCGATGATAGGTTGGGTTAGGTTAGGTTATATTACGTTATTGATGTATATAAAGGTCCCACGGAGACGTAGAGTCCAACTCGCGGGAATGATGTCAAATACTACCGCCGCGATGCTAGGTTGGGTTAGGTTAGGTTATATTACGTTATTGATGTATATAAAGGTCCCACGGAGACGTAGAGGCCAACTCGCCAGGAATGATGTCAAATATTACCGCCGCGATGATAGGTTGGGTTAGGTTAGGTTATATTACGTTATTGATGTATATAAAGGTCCCACGGAGACGTAGAGTCCAACTCGCCGGGAATGATGTCAAATACGACCGCCGCGATGCTAGGTTGGGTCAGGTTAGGTTATATTACGTTATTGAAGTATATAAAGGTCCCACGGAGACGTAGAGGCCAACAAGCCAGGAATGTTGTCAAATACTACCGTTGAGATGATAGGTTGGGTTACGATAGGTAATATTTCGTTATTGATGTATATGAAGGTCAAACGGAGACGTAGAGGCCAATTCGCCAGGTATGTTCTCAAATATTACCGCCGAGATGATAGGTTGGGTTAGGTTAGGTTATATTTCGTTATTGATGTATATGAAGGTCCCACGGAGACGTAGAGGCCAACTCGCAAGTTATGTTGTCAAATATTACCGCGGAGATGTTAGGTTGGGTTAGGTTAAGTTATATTACGTTATTGATGTATATAAAGGACCCACGGAGACGGAGAAGCCAACTCGCCAGGAATGTTGTCAAATATTACCGCCGAGAAGATAGGTTGGGTTAGGTTAGGTTATATTACGTTATTGATGTATATAAAGATCCCACGTCGGCGTAGATGCCAACTCGCCAGGAATGATGTCAAATATTACCGCCGCGATGATAGGTTGGGTTAGGTTACGTTATATTACGTTATTGATGTATATAAAGGTCCCACGGAGACGGAGAAGCCAACTCGCCAGGAATGTTGTCAAATATTACCGCCGAGAAGACAGGTTGGGTTAGGTTATGTTATATTACGTTCTTGATGTATATAAAGATCGCACGGAGACGTAGAGGCCAATTCGCCAGGAATGATGTCAAATATTACCGCCGAGATGACAGGTTGGGTTAGGTTATGTTATATTTCGTTATTGATGTATATAAAGGTCCCACGGAGATGGAGAAGCCAACTCGCCAGGAATGTTGTCAAATATTACCGCCGAGATGTTAGGTTGGGTTAGGTTAGGTTATATTACGTTATTGATGTATATAAAGGTCCCACGGAGACGTAGAGTCCAACTCGCCGGGAATGATGTCAAATACGACCGCCGCGATGCTAGGTTGGGTTAGGTTAGGTTATATTACGTAATTGATGTATATAAAGGTCCCACGGAGACGTAGAGGCCAACAAGACAGGAATGTGGTCAAATATTACCGCCGCGATGCTAGGTTGGGTTAGGTTAGGTTATATTTCGTTATTGATGTTTATAAAGCTCCCACGGAGACGTAGAGGCCAACTCGCCAGGAATGATGTCAAATATTACCGCCGAGATTTTATGTTGGGTTAGGTTAGGTTATATTACGTTATTGATGTATATAAAGGTCCCACGGAGACGTAGATGCCAACTCGCCAGGAATGTTTTCAAATATTACCGCCGAGATGTTAGGTTGGGTTAGGTTAGGTTATATTACGTTATAGTTCTCTATGACGGCCCCACGGAGACGTAGAGTCCAACAAGCCAGGAATGTGGTCAAATATTACCGCCGAGATGTTATATTGGCTTAGCTTATGTTATATTATGTTATTGATGTATATAAATATCCCACGGAGACGTAGAGGCCACCTCGCCAGGTATGTTTTCAAATGTTACCGCCGAGACGTTGGGTTGGGTTAGGTTAGGTTATATTACGTTATTGATGTATATAAAGGTCCCACGGAGACGGAGAAGCCAACTCGCCAGGTATGTGGTCAAATATTACCGCGGAGATGTTAGGTTGGGTTAGGTTACGTTATATTACGTTATTGATGTATATGATGGTCAAACGGAGACGTAGAAGCCATCTCGCCAGGAATGATGTCAAATATGACCGCCGAGATGTTAGGTTGGGTTAGGTTAGGTTATATTACGTTATTGATGTATATAAAGGTCCCACGGAGACGGAGAAGCCAACTCGCTAGGAATGTGGTCAAATATTACCGCCGAGATGTTAGGTTGGGTTAGGTTAGGTTATATTACGTTATTGATGTATATAAAGATCCCACGGAGACGTAGAGGCCAACTCGCCAGGAATGATGTCAAATATTACCGCCGCGATGATAGGTTGGGTTAGGTTAGGTTATATTACGTTATTGATGTATATAAAGGTCCCACGGAGACGTAGAGTCCAACTCGCGGGAATGATGTCAAATACTACCGCCGCGATGCTAGGTTGGGTTAGGTTAGGTTATATTACGTTATATTTCTCTATGACGGCCCCGCGGAGACGTAGAGTCCAACAAGCCAGGAATGTGGTCAAATATTACCGCCGAGATGTTATATTGGGTTAGCTTATGTTATATTATGTTATTGATGTATGTAAATATCCCACGGAGACGTAGAGGCCACCTCGCCAGGTATGTTTTCAAATATTACCGCCGAGACGTTAGGTTGGGTTAGGTTAGGTTATATTACGTTATTGATGTATATAAAGGTCCCACGGAGACGGAGAAGCCAACTCGCTAGGAATGTGGTCAAATATTACCGCCGAGATGTTAGGTTGGGTTAGGTTAGTTTATATTACGTTATTGATGTATATGAAGATCCCACGGAGACGTAGAGGCCAACTCGCCAGGAATGATGTCAAATATTACCGCCGCGATGATAGGTTGGGTTAGGTTAGGTTATATTACGTTCTTGAAGTATATAAAGGTCCCACGCAGACGTAGAGGCCAACAAGCCAGGAATGTTGTCAAATACTGCCGTCGAGATGATAGGTTGGGTTACGATAGGTAATATTTCGTTATTGATGTATATAAATATCCCACGGAGACGTAGAGGCCACCTCGCCAGGTATGTTTTCAAATATTACCGCCGAGACGTTGGGTTGGGTTAGGTTAGGTTATATTACGTTATTGATGTATATGAAGGTCCCACGGAGACGTAGAGGCCAACTCGCAAGTTATGTTGTCAAATATTACCGCGGAGATGTTAGGTTGGGTTAGGTTAAGTTATATTACGTTATTGATGTATATAAAGGACCCACGGAGACGGAGAAGCCAACTCGCCAGGAATGTTGTCAAATATTACCGCCGAGAAGATAGGTTGGGTTAGGTTAGGTTATATTACGTTATTGATGTATATAAAGATCCCACGGAGACGTAGATGCCAACTCGCCAGGAATGATGTCAAATATTACCGCCGCGATGATAGGTTGGGTTAGGTTACGTTATATTACGTTATTGATGTATATAAAGGTCCCACGGAGACGGAGAAGCCAACTCGCCAGGAATGATGTCAAATATTACCGCCGAGATGTTAGGTTGGGTTAGGTGAGGTTATATTACGTTATTGATGTATATAAAGGTCCCACGGAGACATAGAGGCCAACAAGCCAGGAATGTGGTCAAATATTACCGGCGAGATGTTAGGTTGGGTTAGGTATGGTTATATTACGTTATTGATGTATATAAAGCTCCCACGGGGACGTAGAGGCCAACTCGCCAGGAATGTTTTCAAATATTACCGCCGAGATGTTAGGTTGGGTTAGGTTAGGTTATATTACGTTATATTTCTCTATGACGGCCCCGCGGAGACGTAGAGTCCAACAAGCCAGGAATGTGGTCAAATATTACCGCCGAGATGTTATATTGGGTTAGCTTATGTTATATTATGTTATTGATGTATGTAAATATCCCACGGAGACGTAGAGGCCACCTCGCCAGGTATGTTTTCAAATATTACCGCCGAGACGTTAGGTTGGGTTAGGTTAGGTTATATTACGTTATTGATGTATATAAAGGTCCCACGGAGACGGAGAAGCCAACTCGCTAGGAATGTGGTCAAATATTACCGCCGAGATGTTAGGTTGGGTTAGGTTAGGTTATATTACGTTATTGATGTATATAAAGATCCCACGGAGACGTAGAGGCCAACTCGCCAGGAATGATGTCAAATATTACCGCCGCGATGATAGGTTGGGTTAGGTTAGGTTATATTACGTTATATTTCTCTATGACGGCCCCGCGGAGACGTAGAGTCCAACAAGCCAGGAATGTGGTCAAATATTACCGCCGAGATGTTATATTGGGTTAGCTTATGTTATATTATGTTATTGATGTATGTAAATATCCCACGGAGACGTAGAGGCCACCTCGCCAGGTATGTTTTCAAATATTACCGCCGAGACGTTAGGTTGGGTTAGGTTAGGTTATATTACGTTATTGATGTATATAAAGGTCCCACGGAGACGGAGAAGCCAACTCGCTAGGAATGTGGTCAAATATTACCGCCGAGATGTTAGGTTGGGTTAGGTTAGGTTATATTACGTTATTGATGTATATGAAGATCCCACGGAGACGTAGAGGCCAACTCGCCAGGAATGATGTCAAATATTACCGCCGCGATGATAGGTTGGGTTAGGTTAGGTTATATTACGTTCTTGAAGTATATAAAGGTCCCACGCAGACGTAGAGGCCAACAAGCCAGGAATGTTGTCAAATACTGCCGTCGAGATGATAGGTTGGGTTACGATAGGTAATATTTCGTTATTGATGTATATAAATATCCCACGGAGACGTAGAGGCCACCTCGCCAGGTATGTTTTCAAATATTACCGCCGAGACGTTGGGTTGGGTTAGGTTAGGTTATATTACGTTATTGATGTATATGAAGGTCCCACGGAGACGTAGAGGCCAACTCGCAAGTTATGTTTTCAAATATTACCGCGGAGATGTTAGGTTGGGTTAGGTTAAGTTATATTACGTTATTGATGTATATAAAGGACCCACGGAGACGGAGAAGCCAACTCGCCAGGAATGTTGTCAAATATTACCGCCGAGAAGATAGGTTGGGTTAGGTTAGGTTATATTACGTTATTGATGTATATAAAGATCCCAAGGAGACGTAGATGCCAACTCGCCAGGAATGATGTCAAATATTACCGCCGCGATGATAGGTTGGGTTAGGTTACGTTATATTACGTTATTGATGTATATAAAGGTCCCACGGAGACGGAGAAGCCAACTCGCCAGGAATGATGTCAAATATTACCGCCGAGATGTTAGGTTGGGTTAGGTGAGGTTATATTACGTTATTGATGTATATAAAGGTCCCACGGAGACATAGAGGCCAACAAGCCAGGAATGTGGTCAAATATTACCGGCGAGATGTTAGGTTGGGTTAGGTATGGTTATATTACGTTATTGATGTATATAAAGCTCCCACGGGGACGTAGAGGCCAACTCGCCAGGAATATTTTCAAATATTACCGCCGAGATGTTAGGTTGGGTTAGGTTAGGTTATATTACGTTATATATCTCTATGACGGCCCCGCGGAGACGTAGAGTCCAACAAGCCAGGAATGTGGTCAAATATTACCGCCGAGATGTTATATTGGGTTAGCTTATGTTATATTATGTTATTGATGTATGTAAATATCCCACGGAGACGTAGAGGCCACCTCGCCAGGTATGTTTTCAAATATTACCGCCGAGACGTTAGGTTGGGTTAGGTTAGGTTATATTACGTTATTGATGTATATAAAGGTCCCACGGAGACGGAGAAGCCAACTCGCTAGGAATGTGGTCAAATATTACCGCCGAGATGTTAGGTTGGGTTAGGTTAGGTTATATTACGTTATTGATGTATATAAAGATCCCACGGAGACGTAGAGGCCAACTCGCCAGGAATGATGTCAAATATTACCGCCGCGATGATAGGTTGGGTTAGGTTAGGTTATATTACGTTCTTGAAGTATATAAAGGTCCCACGCAGACGTAGAGGCCAACAAGCCAGGAATGTTGTCAAATACTGCCGTCGAGATGATAGGTTGGGTTACGATAGGTAATATTTCGTTATTGATGTATATAAATATCCCACGGAGACGTAGAGGCCACCTCGCCAGGTATGTTTTCAAATATTACCGCCGAGACGTTGGGTTGGGTTAGGTTAGGTTATATTACGTTATTGATGTTTATGAAGGTCCCACGGAGACGTAGAGGCCAACTCGCAAGTTATGTTGTCAAATATTACCGCGGAGATGTTAGGTTGGGTTAGGTTAAGTTATATTACGTTATTGATGTATATAAAGGACCCACGGAGACGGAGAAGCCAACTCGCCAGGAATGTTGTCAAATATTACCGCCGAGAAGATAGGTTGGGTTAGGTTAGGTTATATTACGTTATTGATGTATATAAAGATCCCAAGGAGACGTAGATGCCAACTCGCCAGGAATGATGTCAAATATTACCGCCGCGATGATAGGTTGGGTTAGGTTACGTTATATTACGTTATTGATGTATATAAAGGTCCCACGGAGACGGAGAAGCCAACTCGCCAGGAATGATGTCAAATATTACCGCCGAGATGTTAGGTTGGGTTAGGTGAGGTTATATTACGTTATTGATGTATATAAAGGTCCCACGGAGACATAGAGGCCAACAAGCCAGGAATGTGGTCAAATATTACCGGCGAGATGTTAGGTTGGGTTAGGTATGGTTATATTACGTTATTGATGTATATAAAGCTCCCACGGGGACGTAGAGGCCAACTCGCCAGGAATATTTTCAAATATTACCGCCGAGATGTTAGGTTGGGTTAGGTTAGGTTATATTACGTTATATTTCTCTATGACGGCCCCGCGGAGACGTAGAGTCCAACAAGCCAGGAATGTGGTCAAATATTACCGCCGAGATGTTATATTGGGTTAGCTTATGTTATATTATGTTATTGATGTATGTAAATATCCCACGGAGACGTAGAGGCCACCTCGCCAGGTATGTTTTCAAATATTACCGCCGAGACGTTAGGTTGGGTTAGGTTAGGTTATATTACGTTATTGATGTATATAAAGGTCCCACGGAGACGGAGAAGCCAACTCGCTAGGAATGTGGTCAAATATTACCGCCGAGATGTTAGGTTGGGTTAGGTTAGGTTATATTACGTTATTGATGTATATAAAGATCCCACGGAGACGTAGAGGCCAACTCGCCAGGAATGATGTCAAATATTACCGCCGCGATGATAGGTTGGGTTAGGTTAGGTTATATTACGTTCTTGAAGTATATAAAGGTCCCACGCAGACGTAGAGGCCAACAAGCCAGGAATGTTGTCAAATACTACCGTCGAGATGATAGGTTGGGTTACGATAGGTAATATTTCGTTATTGATGTATATGAAGGTCAAACGGAGACGTAGAGGCCAATTCGCCAGGTATGTTCTCAAATATTACCGCCGAGATGATAGGTTGGGTTAGGTTAGGTTATATTTCGTTATTGATGTATATGAAGGTCCCACGGAGACGTAGAGGTCAACTCGCAAGTTATGTTGTCAAATATTACCGCGGAGATGTTAGGTTGGGTTAGGTTAAGTTATATTACGTTATTGATGTATATAAAGGACCCACGGAGACGTAGATGCCAACTCGCCAGGAATGATGTCAAATATTACCGCCGCGATGATAGGTTGGGTTAGGTTACGTTATATTACGTTATTGATGTATATAAAGGTCCCACGGAGACGGAGAAGCCAACTCGCCAGGAATGTTGTCAAATATTACCGCCGAGAAAATAGGTTGGGTTAGGTTATGTTATATTACGTTCTTGATGTATATAAAGATCGCACGGAGACGTAGAGGCCAATTCGCCCGGTATGTTGTCAAATATTGCCGCCGAGATGATAGGTTGGGTTAGGTTATGTTATATTTCGTTATTGATGTATATAAAGGTCCCACGGAGACGGAGAAGCCAACTCGCCAGGAATGTTGTCAAATATTACCGCCGAGATGTTAGGTTGGGTTAGGTTAGGTTATATTACGTTATTGATGTATATAAAGGTCCCACGGAGATGTAGAGTCCAACTCGCCGGGAATGATGTCAAATACGACCGCCGCGATGCTAGGTTGGGTTAGGTTAGGTTATATTACGTAATTGATGTATATAAAGGTCCCACGGAGACGTAGAGGCCAACAAGACAGGAATGTGGTCAAATATTACCGCCGAGATGTTAGGTTGGGTTAGGTTAGGTTATATTACGTTATTGATGTTTATAAAGCTCCCACGGAGACGTAGAGGCCAACTCGCCAGGAATGATGTCAAATATTACCGCCGAGATTTTATGTTGGGTTAGGTCAGGTTATATTACGTTATTGATGTATATAAAGGTCCCACGGAGACGTAGATGCCAACTCGCCAGGAATGTTTTCAAATATTACCGCCGAGATGTTAGGTTGGATTAGGTTAGGTTATATTACGTTATAGTTCTCTATGACGGCCCCACGGAGACGTAGAGTCCAACAAGCCAGGAATGTGGTCAAATATTACCGCCGAGATGTTATATTGGCTTAGCTTATGTTATATTATGTTATTGATGTATATAAATATCCCACGGAGACGTAGAGGCCAATTCGCCAGGTATGTTGTCAAATATTACCGCCGAGATGATAGGTTGGGTTAGGTTAGGTTATATTTCGTTATTGATGTATATAAAGGTCCCACGGAGACGGAGAAGCCAACTCGCCAGGAATGTTGTCAAATATTACCGCCGAGATGTTAGGTTGGGTTAGGTTAGGTTATATTACGTTATTGATGTATATAAAAGTCCCACGGAGACGTAGAGTCCAACTCGCGGGAATGATGTCAAATACTACCGCCGCGATGCTAGGTTGGGTTAGGTTAGGTTATATTACGTTATTGATGTATATAAAGGTCCCACGGAGACGTAGATGCCAACTCGCCAGGAATGTTTTCAAATATTACCGCCGAGATGTTAGGTTGGGTTAGGTTAGGTTATATTACGTTATAGTTCTCTATGACGGCCCCACGGAGACGTAGAGTCCAACAAGCCAGGAATGTGGTCAAATATTACCGCCGAGATGTTATATTGGTTTAGCTTATGCTATATTATGTTATTGAAGTATATAAATATCCCACGGAGACGTAGAGGCCACCTCGCCAGGTATGTTTTCAAATATTACCGCCGAGACGTTAGGTTGGGTTAGGTTAGGTTATATTACGTTATTGATGTATATAAAGGTCCCACGGAGACGGAGAAGCCAACTCGCCAGGAATGTGGTCAAATATTACCGCCGGGATGTTAGGTTGGGTTAGGTTAGGTTATATTTCGTTATTGATGTATATAAAGGTCCCACGGAGACGGAGAAGCCAACTCGCCAGGAATGTTGTCAAATATTACCGCCGAGATGTTAGGTTGGGTTAGGTTAGGTTATATTACGTTCTTGAAGTATATAAATGTCCCACGCAGACGTAGAGGCCAACAAACCAGGAATGTTGTCAAATACTACCGTCGAGATGATAGGTTGGGTTACGTTAGGTAATATTTCGTTATTGATGTATATGAAGGTCAAACGGAGACCTAGAGGCCAACTCGAAAGGAATCTTGTCAAATATTACCGGCGAGATGTTAGGTTGGGTTAGGTTAGGTTATATTTCGTTATTGATGTATATGAAGGTCCCACGGAGACGTAGAGGCCAACTCGCCAGGAATGTTGTCAAATATTACCGCGGAGATGTTAGGTTGGGTTAGGTTACGTTATATTACGTTATTGATGTATATGATGGTCAAACGGAGACGTAGAAGCCATCTCGCCAGGAATGATGTCAAATATTACCGCCGAGATGTTAGGTTGGGTTAGGTTAGGTTATATTACGTTATTGATGTATATAAAGTTCCCACGCAGACGTAGAGGCCAACAAGCCAGGAATGTTGTCAAATACTACCGTCGAGATGATAGGTTGGGTTACGTTAGTTAATATTTCGTTATTTATGTATATGAAGGTCAAACGGAGACGTAGAGGCCAATTCGCCAGGTATGTTGTCAAATATTACCGCCGAGATGATAGGTTGGGTTAGGTTAGGTTATATTTCGTTATTGATGTATATGAGGGTCCCACGGAGACGTAGAGGCCAACTCGCAAGGTATGTTGTCAAATATTACCGCGGAGATGTTAGGTTGGGTTAGGTTAAGTTATATTACGTTATTGGTGTATATAAAGGTCCCACGGAGACGGAGAAGCCAACTCGCCAGGAATGTTGTCAAATATTACCGCCGAGAAGATAGGTTGGGTTAGGTTATGTTATATTACGTTCTTGATGTATATAAAGATCACACGGAGACGTAGAGGCCAATTCGCCAGGTATGTTGTCAAATATTACCGCCGAGATGATAGGTTGGGTTAGGTTGGGTTATATTTCGTTATTGATGTATATGAAGGTCCCACGGAGACGTAGAGGCCGACTCGCCAGGTATGTGGTCAAATATTACCGCCGAGATGTTAGGTTGGGTTAGGTTACGTTATATTACGTTATTGATGTATATGATGGTCAAACGGAGACGTAGAAGCCATCTCGCCAGGAATGATGTCAAATATTACCGCCGAGATGTTAGGTTGGCTTAGGTTAGGTTATATTACGTTATTGATGTATATAAAGGTCCCACGCAGACGTAGAGGCCAACAAGCCAGGAATGTTGTCAAATACTACCGTCGAGATGATAGGTTGGGTTACGTTAGGTAATATTTCGTTATTGATGTATATGAAGGTCAAACGGAGACGTAGAGGCCAATTCGCCAGGTATGTTGTCAAATATTACCGCCGAGATGATAGGTTGGGTTAGGTTAGGTTATATTTCGTTATTGATGTATATGAGGGTCCCACGGAGACGTAGAGGCCAACTCGCAAGGTATGTGGTCAAATATTACCGCCGAGATGTTAGGTTGGGTTAGGTTACGTTATATTACGTTATTGATGTATATGATGGTCAAACGGAGACGTAGAAGCCATCTCGCCAGGAATGATGTCAAATATTACCGCCGAGATGTTAGGTTGGCTTAGGTTAGGTTATATTACGTTATTGATGTATATAAAGGTCCCACGCAGACGTAGAGGCCAACAAGCCAGGAATGTTGTCAAATACTACCGTCGAGATGATAGGTTGGGTTACGTTAGGTAATATTTCGTTATTGATGTATATGAAGGTCAAACGGAGACGTAGAGGCCAATTCGCCAGGTATGTTGTCAAATATTACCGCCGAGATGATAGGTTGGGTTAGGTTAGGTTATATTTCGTTATTGATGTATATGAGGGTCCCACGGAGACGTAGAGGCCAACTCGCAAGGTATGTTGTCAAATATTACCGCGGAGATGTTAGGTTGGGTTAGGTTAAGTTATATTACGTTATTGATGTATATAAAGGTCCCACGGAGACGGAGAAGCCAACTCGCCAGGAATGTTGTCAAATATTACCGCCGAGAAGATAGGTTGGGTCAAGTTAGGTTATATTTCGTTATTGATGTATATTAAGGTCCCACGGAGACGTAGAGGCCAATTCGCCAGGTATGTTGTCAAATATTACCGCCGAGATGATAGGTTGGGTTAGGTTAGGTTATATTTCGTTATTGATGTATATAAAGGTCCCACGGAGACGGAGAAGCCAACTCGCCAGGTATGTTGTCAAATATTACCGCCGAGAAGATAGGTTGGGTTAGGTTATGTTATATTACGTTCTTGAGGTATATAAAGATCACATGGAGACGTAGAGGCCAATTCGCCAGGTATGATGTCAAATATTACCGCCGAGAAGATAGGTTGGGTTAGGTTAGGTTATATTACGTTCTTGAGGTATATAAAGATCACACGGAGACGTAGAGGCCAATTCGCCAGGTATGATGTCAAATATTACCGCCGAGAAGATAGGTTGGGTTAGGTTAGGTTATATTTCGTTATTGATGTATATGAAGGTCCCACGGAGACGTATAGGCCAACTCGCAAGGTATGTTGTCAAATATTACCGCGGAGATGTTAGGTTGGGTTAGGTTAAGTTATATTACGTTATTGATGTATATAAAGGACCCACGGAGACGGAGAAGCCAACTCCCCAGGAATGTTGTCAAATATTACCGCCGAGACGTTAGGTTGGGTTAGGTTAGGTTATATTACGTTATTGATGTATATAAAGGTCCCACGGAGACGGAGAAGCCAACTCGCTAGGAATGTGGTCAAATATTACCGCCGAGATGTTAGGTTGGGTTAGGTTAGGTTATATTACGTTATTGATGTATATAAAGATCCCACGGAGACGTAGAGGCCAACTCGCCAGGAATGATGTCAAATATTACCGCCGCGATGATAGGTTGGCTTAGGTTACGTTATATTACGTTATTGATGTATATAAAGGTCCCACGGAGACGGAGAAGCCAACTCGCCAGGTATGTTGCCAAATATTACCGCCGAGATGTTAGGTTGGGTTAGGTTAGGTTATATTACGTTCTTGAAGTATATAAAGGTCCCACGCAGACGTAGAGGCCAACAAGCCAGGAATGTTGTCAAATACTACCGTCGAGATGATAGGTTGGGTTACGTTAGGTAAGATTTCGTTATTGATGTATATGAAGGTCAAACGGAGACGTAGAGTCCAATTCGCCAGTTATGTTGTCAAATATTACCGCCGAGATGATAGGTTGGGTTAGGTTAGGTTATATTTCGTTATTGATGTATATGAGGGTCCCACGAAGACGTAGAGGCCAACTCGCAAGGTATGTTGTCAAATACTACCGCGGAGATGTTGGGTTGGGTTAGGTTAAGTTATATTACGTTACTGATGTATATAAAGGTCCCACGGAGACGGAGCAGCCAACTCGCCAGGAATGTTGTCAAATATTACCGCCGAGAAGATAGGTTGGGTTAGGTTATGTTATATTACGTTCTTCATGTATATAAAGATCACACGGAGACGTAGAGGCCAATTCGCCAGGTATGTTGTCAAATATTTCCGCCGAGATGATAGGTTGGGTTAGGTTAGGTTATATTTCGTTATTGATGTATATAAAGGTCCCACGGAGACGGAGAAGCCAACTCGCCAGGAATGTTGTCAAATATTACCGCCGAGATGTTAGGTTGGGTTAGGTTAGGTTATATTACGTTATTGATGTATATAAAGGTCCCACGGAGACGTAGAGTCCAACTCGCCGGGAATGATGTCAAATACTACCGCCGCGATGCTAGGTTGGGTTAGGTTAGGTTATATTACGTTATTGATGTATATAAACGTCCCACGGAGACGTAGATGCCAACTCGCCAGGAATGTTTTCAAATATTACCGCCGAGATGTTAGGTTGGGTTAGGTTAGGTTATATTACGTTATAGTTCTCTATGACGGCCCCACGGAGACGTAGAGTCCAACAAGCCAGGAATGTGGTCAAATATTACCGCCGAGATGTTATATTGGGTTAGCTTATGTTATATTATGTTATTGATGTATATAAATATCCCACGGAGACGTAGAGGCCACCTCGCCAGGTATGTTTTCAAATATTACCGCCGAGACTTTAGGTTGGGTTAGGTTAGGTTATATTACGTTATTGATGTATATAAAGGTCCCACGGAGACGGAGAAGCCAACTCGCCAGGAATGTGGTCAAATATTACCGCCGAGATGTTAGGTTGGGTTAGGTTAGGTTATATTACGTTATTGATGTATATAAAGGTCCCACGGAGACGTAGAGTCCAACTCGCCGGGAATGATGTCAAATACTACCGCCGCGATGCTAGGTTGGGTTAGGTTAGGTTATATTACGTTATTGATGTATATAAACGTCCCACGGAGACGTAGATGCCAACTCGCCAGGAATGTTTTCAAATATTACCGCCGAGATGTTAGGTTGGGTTAGGTTAGGTTATATTACGTTATAGTTCTCTATGACGGCCCCACGGAGACGTAGAGTCGAACAAGCCAGGAATGTGGTCAAATATTACCGCCGAGATGTTATATTGGGTTAGCTTATGTTATATTATGTTATTGATGTATATAAATATCCCACGGAGACGTAGAGGCCACCTCGCCAGGTATGTTTTCAAATATTACCGCCGAGACTTTAGGTTGGGTTAGGTTAGGTTATATTACGTTATTGATGCATATAAAGGTCCCACGGAGACGGAGAAGCCAACTCGCCAGGAATGTGGTCAAATATTACCGCCGGGATGTTAGGTTGGGTTAGGTTAGGTTATATTACGTTATTCATGTATATAAAGATCCCACGGAGACGTAGAGGCCAATTCGCCAGGTATGTTGTCAAATATTACCGCCGAGATGATAGGTTGGGTTAGGTTAGGTTATATTTCGTTATTGATGTATATAAAGGTCCCACGGAGACGGAGAAGCCAACTCGCCAGGTATGTTGTCAAATATTACCGCCGAGAAGATAGGTTGGGTTAGGTTATGTTATATTACGTTCTTGAGGTATATAAAGATCACACGGCGACGTAGAGGCCAATTCGCCAGATATGATGTCAAATATTACCGCCGAGAAGATAGGTTGGGTTAGGTTAGGTTATATTACGTTCTTGAGGTATATAAAGATCACACGGAGACGTAGAGGCCAATTCGCCAGGTATGATGTCAAATATTACCGCCGAGAAGATAGGTTGGGTTAGGTTAGGTTATATTTCGTTATTGATGTATATGAAGGTCCCACGGAGACGTATAGGCCAACTCGCAAGGTATGTTGTCAAATATTACCGCGGAGATGTTAGGTTGGGTTAGGTTAAGTTATATTACGTTATTGATGTATATAAAGGACCCACGGAGACGGAGAAGCCAACTCCCCAGGAATGTTGTCAAATATTACCGCCGAGACGTTAGGTTGGGTTAGGTTAGGTTATATTACGTTATTGATGTATATAAAGGTCCCACGGAGACGGAGAAGCCAACTCGCTAGGAATGTGGTTAAATATTACCGCCGAGATGTTAGGTTGGGTTAGGTTAGGTTATATTACGTT